>JAPQRP010000025.1:16354501-16375488 GCA_037367295.1 Apogon hyalosoma
GGAGTACAGAAAGAAAAAAAAAAAAAAAAAACGCAAGGAAAAATGTAAATAAGATGTTCAGGACCCAGAATCAAAGAAACACCAGAGTAGGTTCATGGAGTGAATTAACAAAAAAGAGGTCATCCGATGGCTGATATAAAAACAGTTGAGGCTGATATCATCCCTATCCCTCCTCCTAAAAATGTTGACGCTGAAAATACATTATACACATCTGAAATTAGTACTGAACACCTACACAAATTAACCTGAATCACTAAAAATCAAACTTAAAGTAATTAATCCATAAACTGGTAGAGGAAATAAACAAACTACTTATAAAAAAAAACTATAATTTTCCCCCCAGAATTTCCAGTTTAGAAGCCTGAGATAAACCAGTATCAGCACTGTCTTCTGCTTCTACCAACAGTCAACTGAACAGAGTAATCAGTCTGTCTCCAGAACAAAACTCCAATAAGTATTACAGTCTTGCTTATATACAAATTTGTAATAGCTCATTTAATATGGATGTCAGGATTAATAACACACGTAACAGGTCATACAAAGTCCCCCTCAACTATAAACAACTTTCCCTGGCTGTGGATTACTCAGTTGGCAGTGAACAGGGATGGGAGTGAGAAACAACAATGACAAATAAAATCTACTTGTAAGAACTTTGCGCCTGGCTGCTCAAAAACAATACTCTCCATACAGTAATTCAACTTTACACCAGTAAATCAGAGGACTGAGCCAAACTCTGGCCTGTTTCACCCAGGTTTTCCAAGATCCCATCCGTGATTCATACTTAACGTGGGAGTACAGCAGGACTTAATAGGAATTTTGAAATAATGCAGTAATGCTAGTGACGAATTGTTCTTTTTTTTTTTTTTTTTATTGAGGCAGGTTGGGGCAACATTGCAATAAATCAACCTGAGGACTCAGATGCTTAGAATGTGAATATGCCTGAAACTATTTTTGGCCATTGTAGTTCTACCAAACTGTTACTATGCCCTTCGAGGAAGTTATGTGATCACTAAACCAAAGACTGACAATGACAAAGCTCTGAAATTCTGGAGCAGATCCATGAAAAATTATTTTTCACTTTCTTTAACCCTGTCACACAAGACCAATTTAGAATGGTTAACAAATACATAAAATAACCAAGAGGACAAAATGACAATAAAGAGAAAAATTAGTAGTAGTAGTTTAAGGTTTATTAAAAC
The DNA here is from genome assembly GCA_037367295.1 of Apogon hyalosoma. Taxonomy (NCBI): domain Eukaryota; kingdom Metazoa; phylum Chordata; class Actinopteri; order Kurtiformes; family Apogonidae; genus Apogon; species Apogon hyalosoma. The sequence goes on from JAPQRP010000025.1 coordinate 16,355,701, forward strand.
ATAATAGAAGAAGAGTGGAGGTCCATGCTTCCTATTTTATTTTTTTTATCTTTCTTTCTTGTAACAGCAGTCCTCTGGTTTATTACAAACCCAGAAGCAGCTCTGAGTGCCAGTTATCCGTCACTAATCTCTAAAATCTTATACAAGAAGATTTTAATCCCAGCAAAAGTTTGTCTGATTTAGGAAGAGACACTAGTTGAAGTAACTAAACACAAAAGCAATAACTGCCGTGTCTATTGTGTGTGCATGCGTGAATACGAGTGTGAGTGACTGTTTGTTGTCTAAGTGAGGCAGAGAGGAGAAGGTCAAGTTTTGGGGAGGGGGTTGGTGGTTTAGCTGGGTTTCTCTCAACAGGCCAGTCTGAGTCTGCACTATCTCACCTCCTCACCCTGTCTGCTCACTGTCACTCTAATGGAGTCAGAGAGGGTGAGAGCCAAATACTGAGGAGAAACACCAGTCTCACCTTGCTGTGTTTTAACAGCCACCAGGGCTATGCCAGGAATGTACACTGTGCATTAGTGTGAATGTATACATATTTCACTAATCCTATTAAAACATAGATTGTCAGTGCCAAAATTCATTACAGAGAAAAACGTTTTTATGTGTGTGTAATGTTTGTCGCCAATTTAAAGTTGATTATTTCAATGCCTCCATCCATGATGTGAAAGTCTGTTACTCTCAATAGTTTCATTGAAAGATATAAATCGGATGTGTTCAGCCACAAATTACTCTACTATAGCACAAAGCATCTGAGGCAGTACCTCTTGTACTTCTTGTGGACAAGTTGACATTTTAGCAGAGTGGCTGAAATAAAGCCAAAGTCAGAAGATCTCTCTTACTCCCAATGCAAGAATGTAAACACACTAAATTCCTGTCAGAATGGCAGGGAACCTCTGACAGTCATGGATGGCTGTGTATATTTAAGTCAACACTGTGTATATTAAAATAAAGTGTTAAGCCTCTCAACAGATAGCTTATTATACATAAAAGCTTATTATACGTGCTTGGCTTCTGTTGAACACCTAACATTAAAAGCATGATGGTAATTCTGTTCCACGCTGCAAATCACAAGTGAAACATGTACCCCACATAATAACAGCATGACTCTACTATTGCATATAACATTTACTGCAGGAATATAAACAAACTAGGGTCATGAATTTTTCCAAATCAAAATTGATCCACCGAACTAACTGAAGTCCAAGTGCACCCAGGCTTAGGGTCAGACAGATAGACTGTAAGAATATAATAGATGCCAGTAAACTCCTTCTGCAAATGTAAAAAAAGAACCTTTTAAGTTAAATTTCAACAACTTTAACTCACATTGTCATTTAGAAACTCAGTTTCACAGACATAAAGTGCTTTTCTGGGCTGAATTTTGTTTTGTTTAGTGCCTCATAAAGATCACATCCACATCACTGGTGGAAATCACATCACTCATGGCTGTCACAAGCACACACTGTGCCACAGTATACCCTTGCAAAACACACCATTTATCTTAACTTGAATTCCTACACCCTTCCAACCCGCAACCCCACCCTCTTCCACCTCGTGTTTTTTTTCTTAGGATTCCCCATTTTCACTTGATCTGTTACCCATCACCAGCACTTTTGCTCCTTACACCCGTTAACCCGTGCATTCTCACAATTTCTGCTTTTAAGACGAGAAACCAACGACAACTTCACACACAAAACAGAATGCAACGCACAGTAATTTAAGAAATGCTCAGTCAAAGTCACAATTGATAAAGACATAATGTAATTATCAGTGATGTCAGCCACTTGGCATAAATGATGCATGATATTCGGTTTTTGGCACTTCAATTGTGCCATGTGTTCCCTGTATATTAAGTATAAATAAAAATAACTTTTCTTTGCAAACAGTGTAACACTTCAACTAGACTTGTATCATTGTTCTCTTAAATTAATTTTGATAATGACCTGTATTAACATTTATATTTATTATAATTGAGACTTTCTTACCTTCAAAAAACCTCTGTAACGCTTCTGTTTCATCTACCACGTCCATCCTAGCGGGTCCCACATAAAAAATCCATTAAAGTCTCCCCTTTTCCGAACAAAATCAATTCGGATCGGGGAAACTTTCACAGATACATCACGGAATCCAGATTAAATTCGTTGTTTTAGTTACATAAATCCACCTTTTGCGGATAACTCCTTTCTCTGCTCAGAATCTTGGCAGTGGACTGACGTTTTTTTTTTGTTTTTTTTTTGGGGGGTTTTTTTTTAATGGCCAAACGCCTCCACTGATGTGAAAAACAACGTTTCAACTAAAGTCTTAGTAGATGTTTAATTAATATGCCAACAAATATCCATAAAAGAGGAACGTTGGAGAATTTCCCTTGGTGCGCACCTTCACTTCAGTTCCCTTAAACAACATAATAATCTTTGGTTTGCCTTCGTGGGGAAAAAAAAATTATGAGGCTGCGTAAAAAAAAGACAAAAATCGACGGTGAAAAAAGAATAAATAAGTCTTTAAAGAAGTGTGCGTAAAAGTTGATTCCCTTTCGATGGTTCTCTTCCTCCTTAGCCTCTCCCTCTCACACAGGATGTGTGTTCAGATCGGAGGAGAGGAGCTGAGGCAGGTGAGGGATGTGCGCCAGGCTGCTGCAAGATCCCCGGACAAGAACTTCATGTTTCTGTGAGGACGCATGTGCCGACGCTGCTCAATACATGATTTAGAGAACCCTTAACTTGTGGCCTAATTTCAACTCAGCCACAGTTTATTCACTTACACGAGGAGTGTTTTATCAAATACATGAACATACATTTTAAACATATTCTAATCACAAAAATAATTTCTACATCTCCAAAACAATGCTTCTTCCTGAAAAAAAAAAAAAAAAAAGTCTAAAATGAGGCTTTAAATTGAACATTCTGTCTGCTCGTATGTCATCTGTTTCATGATTTCATTTTCAAGGGTTTTTCATTTTATTAACCCCTAAAGGCCCGTCTAATTTTAGAATTGTGTGTGGGGGGGTTTTTCTGTGGCAGCTGTGAGATTTGTAATTTTTTAATAATCTGACAGAAAGCAATTTTATATATAAAGGAGTGCAAATTTGTAAAATAAATAAATAAATAAATAAATAATAATAATAAAATAAAATAAAATCAGATTGGATGTGGTCTGGTCTAGAGGAAAAAAATCGTGGAATTTATTTGATCTGGTGTCACAAAGTACAGTTTTAACAATAGTTGATGCATGATGGGATGTATATGGTCACTTTAAAAAATCTCTTTTTGGATTCCCCAGCAGCATACAACCACAGGAATGCTTTCTGTCACAGCTTCCCAAGGGGAGGATTTGAGGGAATGATCCATTTCTCCTTATCAGCTGTATTCTCCCCCCACTGTCCCATATAACAATGCCACTGTGTGCAGCCCCCACAGCCTTGACGCCCACCCCCCCTCACCCACATGTGAGATGCTGTTGTGTTGTCTTGTCCCCCCACAGCTGGAGCATCTCCCTCTGCACCCCTCCACCACTTCTGCTTTTCCTCCATTCAACCCTAACAACGCCTCCGTTATTTCAGCCACACTATGCAGATTGTTTTGGAGGACAAGCAAGAAAGAGAGGCTGCAGGGGACAATGAAACAGCTGGCTATGTTAGAACAGTTCATTTCGATATTCTACATTTCTTATCTCATATCTCAACTCTGTGTATGTACTGTGTTAGTGTAGTTACTTTAGTCATGTTGTGTGGACATAAAACAGTTCACACAGTTGCATTACTGGGAACTTTTGCCTATTTGGACACAAAAGTACATCTTAAGTTCTAGTTTTTTGGGGGGAAAAAAGTCAAAAGTGATGATTAACATGTAAGATGAGATTTGACATGGATAAATGTACAAAGTCAAAATATTTTCCTCTAAACTGAAAACTTTATTTATGTTTATTTTTGTTTTTAGTGTGTATTTCATGGCTAATTACTATAAAAGATGTGTTGTAAATTTGATCATAATTTAAAGTGGTATTCGTTTTCTGGCCACTAGGGGGTATCTGACCAGGTGTAAAATACATGTGTAGATGATGAACATAGTTAAGTAACTGCCTGGTGTGTTGTTAAATTAGTCGGTGTATTTCGTCTCCTCAGTGCTGCTGATTTTTATTAGTTCACCAAAATAAACCATATACTTACAAATCTAACAAAACAAACCTATGCATGTCTAAAAACTGTGTCCCACCATCAGCATACTTTATTCATACTTACTTAAATACACGCAAGTAATAGAAAACAAAGACACAGCAAGTGCTGATATAAGGAACTTTAACCCCAACTATCCCCTACATATTTGGGCATATTTATTGTCAGCTGTTTTCAATAAGAATGTGTAAGCTTACACTTAGCCACATTAATTTAATGAGTAAATAGTCTCAAAATAGTCACAGATATCTATCACCTGATCTAAAGCAGCAAAATTAGATTTGAAAATTAGTACAAGTATTTGTATGCAATTTGGAGGATCAAGGTTTGAGTCAAATTCTGGGTTTTTTGTTATGAATGGACAAACACACATATATCAGTACAATTTTAAACCTCTTGAAATGTAATTTGATTATTTTACACAATTTTCTTTGAAGGAATGTAGCTTACATGATTTGTGCATGTCCCTCACACTGCCCCTCTAACTTTAGTGAGACTGATAAGTGTTTCAATGAAAAAACAAAACAAAACTTTTTAGATGTTGTCATTATACTGAACTTTTTTGATAAAATACGTCATTTTAATAATTTATGTTTTATTTTCATAATAATATTTAACATTCTACATGTGTCCTTGAAACTGCTGTCCACCCTGTCGCTTTGGGGGAATCGTCACTTTAATAATCTGGTTGATGAAATCACTGATGTCATCATTGTCATTTTGAGTGTCTTCATTGGAGGTGGAAACATACAAGAGCATTTAGTATCTACATTTATGTTTGAAAATTGTCATCATTTTGAGTCTGTACTTAGATGTGGTCAAGCTTAGCATGTCCACCCTGTCACCACAAAATACACCACCACAAAATTGTTTAAGGTAAGGCAGGTTTATTTATCTAGCACATTTCATGTACAAGACAATTCAAAGTGCTTTACATAAAACATTAAAAGCATTACAGTGGGGTGCAGGGGAAGCACTAAAAAGTATAGGCATGAAAAGAGAAAAAAAAACCCAAACAGATAAAAACAGATAGCTTAAAAGAAACAGTGCAGGTCTGAACTGATGAAAAACTCTATTCAAATGCAGCTGAGCATAGGTGGGTCTTTAACCTGGATTTAAATAAACTGAGTGTTTTAGCTGATCTGAGGCTTTCTGGGAGTTTGTTCCAGACATGTGGGGCATAGAAGCTGAACGCAGCTTCTCCGTGTCTGGTTCTGACCCTGGGAAGTGACAAAAGACCAGATCCAGATGACTGGAGGGGTCTGGTAGGTTCATACTGGGTCAGGAGGTCACTGATGGATTTTGGTCCTAAAACATTCAGAGCTTTATAGACCAGCAACAGAACTTGAAAGTCTATCCTCTGAGGGACAGGCAGCCTGTGTAAGGACCTCAGAGTTGGACTAATGTGGTCTGCTTTTCTGGTCTTAGTAAGGACTCTAGCAGAGTTCTGAATGAACTGCAGATGTCTAATTGATTTTTTTAGGTAGATCTGTAAAGACACTGTTACAATAATCAAGCCGACTGAAGATGAACTCATGGACTAGTTTTTCCAGGTCCTGCTGAGACATTGGATCTTTTATCCTTGAGATGCTCTTAAGGTGATAGTAGGTGGATTTTGTGATTGTCTTAATGTGATTGTTTAATATAAAATTCTGAAATTCTGCTGAACATCACACAGTCCTCTTCAAAGATGACCTACTTTGCCAACTCAAGGTCCAACTTGTAGTCATAAAATGCTAACTTTAGGCAAAACTGTCCACCATGTCACTTATTTTTACATGTAGGCTATTTGTCAGTGACAGGGTGGACATATTTGTTTTATATTTCGAAGTCTGCTTGTACTTTGTCTGCTTGCAAAAAATGTGGGAGCTTGACCAACATGCATTTCTAACAACCTACAGTCTACTTAACACATTGAACATGAAGTTAAGTGGAAAATCTTTTTTTTTGGATCATTTGAAGCCTGACAGGCACCTTATAGTGATAATGATTGATACATGTGAAGCTCACATTAAAAATCTGCGCATAAAATATTCATGTGTATTTTTGTTTTTATGTGTTCTTTTATAATATGCTTGAATATGATTTCTATGGGTTGGTATTTCGTATCGTAAATGCATTTTTGAGCACCACAAATGACCCACAAACAGTTTACACATTAATTATTATCTTAGTTGTCAGATGTAGATTGTGCAAAAGTCACACATTTGTGGCCACTCTGAGACTATTTTCTGTCAATAATAATAATAATAATAATAATGATAATAATAAACTATATTGCAGACACAAGTCCATATAACACAAGCAGACAACATACAGAATAAATAGAATCAAAAATAAAATAAATAAATTAAATAAAAAGCAGATACAGAATTTGAGCACATTATAAAATATATACAAACGATTGCACCACTGCTATAATTACACTATGGGCAAATTCTGGGAGACGCATTGACTAACCTATGAAAATGTATCATGTTACTCATCTCACATCATTCACTCCCACTATTACTGAAGAACTGCGCATGTGCTGCAGTTCCACTTCCAGCCAGTAGGTGCAGACGTCTGCCTTTATGGTTAGAAATGAAGAAGAAGAGGAAAAAATCAAAATGGCGATACTCGGACCAGGTAGGTCTACGCGTTGCTATGGTTCCTGCAGACACTCTCGAGCCTGTAGGAAAAAAATGACTTTAGTTCTTTTTATTGACAGAAAATGTAATGTAAAGAAATATGTCCTAATCTGTCCATTTGATTCTGTATATTTATACGCGTAGAGTAAGAATACCGTAGATAAATTCATCTCTCCATCTCTCTCTCTCTAGGAAGGTCGGCCAGTGTGGTATCCTTTTTTTTTTTTTTCTCTATTTCTTTACACGTCCGAGACACAAAATGAAAAGAACAGACCTGCCAGAATATTACAAGAGACGTCTCTTTGTGTGTATTCCTTAACTTGACGTCCAGCTGCCGTCCGTCTCTTTCCAGCTCCTGTTGAGTCTGACAGTAGGATACTTTGTGTTTTATTTCCTGTTCACTCTGGGTTTGATCATTAAAAAAAGTAAGTGTTCAACGTGTAACCATAAACTCCTATGATACAACACCTGTGCCTGTATGGAGACTGTGCATGTGTCTGATGGTGACAGGTTTGGTGCTGTCTTATCCTGCTGATCTTCTGGCCTGTGATGTCGGTCTGCTGTTCCTCATGGCTGCTCTGGAGTTCATCCACTTCTGCTGTGGTGAGATGTATGAACAAGGAATAGTCATGATCTTGTCCTATAATCTGATATAGGTTTCTGAAGTTTAAAAAGCTACACAATCATAAGACATTGTGTTTGAGATTTGCCTGTCATTACAGCTGACAGGCAAGGGAAGGCCAGTTTATTTATACGTATATATTTCATACACAGAGGGAATTCAATGTGTTTTACTTAAAAAAAAAAAAGCTATACAAAGCATCAGTTGTTTTTAAATTTCTTATGATTGGACAAATTAATGCACATGCAGGATTTTAAGACAATCAAACAGCAGTCCTTTCTTTATCGCACTGCTTAATGTTTGTTTTATGCTTTTAATTTTCAGAAAATTATGAATAGCCATGTTCGGTATACTTTATGAGCCAAGAAATTTTTACCTGCATTATTTTTGGAAGCTCTCAAAGACAGCAACATGAAAAAGAAAAGCTTTCTGTTAAGGTGGTTTTGATACTTTGTTGAATCTAGCTGAAATTAGAAGAAAACTGTAGTATGATTTATTATTTTTTACAGTGAAAATCAGGCCTTTTCTGATATTAATTTACTGATGATGTAGATGTTTATAGAGGCTCAGACTAAATTAAAAGGTGATTATATCAAAACAAAGAAGAAAAAGTTACTTTTTCAGCTTAATATATCATTAACGGAATGTAAAAACAAGCATCTTCAATCACTGTTATTTATCAAACATGGGGTTAATTGGTAAATAAATCTTTCAGAAGATGGTGGTGTTTTCATGTTCTCTACAAATCCATCCAAATCCATCTGAGCGTCCGAATAGATCATATCAGAAACCACTAAAAAGCTGAGAAACTGCATTTTACTTTAATTGTGTAAACGTATTGATAGGATTAGTGGATCACAATGTCTTAAATATTTTAGATCAGTAGATGCTTTTGGTCACTTTTAGGTCATGGAGGGTCAATATTAAAATCAAACTGTTCTGTTGTCTTTGACCTCTTGTCTCTGTTGCATGTCTGCAGGTGTGAAGGGCAACCTGACAGAGAGCGAAGGGTATCTTTTTGCTAATCTCATCGCAACAGGGACCACTATTGTGCTGGCTGTTTATTTCCTGGTGTGGCAGACCTATGTAATGTGGGGAGATGTAATCCTCAGCAGTATCTTACTTGTTATGTATGGCTTAAGTGGAGCCTTGGCTTGCAGCACTTTAGCCCGACTGGCCAGGTCAGTTTCACTCTCATTATTTTTGTATTGAACTTTATTGGCTGTTATACTTGAGAAAGCTGTATGTATATGTATGTATGTTTGCATAAATGATAGACTGGTCAGTAAATTAACATATCTGCTGTCTAATGCAGAAAACATGCTTTATTATCATATGAAGAGACTGTCCTACATTTTAAGCTTCATTTGTTTTGATTGACAAGATACACAGGCATAATTAGCATCTTTTACCTATGTTGTAAAAGGCCTGACGCACTACGCTGTTCCTTTGCCTTTGCTTTTGTTCATGAATGAAATAAGCCCTGGTTTCCTTTAGGACTTGTCTAAATTATTGATACAAGTGCCTTTCATTCAGGTGATACTGTATACCTCGTACAATGCCGTCACATCCTCAAATTTTCCTCTCAAGATAGATTCAAGACATTATCCATTCTCTTAATCCGAAAAGGGAGCTATAGTTTATTCAGGTGCTTAATTAGAGAAGTACATTAACAAATCAAGGCAAATGTAGACTTCTGAATCTGCTAAAGCTTTTCAAAACTTTTTTTAACTTTTTTTTTTTTTTTTTTTTTTTTTACAGTTAAACATTGTTTAATTGAAGACCTGGAACTGCTTTAGTGATGATTTCCAAATGAACCTTTCTCTACATTTAACCTTTCCCAAGAGATTCATCACTATTTATTATATCATTCTCTGCATTTTGCATTTTTCAGTGAAAATCAGGTATTTTCGTACAGTTGCAGATGATGTAGATATTTGTACAAGCTCAAAGTACATACAAAGGTGATTATATCAAAATAGAGAAAACTGAAAAGAACATGACTTTTTCAGCAAAATTTATCATTATACAAACTAGTGTCTACAACCACTGTCATGTGTCAAACTACATGGGTATTATAACGAGTCAATGTTGCAGAACATGATAGTGTTTCCATGTTCACTATGGAGTCTCTAAACATCAAAATAGGTCATATCTGATCCCTCTGAAAAGCTGAGACACTGATTTATTAATTTCACCTGAATTATTTAAATGTATTGATAGGATTAGTGGTTCATTTTAACACTTTAACATTATTAAACATTTTAGATCAGTAGACGCTATTGGTCACCAGCAGCTGTTTAGGTCTTTGAGGGTTATATTAAAACAGTTTCATATTTTACGTGTTTCATCTTTTTAAGTTACAGTTAAATGTAATAACAGATGTTTATATTGTTGTCCTTTTGTGCTTCAGCGTCTATTCATGAAGAGGCCGACTGGGATTCACAACGTTCCTGCTCTTTCTTTCTACGACCAGGAGTCATTAAGGACCTTGTCTCAGGACAGTTAAAGTGTTTGTAAATACTGTTTATAAGGACTGCAAAAACAGACTTAGAATTATAATTCAAAAACAATCTGGTGTTTCTTAAAGCAACAGTTTATCAGATAACTGAGGGAATTTTCTTTGCTGAAGTCAAGCTTTTTTTGTGTTTAACTGTGAAATGCTTTCTTCAGTATCTTTTTGTAATATGTAAAGTTCAAAACGCATTTTTGAGTCCATATTTTTATATTTATTATTTTTTGTACAGTTTCATAATTTTTGTATTTTCTCCAGTAGAGGGCAGAATTGTTTTGGTAAAAAAAATACTGACAACATTGATTTTGGTACTTGAGACATTCATGATATGTGTAAAATGGATTAAAGACTCTGACTGTGCGGTCACACTTGAATTTACAAAAAATAAACAATTCATTTATACCTGACATTTACCTAAAATGTCATCTATAAATGACATTCCACATTAAAAATTGTTGTACTTTGTCTTCACGCTTTCGGCTGCACATTTTCATCAAAGATATATGTTTTGTTTTTTGTTTTTTTCTCCATTGATTATGTATTCAGGTGAAGAACTCGGAAATGGTTCAGTGTTGTAACAATCTACAAACGTCCCCACATTCTTCAAATAGGTGATTTCTCAGCAGTGACAGCCTCAGTTAATGATCAAACCCATTAGAAAGGTATCCACAGTAACCAGTTTCACAACAAATCACATTTCAGAGTAGCTATGCTTGAGTAAGCCAAACAAGCAAACACTGAAACATGAATATTTACCAGTTTCTCCTGGTCCAGTCATGTGCAGACAACACTTCATGTTTTTTCCCCCTTTAGACAAATTATTGCTGTCTCTCTCTCTCTTTTTTTTTTTTTAAAGACATTTTGGTTGTATTGCTGTTCTTAAACAGTAATATATCCAGAAGTGGGAACCTGCATTATCCTAATGGTTTTCTTTGCAGCTGGACAAAGGGTGGTCATTCTTAGCAGCCTGTGTCACTGAGACCTGGGCAGTGTTCCACACCGCTGCTCTTCTTTCTTTCACCCCGTTGAGTCCATCTACTTCAAACCACTCACTACTTAGCAGCACAAAGTGAAACCTGTGGAAATAGATGAATCTGTCTCTGGGGGACTAATATGTTAAGCCTATACGCAGTATGTTTGAAACCCCCTTTTATTGCTGTAAATGAAGTGTGCTTTGCATTAGTTGTAGATGATCCTACAGGACACACTTCCTGGTGGTGAGATAATCTGGACATTTGACTGTGGCACGAGCATTAGTCTGTGTTTGCAAATCAGGCTGCATCAGTTTGGGGGTTTTGCTCGCCTCACACACAGCAGGTGGATGAGGTGTCTGAGATGCATGTATATGAGATGCATGTGTGTGTGTTTGCGTGTGTGTGTGTGTGTGTGTGTGTGTGTGTGCTCTCACCGTGGCGTGGGCCAGACCGCGTGAAGCCTCCGTGGTGGTGAAGTGTTGCTGAAGCTCCGCCCCCTGCAGACTCAGTTACCTGTAGACTCACCTATCATCTGCTCACCTGCGCGTTACCTCCTCGGTGGCAGTGTCGGGAACCCAGAAACAAACACTTTTGGTCTGTGTTGGACAGTTTACAGATTTGGGGATTCATCGGTGCTCTTTCTGAGCCAGGCGCACAAATATCCACACTTGTATTATTTTAGTATTCTTTTAGCGGAGTTTATTGTCCCTATCGGCCGCAGACTTGATGGCAGGCTGATGCTCCAGGATCTGACCCACGTTTACAACCTTAAGCATCCCGTCCGGAAAATACGATTGTGAGTTATTATAACTTGTGTCTTTAGTGTGTTTTTCTTTTCCTTTTCTTTTACACCATAACACCTCATACTTGTGTGCCAACACTTTACTCAGGGTATTCTTGCTGATAAACACGGTCCATTAGCAAGTACTTAAAACACAGTTATTGTAATGAGTTATAAACTGTTAATGACTGTTTACATAATGCTTATAAACTATTAACGTGGGGGTGTAAGTTATTTGAGTGTTCCCACCTTTGTTTTCAAGCTGAGCACAATCTCAGGTAAACAGTTCTAAGTGTTTGTAGATACTGATGATGAAGTGTGTTGGTGTTGTGAAATTAGTAAATGTTTTCAAGGCTATATTGATATTAATAACACGATATTAATATTTGTGACCAAGAAGAAGAAGAATCTTTATTTTGTCAGTATATAGTCTATTTATGAACATGCAACACACACACTGAAATTAACCCTCTGCATTTTATCCATCACTAGAACATGCAGGAGTACAGGCAGAAGTTTTTTAAAATTAAAATATACACTGATGAGTCATAGATGGAGAACTGACAGCATCATCCTTTGGTGTCATTCCTTGCAGAGTAATATTCAATTTTAAAGTTGAAAGTGCAGATAAGCACATGTTACTGCATCTTGTGTCACCCACAACCTCAATTATAGCATTTACCTCTGTGCTTTCATTTGTGGTCTAGAGTTTTAGGAGCAACCTCACGCTATGCAATACATCAACAACTGTCACCATATGTAAGAAGTGGTTAGAGCACTGTCGATTTAGTAAGAGTTTGTGTGAGTGTGTTAGGAGGGTGAGATTAAATTTGTATTAACAAACAGGGAACTTGCAGGTGAAATCTGACCTGATTTCTTTTTGTGTTGGCTCTCAGGACACTGTGCCCTGATTTAGACACAGGCAGCATGCACATTACTCCAAACTGCACTTGTAAATTCAATATAAACCTGTGATATCGCAGCTGTCATAACAGTGCAGTGTGAATCAGGCATACGACTTGAATTGCACGACATGCATCAAATCAGATAACCATTATCTCCTACAGACTTGCTTACTCAGAGCTCAGGGCGAAGTCCAGATTACTTATGACAGAGAAAAATCTCAAAGTTTTTTGGCATTATGTAAGGAACACCTACAAATCTTTATCATTTTTGTATTGCAGAATGAAACTAATGTGACAGTGTTGAAAAGTGACAGTTATCAGACTTATTTAATCCATCATTTATGTCACCTTACACCTAACAGCAGAGCATGCAAGATTTGGTGGAAGAAAAGAGGAAAATACTAATGAGCTTGTCCAACATAAATGCTGAATGTGTTTATAGTAATAGTAATTTGTTGTCAGCATTTCTTATTCTTTGGTAAGGTTTGTAAAGTACTTCATGTGTTGCTTGTATGAGCACAAGGTTTTCAGTCAGTCACTTCAGGCAGTTTTTGTGCTGTAGCTGCTGTGGGAATTTACCACGTCTGTTGTTGTATTCATCTACAGGTGTCAAGTCAGTGAGACTGTGCACAAGCTCAGAAAGACTTCTCTTCTCATGATTCTCTCATTTTTATGGTATGTTAGACAAGCTGAGGAGTTTCACCATGTGAAAAAGCAACAACAAAGAGCATATGACTGATACTTTGTGACTGAATATGAGCTCATGCACTGAAGTAATCAATGCTGCTTTCATTCCATTGAAGTGATTTGTTGTCACAGAAAACACAGTGTATATGACACTTGTCTAACCTCATTCCGCTATGAGAAAACCAAAACACATGTATCTTATCAGTAATTCTGAAAAAGAATAGAGACAAAACTTTTAGAAAGCCCAAGATAAGCATCCTTTAATTTCTGCTTCTTTATTGTGTTGTTATGGCTCTAATACCATATAATTACCACTAAAATGGGAGTTGTCATTACTGAATAATACACACCTGAGCCTGAGTTAGAAGTGGTGTGTATAGGGCCTATTGCCATGAGGCTGACAACACATGACACCACGCCTGTGCTACTGCAGCTTCACCTCCCTCCTGAAACCTGGATCATAGCCAAAACCGTGAACAATAGCACATGGAGAGAAGATGACCAGGCAGATAAGAACAGAAAGAGGAAGTCTACCTTTTGTGCAGATTGACTGGACTAAAGTAAATACTGTTTTTTCCTCATTTGCATTTCTCTGTAAGATTTAGTTGGAGCTGATAATTATAGTAGGTGGTATAAAGTTACATACAGTATGCCCCAGTTTGAACAAATGAGAACAAATGCAACCTGGCATTAAATTCTGCCCTGGCTGTGAAAGTTGTAGTCATTGTCCAGCCTCTTAATGTTTCAGAATATCTCAGATTATATGCTGAGACCTATTATGTTTATGACTTGCAGTTTTAGTAAAACTGCTTTGTGTAAAACTGTTTAACACACCTTAAAGGAGGTGAGGTAGGGTGTGCGGAAATGACTGTCATAATACTGCCATGTAGAAGTGGTAAATTTTAGCTGAAGGGGGAAAAAAAAATCACAGCTGTTGTGAGAGGCTTGCCTAGCACCACAGCACAACACATAGTTGTTTCTTACCTTCTACTGGTTTGTTTTTGCAGAACACTTAAAATGCTTGGTGGTGTTACAGGATCCGTAGCGCTCCAATAAATAATACACACTGAATGGCTTGCTTAAAGAGATACATGGCTCCTTTGTATCTCAAAGTCACATAAGGTGAAAGGTGATTAGGGTTACAAACGTTAAATATAATACTCTTTAGCTTTTAACTTGTCACTTATAAATCATTTCTTTTGACCACAGCAGTGAAATTCCATAAGTCACTGTAAAACGAACCTAACAAAAGCCCCCTCTGTTGTGTAAGAGCTCATTATAGTCCACAACTGAGCATGTACTGATACAGTATGTGTTTAGTGTTACATAACCTCATCTGTGCATGCCTTGACTGACAAGTTTTTTGGCTTAGAATGAAAGATGTGGGAGCGTTTTGTCTCGGCTTTCCCGCTCAGATTTAGCTGCATTTCACTTTTGCAATGCTTTGTCTTCTTTGATGCCATAGTAATTATCAAATGGTTATAATGGCTGAGTGTAAAGTCCAGCTAAATTAATTAATTGCAGCTACAGATATAGTCATCAACTGAATGGATCTAATTACACACTGCATATCAGCCTGCTGTCTGCCATTGTCCCAGATCAGTCCTCTTGAGACTACCAGACATACAGGCCCAACACCTGGCTCTCCACAGTGGAAGAACAGGCTGGCTACGCCTTCACTGCTATACTGTTTCTACTACCTGCATCTGTTTATGTCTAAACTCAGTGGACTGTATGTCAGAGCTTAGAGATGTAAAGATGGTGGCTGTTTTTCCTGTAGCAACTCTCCTGTTTTTGTCTTTTTTCAGGTGGATGTCGTGAACCATGAGTGTCCTGGGACCTCTTTCGAGGCAATCCAAGTAAGTGTCACCTACACTCATGCTTCCACTCACATATTTATCTTTCTGTGTGTTAGTAAATTGTGTCCTGAGTTGCTGTCACACAGGCGAGCAAATCACTAACCCAGTATGTGGAAGGTGGTGTGGGTCAGGGACCTTGGGCACAGAGCAGCTCTGTTGAGAATTGTTTGCTTTGCCTGGGTTCCTGGCTCCAGCCTCTCTCCAGGCCCCACACCTACGTCCGCCTCCCCCTCTCCCTTTTCCACTCTCCCTTGCTCTCCCTGGTTTGTCCATATGTTCAGAATCTCAGGCTAATCTCACCCTGTCCTTGCCAGGCTGCTCTCAAATTCTCCGTAGATCACTTTTGTTTTTGTGCACTCGCGTTGATGAGAAACAAGAGTGTGAGAATTTCTGGGGGTTTGTAACACTGACATCCAGAGGTGAAGGGGAGAAGATGAAGGGAGCACAGCGTAACCCCATCTCCCCTTCTTGTCATTGCAGTGGAGTGGCCAGATCGGACAGCAAGCTCAGCGCCAAGGCCCTCTATGGTAAGTGACTGTGTGGAAGTGTCTAGAGGACATTCACTGTTGGTGTTGTGAGTATATTTTATTGTTGGCCTGTTTTCAGGACGCTGCCTTTACATGCCCTTCAAATGTAACTCTACCTGTTATTATTGTGGCATGAGTCAACAAGTTATTTCAAGCATATAATTTAGGAGGCTGTGCATGGTTACTTATTAAATATTACCAAATAGTTATGAAGAATGTCATTATTTCTGTACTTACCTACTAATATTTATATACAGAACCAATAACAATTAATTTTGCTTTTAGTAGGAGTATCCCCTATGGAGCCAAAATGTCGTTATCCTCCTTTACAGAGGTCTGTTACTAGAAACTATAAAAATAACATTAATGCAAAACTGCTACATTATTATCCTTCATTATATCATAAATGACCATCTTGAATCAGTGCCACACACTGCCCAGATGCCGTAAATACTTCCTCTGCTTTACTGATAACAAGAGTGTTTACCTTATTTAAAAAGTGATATATGTTTCATCCATTTTAACATCTTATGTGGAACAGAATATGTGCACCAATGCCAGCCTTACCCTTCATTTTCATTATAAGCTAAAGGGGATAGAGCAGCAAGATCAAATCACAACAAAATTCAATTTTACTATGCAAATGAATTTAACAGGAAGTCCAGCACACTCACTGCTGAATGTTACTGCAGTTTCCCAGCCTCAGAGGATTAGTCCTCTGTCCAGAATACACACTGATAAGAGGGGGCCAAGGTCCTGCAGAGAGGCCCCATCATGCTCAGCTTGCTGACACCTTTGTCAGGCTCTGAGGGACATGGGAGGGAGGCAGGGCAACCAAAAGGAGCAGTAACTTTTTGTGTGTCTGAACTGTCTCTTCTTGTGCTCACATAGTATATTTCTTGTGCATGAATTTGAGACTGTAATGACACTGGCATTACACGACACTATATTTTCGCTTCTACATACTTGTGATAGGGTGTGTTTGTATGACTGAAATGCAGGTTACATTAGCAGGGTGTGCCTGTTTTTAATGTGTGGTTGGAACAGGGTGGGGATGTCCATGTCTTGCAGGTACTGTAAATAAAGACACCATTGAAAAGTGGAGAGGGAAACATAGACTCTACCACTCTATTTCAGCTCTGGTCCACCCTGTGCTGCCTCAGACATTAGCTCACTGGTTGCTGCCAGCACCTCCTTCCACAGCATAGAGGGACATTGTGCAGCATATCACAGGTCCAGATAGAAACTCAAATCGAAGTATGATATTACAAGCTGCTTTTTTATGCATGTCAGCACTGCTCTAAATTTAGAACCACCTCAAATAACAGATGATGGTATTCTAGCGATGCAAGATGTTCCCTAAGTATCTGACTGTGCACCTTGTCATCTGTGAAACATTTTTGCACTTTAAGTTATCCAAGTATCTGCAGGAGACAGTGACTGAGCCCATCCCTTGAAGTATCCCACTGTATGTGTGATGAGGCAATGCTGGGTTTCACTGGCTTCTCTCATCATGTGTGGCAGATGGTCACCACCTCCTCGCTGCAGGATGATAGCAGCCTGCCTGTCTAAATGGAGAGGCACGAGAGTAGACATCAAACAACAGTGGAATTCTAAAGGCTGGAATAATGATAGCTTAGAAGTGTATAGTCAATTATTTTGTCAGTATTTTCAGAAATTGATTAATAACTGTCTTCTTTAGAAACTGGATAACCAGCAACAATCAGTACATTTTCATTTTATCTCTCTAAACATCAGTTTGATGCATTTTCTCCATTAGTCAATCAGTCAATCAAATTTTATTTATATTGCGCCAAATCATAACAAAAGTTATCTCATGACACTTTCCATATAGAGCTGGTCGAAACCAGACTCTCAAGCCAATTTTCAGACACCCAACAGAATCCATCCTCTCTAATATGTATGAAACACATATCACATGGCTGGTGGAGCTGATAATGTCACTGTACTCACTAATTGTTGCAAATTGCTGAAATAACAGCGTGCCCACTGTGAATGTAGTTAGTAGTAAAATGCAGAATTTAACAGCGGCTAGCAGTGACAACAAGTCACCTGTAATTCAGGAACCATGTTGGACTAACAGCTTGTAGTCAAGGAGAATGTCTTGTTTTCTTTCTGCAAGGTTCATGTGACAGGGATGCAAGGGTTCAGGGACGGATACAGTCAGGCAACGAATAGAGGCGTTTGCCTCATTGTTTCCAATAGTATATGTTTCATTCCATCTATATTACAAGAAGGTGTAAATGTAGCAAAAGCTATGCCTTTAAAACAAAAATGTGTAAGTGCAGATATGTAAATAAATAAATATATTTGGAACCAAACATAATACTAACCCTAAAAAATCAAGGTGGTGCTGATTTTGACCAACACGTGCTGATTAAACAGATGAACCAGTTATTCGGTGCATCTCTGTAACACACAGTGCAGTTTATCATCTATGACAGCTGGAGATATTTGGATTGATATATGACCCCTGCTCTCTACTTGATGAATAAACAAATAGAGGAACTCTCAGCTCCTACACATTTATGCAAAACTCCACAGCATTCATAAGTGAAGCAGCAAGTGATGCAAATGTAGGACAGGTCCTCCCATCTGATCTGTTATCAGCAGCCTTAGGACAGAGCAGAGGCATCACTTTAGGCTCATCGTCTTTGGTCTTCACAGTATCCAGTGGCTTTCTGAATCTGTTGGAAGGTTTCTCATTGAGGAGCATGTCTCTGTCAGGTAAACTATTTCTGGACTGAGATTGATTCAATAGGTAGCAATGCTTGATAACTGCTACGCTGTTATAAAAGTCTGTTTATATGTCATAAACTGACATCATGGCTTCAATTGTTTTTGACAATTACATGATGTATGTCTGTATTCCTGTATTTGATATAATTTCATTTAATAGCCATCTCTGTTTATTTTAGAATCTGATTCTTTATTGTGTCAGTGTAATATTATCTGATGACATATGGTCAAATGTTTATGAACAGAGCAGCATACTTCCGTATCCAAAGGGTGCCCTGCACTCAGGGAGAGACAAACAACAGGTCATGAGCTGCTGCCAATACAATTACTTATTGTTAGAGTCATATGGGTGGTTAGACTTGTCATATAGATTTTTATACCCTTTTTCTGTTTTATAGTTTAAAATGTATAGCTCACTGTAACAAAGGCTGCTGTTCTTAGCTTTGGGGTCATGCCAGGTTAAACATCGAAGCTCATTTGCAATCTGATGAAGCAGTTATTTGGGAGGTTGGGTTGTCTGATTGATCTGGGCCGTGTATGGGTTTGATCATCTGCCAGGAAGCCATGTTTATCACTGGTCATTGACTCTAGAGAGTCCTGAGGATCTGCCCATCTGCCTACTAAGTGGCTCTTATTGCAAGCTGTCGCAGCACTGTGAATTGATTGGCATAAAAGTCAGTCATTAATAAGACATGAAGTGAGCTCCACTTTCAGAACAGCACCTGATGCTTGTGTTTCACCTGTGGGGAGCTGAGCAGGAAGGAATCAACTCAGAGGAAATGGCAAGAACAGGACAGACAAACCACTGCGTCATTTAGACAGTGATGATGCTTACATTGGTAGAAAATAATCCATTCAAATATCTTTTGATGGTATGAACTATGAAAAATTGGGAAATGTATGGTCTAGGACATAATAAATCATCTATAAGTGGACATCAAACAAGGAGTGTTCTGTTGAACTGTGACACACATCCTAAAGTGTAACACAAACAGTAATGGCTTTGTGTTGTACGTGTACCTATACGTATATGGAAAAGCCAAGATACAAATCCTGTGTGGCTTCAAAATGTTGGGGACAGAGAGAGACTTGATATGAGAACTGGAAGTGGAGTTGATCGGAACATGTTCTCATTTAACCGTACTTGTTACCTGCCGACTATTCACCTGGTAAATAGGTCAGTGAGCACACTGGCACGCTCATTTAACGGTTTAAAAACAATGGTCTCAACTACTGGCACACATTGTGCTGCTCTGAAAATGGGATGTCACAAAGGGAGCTACAGCATTTGGATGTAAAAATTAATATCAGTACAATCAAACTTTATTTTGAACTTATACCATGTAAAAAAAATAAATACACA
>JAPQRP010000025.1:16375511-16391685 GCA_037367295.1 Apogon hyalosoma
ATATAATTTGCTCTTTAGTTGATCAAAAAATATTTTTTTTATTAAGCCATTATACAAGCTTAAGTTTTTGAGTGGCTTTCAAATGTAAAGACTTCAGATTATTATATAGTAAACTGCAAATCTTTGTATTTACAGACTGAAAAGGGTAATTTAGATACAGATAACTGTGGAAGTTCTGACAAGAATTTATAGTAATGTACAGTTTGCTTATTACTAATCAAGTACAGTACAAACACTAAAGGTTTGCAGTGATTTAAAGCTTTCTTGCAGAATACAATGCTACATGTGACAATTGACATTATGTTGCCAATACTCTTTGACCCTGTAGTAAATCTCTGTGTGGATCAAGTTAGTTTTAATGTCAGCCTCGCCTAGATGCAAGAGAGGACAAATCAAGTAACAGAGACTCACTGATATGATATTTAATAATTAACCTCTCAGATTGGTACGTTACCATTGACGTGCCCCCTGGCAGGATGCAGTTTGAGTAAAATTATGTTAGATATGTAATAATACAAACCCTCTGTGTGCCCTAAAACTTTTCCTCTACTATTTTAAACTGTACTGTTAAATATACAATGAAATGCATTCAGTTGTCCTGTAAAACACTGCAGTCACATTACACGTCCCTGTCACTTCCTTATTGCCCTGCTGGTCTTTGTAGCTCGTACGTTAGCTTTCATCTGTTCACTGATACGTTCAACATGTGGACCTCAGGTCGGTGCCACTGCTGCCTATTTACAATGTAGAATATATATGTATGTACAGATGCATCCTGAGATTATTTTCCCTTGCTAACTTTTCATATTTTTGTTTTTTTATCAACAGAACAGAGGAAAAAATACTCCAACTCCAATTTTATTATGCATGAGACGTCACAGTACCATGTTGAGGTAAGAGCTGTATTTGTGGGTTTTGTGAGTTTTATGTATTAAAAGTATTTTGGAAGTTAAGAAAATGTATTGAAAAATAGAATGTCACTCAGTGACAGACAGATTATGTAGATAAGCCTGGGAGATGTATTTAATTCTAAATGTTACACTAAAAATAAGTCAAACACAAATAATAATAATAATTATAAACTTCATTGGTATACTGTTAAAAAGTTTACAAGAACACTGTACCATACTATGTATTATCATTTTATCATACTTTGTTTTATCATTAACTGAAATATATTTATAATATATAAATTTGTGTACAATAATACACATTTTGTGTTTTTCATGTAATTTACTATATTTACTGTTTTGTGTTGCTACCTGTTTACCTATCTGTCAAGTGTAGGTTTGTGGTGATCCCATCAATTTGACCTGAAAATACACTGTTGCCCATGAGGTTGGAATAAAATACTTTTACCTCTTCTCATGAAATGATTGTGACGGTGTGATTTATTCATAATAGATAAAGTGTAACTGGGACTCCTGGTCAAAGGTGATTACGGATGTGTATAAATAGGAATAAAAAGAGGAAATTGTCTGAAAACAATATAATTCCAACTTTATGGGCAACAGTGTGGTACAGGTCATGTTTGTTTTTGTAAAGAAAAAAAAAAAAAGAAATAAGCAAGCAACAATATACAAGAATACTTAAATGCAAGTTGAGATTACAAATGAGAGATCTTACTCTTAAAAATATACTTACAAATAGTCTTACATATTATTTAAAAATGTCAGTAAACTTGATGGGGAAAACAAGATAAAAGCCCAGAATATGACATGTATGTTATAGCATATTGTTTTTTCCCCAAAAAATAAAAGGTGATTATTATCTTGATAAATTTACTTTATTTCTTAGTGAAGTAGACAGCCATGTTAACAGCCCTCTGAGTTTAATAGTAAGAACATGAGTTCACAAACATACTCTGGGAAACTGATTGCATTGAACTATGCCCTGTGTTTTCACAGGATTTGTGTCATTGTATACCCACTATCAAACATGTTATCACCAATAACAGCCATGTTGGCAGAGCTAGGACCGTGGTAATAGTGCGATTTGATAAAACAAGAAATGGTCACAGCAAAATTCACAACTGCCAACTCTATATTTAATATAGAGTTTACTAGAATTCTTTAATATTCTTGTGTTTAATATTCTAATTCTTTAATTTTAATTATAGTTAAACACTTTCCAAATCATACCTTCCCTCTACTAGTTTCCATACAGGCTTGGGTTAATATCTGGCTGCTTCTCCTCAGCATCTCTCCACGTTTATTATGGACAAGACAGAGTCCATTGCAACGGTGGATGATGCCATCAAGAAACTTGTCCTCCTTGATTCAAAAGACAAGATCTGGACCCAGGAGATGCTCCTGCAGGTCACCGACAAGTCAGTCAGGCTGCTGGACTGCGACACACAGGTACAACTCCTCACCTGTACACACATTATCATCATTACATCATAAGAGGAAAACATTTCTAGTAATAGTCACAGTTGTTACCTTCTCAATTAAGGGTTTGCCACTGTATATGCTGATGCCCATGAACTTTAAATGAGACATTTTTATCAAACCTAATTACTGATGTATAAAAATAGTAATAAAAAAGAGGAATGTGTCTGAAAACAACTTAATTCGAACTTTATGGGAAACAGTGTATTAGCATATTTTCATCATCACAATACACACATGGCAAAGAATAAGAGAAATATTTTACTCATATGCTCTAACTGTCCATCTCTGCAAGTTTTGTTGGTGTGACAAGACATAAGAATGCGATAGAAAAATAACAGAGAGCAAAACATGTTATCTTCCTACAGACATGATTATAACCAATGTTTATTTGATTATTGTTACGTGTTACAGGTATTACTTTATCTATTTACTTTATTTCGAGAAATAATTTGTTGAGTTTAAAAGTCAGTATTTTATAGTTATTTCTAAATCAAATTAATTTTGTGTTTCATTTGTTGGGTATTAATATACAGTTAGTTCAATTATAGGTGAAATAATTTCTTTATTTCAGCATAGGCTATTCAATATTTGGAGCCTCTGTTAGCAGTGTACCTTAAAAAAGAACAGAAAAAAACATAGTTGAAACAGAAAGACAGAAACTTTACAGCCAATATACACAGTATTTTCACACTTATTGCAGGTCATATCATTATTGCAATACTGGCATTTTTTTATTGACACATAAATACAGTTTTTGATTTTTACCTTGTATATAGAATATAACTAAAAATGTATTTGGAAGATTTTGAAACTGGTTATGTGTATGCATGAACATTATTGTCCCTATCCACATATTCCTGTCTCCTTCATATATATTTTTGAAGATACCCTGGGCCTTTTCTCATGAACCAGTGAGTTTTCACATTTCTACCTACATGTTCTACCTTCTTACTTTGATCCTGTTGTGCTTCCACAGGAGGAACTGGAGAACTTTCCTCTCCCGACCATCCACCTGTGTCAGACCGTGCTGAATCAGACACGCTACCCCTCAGTGCTGCTACTCGTGTGTCAAGACAAAGAGCAACACAAACCCGACATTCACTTCTTCCACTGTGACGAGGTGGAGGTGGGTTTTGACTGGAAAGCCACAAACAGACGGATCAGTTTGCATGTGTTACTGTCTGTGCGTGATTGGATTTGTTTTATGTCATTCATAAATCTAAGGTGCGTTAGGTCAAATATCAGAGCTGTTAGAGGTGTTCATGTGAGTCCATTTGCACTTTTTCTAACCTTGCTCACAAACAATTCTTAAGAGCAGGCCTATATATTTGATGGAGTGTCATATTATAGATGTCACTCCAAAGGTGCTACCTGACTATTGTTCATACTTAGTAGCTGTGAGTCAAAAGAAAAAGGTCAGTCCACTTCAGTTTTCAATCATTAACTGACATGGGTGGATCATGACCTACATATAACAACACAGCACTTTCAGATTATTTTATGTGACATTCAGGATGAAGTGTGAAGAAAAATGTGTATAACAGATCATTTCTCTGAAATATTGATGCATTTTGTTTCACCACCACCTACTTGCTATACATATTCCATACATATGTGTACATATGTATTCCATTTTGTTATTTTGCATTTCTAAAGTGAGCATTAGAAAAGCCATTTCTAGTTGACAAAACCTTTGGTAACAATATTAAATTACCAATGCAAGGCTTTAAATGAAATGTTCATGTTTACAAAGCTGACCATTCTAATACCTGTAATTAGTAAAAGTTTGGTTTATTGCTTCATTAGTTTTGCAGCAACCAGTTTTGTGGAGCAGATGCTCAGAGTAAAAAAGGTCTATCTGATGCAGTTACTTCAGTTAGACCTTGATTGCAAACCTAAAATTAAAAATGAGAACAGGATTTTACAATTTTACCAGCATGCATGCACACTGGTGCCCATAAATTTGGAATGACATATTTTTATATCTCTTCTCATGAAATTATTGTGACAATGTGATTTATTTTTGACAGATAAACTGTAACTGGGAATCAGTATGTAGTCATTACACCTAGTAAAAGGTGATTATTGATGTGTATATATAGGAATAAAAATAAAATTACTCCAACTTTATGGGCAATAATGCATGTAGTATTTGTCAATACACTTTTATGAAGATTTTAAGATTACAGCAGGAACTTAATAAGTTTGGAAAACTGACATGATCAGCAGTGAATATGGACCATGATTGCATTTGTAAAAGCTGCTTTTGATTTATTTTTGACTCGTTGCTCTTCTTCTCCAGGCTGAGATGGTTCATGCAGATATTGACAGTGCCATTGGAGACAACAAGCATGGAAAGAAAATGAGGCTTCAGACGCTGAAGTAAGAATATTTTCTGATGATGCTCTATGCACACATGCATGCGGACACAAATACACAGTCAAACGTTTCTGTAGTTAAGTACACATTTAAGAAGGTGACTTAGTGGGTGGTGAATTTGATGTAGGGGTATTTAAAGTTTTGTTGGTGTCTTGTTCAGGGTGAACCAGGAAAAAATGAAGCGTCACAGAGAAACTATCCTCCCCCCTAAGGGCCCATCACCTGCTCCTGCTCCGAAAGGACGCGTGGCAGCTACAAACACATCACAACAACAGGGTAAGTCAGGTCAAGTGACATTTATTTCTACAGCACATCTAAAACAACATGAACTGACCAAAGTGCCTTACAAGACATGAGCAAAAGGAAATAACCAAAAATAAAAGCCAGTAAGTCAATAAAAAACTGGAAAAATCAATATAAATGATGCATATGCTCAGTCAGAGTTCAAGATAAAATCAATGAGTTATGATAAAAGAAGTAAAGCAAATATTGTAAGAAATTATGTAGTATTAGTAGTTTAGAAAAGAAGCAGACTTTGAGGTGTAAACAACTTAATAAGTGGGGCAGATCTGGGGCAGAAACCCTTTACTATGTACACAGTGTAACACACATTCATTGCATGTAGAGTGGTATTGTCCACTAACTGGAATGTGGTTTCATCCCTGTTAAGGAACCTCATGTTGCTCTAGTGACTGTACAACCTGTGTGTAAATGTGTATGAATGTCGCAATGTGACACATTGTCAAGTTGGGAATGTGCTTATAAACGCTTGTATTTGAATACAGATAGACGAGTGTCTGGACAAAATGACACCGAGTCCCATGAAAACCTTGCCCAGCGCATTGAGAAGGATGTGGTGAGTGTTTTTTCCACATTAACACCTGCCATGGTATTACACGGTTTCATTCACTGTCTCATGATGACACACTCATGTTCTAGTACTAAACAACAGCATTTGTCTCTCTCAGCAAATCCTTAACTGTGCCCTGGATGACATAGAGATCTTTGTGGCGCGCCTGCAAAAGGCAGCAGAGGCCTTTTCCCAGCTCAACCAGCGCAACAAGAGTAAGAAGAATAAGAAGAAAGGACCAGCAGGTCTGTCTCCTTTTCTTCTGATGTGGTGGAAGGATTGCAGTGACAATATGTTCATATTGCTCACTCTGCCTTTGTGTCTCTTTGTGTCCTGTGGCCGGGACTCTAATCCAGAGATGTATATGTGGTAGTAAAGGCCTGTTTGGGTCTCCTTGCTAACTAATACAGTGTTCATTACTCACATGGTATCACTGAGGTAATATTATTACTTCCCACAGGGTGCTCTTTTGAGTCATTAGATTCTTAATACAACCACAAAATTGTTAGTGGTTCTGTTTGATGTATCACACAAAGGTATTGAGTTTTTATGCCAGTTGTTATTGTCTGAAAAAGGAAAAAAAACTGTAAAAATCAGACAAGGCAAACTAACGTTAAATTTTGTATGATGATAAAAACAGAAAGTAGATGAGATGACTCAAATCTATGCAGTTTTTTACAGAGACTAAGACAATAGTCTTATTTGTGGACTGAAGTAAATACAGATGGTTGTTACTATGTGAAGTAATAATATTACTAATACATGATGCTGAGTAATGCTGTACTGCCCAGCAGTGGCAGTGGTGTGATTCTGTGTTTTTACACACTTTCACACATTGTTCCTTGTGCAGTGAGATGACATGACTCTGAAACATGTTTTCTGTGTGCTTGGTCAAGGACTATCGCATCTTTTATTATGATGAAAATCTAATAAACAATAAACATGTGTTGTCCCTGACTATGCAGATAGAGTGATGTATGTAGAGAATCACTTTCTCAACTTTGGGGTCACTTACAACATAGACAAGGTGAATATCTCTCAGACTGGTTCATTGATATTAATAAATAAATAAATAAAAACTTAAAGCTTCATTTTGCAGAAATCAAGAGAGGAAATATCAGTGTTAGTTGAGCTTCCTTGTTGCTTCTTTGATGAGCTACAAAGTCCATATAGTAGAAACAGTGATTGGTTCTTATCACTGTCAATCATGTAATCACGGCCCCCTTTCTGCAGTAAAAAGTCAAAAGTTATTGTTATCAGATAAAAATCAGCATCCCTGTACAATGACCTTCCTTGTACCAGGGATTCAGAGGTGTAAAATTGTAAGTGAGTCAATAAAAGAGCAGTGTGAGTAAATGAAAACATATCTTGGGTCAGATTGTGTGAAGTCTGAAAACAGAACCAAGTGAAGGTACAGAAGTCTTCTTTCCTCTCAGGCCGTTTAATGTATAATATGCTGAGAAGTGCCCACTAATGTGAAAAATACTGCCTATTGAAGCTTTAAGTTTAAGTTAATTTGATTTTATAAAAACTAGAAAAGTCAAACATTTTACAAGAACTAAAGGACTTTTTGGTTGAGAAACCTTGATTTATGTTTTTTTTTTTTTTTGTAACTTTCTGGCTATGGTGAACTTTTTCTTTTAATTAATATTTTAAAAATACAAATATATGTAATTTCCAATATAACATGTGACATTGATCCCTGGCCAGAAAATGAAGCCTGTGTCGTTTGTGTAAAGCTGTGTAGAAACCCAGGAGTCTGCGTGTGGTCATTGTTTCTGGTCTGCTCTGGCTCTTTGCAGAGGGCATGCTGACCCTGCGCGCCAAGCCCCCCTCTGAAGAAGAGTTCATTGATAGCCTGCAGAAACTGAAGCTGGCCTTCAACCTCTTGGTGAGATATCACAGCTCCTAACCTTCCCCATTTAGCTGCCCTTTCTGTATCACCCTCTCATTTGTGTCTATCACTGCGCCCCCTGCAGGCCAAACTGAAGAAACACATACAGAATCCAAATGCATCTGAGCTTGTGCATTTCCTCTTTGGCCCTCTGGAGCTGGTAAGTAGAACAGAAAATATGATGTCTGCAAGGTATGTGAATGAAGAGAGGAGAAGTCATCATCTGAAAGAGAAACATCATCAATGAAAATTAGCATCGGTTCATTGTCTGTGTCATAGGATACCTTTAACATTGACTTACCCTGAAGCCATATTTGATTAGATACTCTAAATTTGCAGATATGACAAATATTTTGTATTTGGATTATTGCCAGTGATTTTCCTACTACTGGTTTTATTTTATTTTATTGTACTTTATTTCTTGACACTACCCCCCTCTGCCCCGTTCAGCTTCAACTCTTACCACACTAAAGCAACAGAGCTTTCAGTTGTGACACAGGTGGAGTCGTGGTTACATAATGCTGGTTTCCCAAGCCACAATCCTCAGCCACACCTTTGATACTGCTGAATAGAGACACAGAGCAGTGATTAGGCTGAAGTGGACATAGAACAGTAACCTTTGCACAGATTTATTTGATAAGTTTGAGATAACACGAAAGAGAGGTTCTACAGCCAATATCATCTCTAAAACTGACAAGTATTGAAGTCAAATCTGGGTTAAATAATTATTTTAGTATGCAAATTATAAATGCTAGGCTACATCATCTACATCTTATAATGAATGAAAGAAACATTTTTTAGAAGAAATGAATTTAAGATGTTCAGTTTTGTTTTTTTCTTCACATGTACACAAACTGCATTAGTTATTTATTTAGTTGTTTTGTAACTGATATCTTCTGTATTTGTCTCTAATGTGAGTTACCGTGAGATTAATAGAGTCTTTGTCTATTTTTGTGTAAACATCTAAATATGTCCGCAGGTACTACAGAGCTGTGGCACTCCTGAACTGGCACGTTCGATAATCTCTCCTCACCTTTCTAAAGATACTGTGGACTTCCTGCGAGGACATTTGACGCCCAAAGAGATGACCATCTTTGAGCTGTTGGGCGACGGATGGACAAAACCCAGGTACAAGAACATTTCGCAGGGCTCTGTTTATACAAATAGTGGACTTAGAGTGTGGCTTTTAAAGCCTATAGGGGCCAGTGACCCTCATAAGTCACGTCTTTTTTGTTTATGCCCAATTTTCCAAATAACACATTTTCCATGGGTGCCTTTAAACATATAGAAAGTAAAAAAAGAAGTTCACATCTGGATTTAACCAAGCAAATGGTTAACAGTCTTCCATTGGAGGATTACTAATGTGAATAATATGTTTCAGTGGCAACAAGTTTTTTAACGCTAACTGACGCACTGACAAGCTTCTCGATTCTTAAACAACCATCAGTTGACTAGAGAACAGAAAGATCAGACAATGCCAGGATTCATCAGGCTCAAATGTTAAAGAGTGGTTCAGAGACCGTGAGACATCAGTATCACAAGTGGATTGGCCGGACCTGAATGGACAAGCTTAGAGATGTTCTGGAGAAGACTTTATGCAGTGTTCCAAGTCTCCCATCTTTAATTCAAGATACTGGTCTAAAATAAAGTCTGAACAGAAATAAATGTCATGCCATTGTATGGTATAAACAATGCTACTGCAAATTAAGCAAAAATAAATAAATCCTGTAATCAGTGCTAAAGGTGCTCAAAAAAAAGTATGTTTGGGAGTTTGTTTTTTTCACCCTATCATCCAAACCTTCATCTGAGTTAGAAAATCATTCCTGCAAAAAACTTTCATTGGTAAAAATAGAAGAAAACTCAAAAAGAGCCACAGAGGAAATCATTAAAACTTGAAGTAATTGGTCTTATGTTAAACAATTTCAGAAAATGGTATAGTACTGATGAACCTGTGTAAAGCCTGAGGAAGTACTTCAGCTGTAAAATAGTGCAACTTGTGGATCCTTATTCAAATCACTGGAAGAAAGCTCTGGACAAATGATCATTTTTTATGGAAGAAACACATCATAATACTTAAGCCCAGTACTTTTATAGTATTTATCCATGCCAACTACATCTCTAAAAGACCAACTAAACATCAGCAGGAGCAGTTTGTTGTGTTCATCATAAATTTACCTGATTTATGTGAATGAGTTTCTTCGGGCCAAACTTAGGCAGGAGTAATTGACATAATATGTTTTCTTGGTGCTAATGGTCCCTATATGCTCTTAAAAATGAAACTGCACTGTAGCATTCATATTTCTTTCCTCATTTCTCATAACCACTTCAGAGACTGATGGAGACTGCCTTACACTTTGGTTGAAATCAGCATCACAATGGTAAAATGCCGTGTTAGTCTGCTTTTTGCTCACATATTAGCAGCAGCAGCACACACAACTGAGCTAACAACATTCTTCTTCTCTGTTTCTGTAAGCAGTAAAGGACAACAACAAAGGCTTAAACTCTTCAACTCTTTTCCATCTCCTACTGCAATATTTCCACAACAGTAATAATTCTTCATAAAAATGGCACTTACAAGCACATTTCTTCCATTTGTAGGACAATGTTTTGTGAAGATGGAGACACCTTTAGAAAACTATTGTCTCAGAGGTCATCATTCTGACCTTTCTGTTGTTCCTCTTCCTGTAGGGCAGAGTGGCCTAAGGATCAGTGTGCTCCTCCTTACTTCCCCAAGTTTCGTAATGGCTGGGAGCCACCAGCAGATCTGTTCAGGACTGCCCCATGGGAAACAGAGGGACCCGAGACAGGGAAACAGAGGGAGAGTGTAAGGCTCTGTCTGCAAATATATTCACCATTACATTTACTAAATAATATACAAAATGTAATACTTTTTCTGTTTTCACAGTATTATGGAACTCATTCTTCAAGCTCTTCAAATGGGTAAGTATTAAATCTGTTCCCTTTTTGCTGTCTTTTCCACAGAGCACAGTATACTACACTGTTGCCAATAAAATTGGAATAAAACATTTTTACCTCTTCCCATAAAATGAGTGCGACAATTTAATTTATTCTTGACAGATAAAGTGTAACTGGGGCTCTGTGGATATTGTGTCTGGTCAAAGGTGATTACTGATGTGCATAAATCAGAATAAAAAGAGCAATGTGTTTGAAAACTAAATTATTTCAACATTATGGGCAACAGTGCATAAACAGCATAAAAAATATGTAATAAGAGGATAATGTTTGCTTTAACAGATCATACAACGGAATGCCCCACACCCGCAAATATGCCAAAATTCTCTACCACTTTGTAGCAAGAAATGCCAACGAGTTGTCAGTGCTGCAAGATGAAGTCCTTGAGGTAAAAACAACATATGTCTCTCTCCTGTAAGAGATGATTCAGACTGTTCCGAACCCACAGTGAGGTTAAATGTAGGTGCTGTATCTAGGTCAATAGTTTGTGGTGATGGCTCAGCAACTGGGGTTTAATTACAGGATTCACTTCTGGGTATTGAGGTGTGAAATGTGTCTCACAGGTGATTGAGGATGACAAACAGTGGTGGAAACTAAGGAATCGCAGTGGGCAGACTGGTTATGTACCATTCAACATACTGGATGTCGTAGATGAGCCAGAGGGCATCCACAACCAGGTGAGCTGCTGCACCGTAACAGTACCAGCAGAGCTTTCCTTTCTCCCGTTACTTTACTATTATGCCTCCTGAATCCTTAAAGGAAAACTACTGCATTTTAATATAATTTCTTTAACATTTTTTGTTATTTCCAAGACCTTTTTTTGGCTTTATTTTATAGGTCAAACCAAATAAAATGTTATAGTAGAAAACATGAGAACAGAAACTCAGATGTACATACAGGTCACAAACTCCAACAGCACTAGTGGCCATCGACAGGGTCATGACCTCACTAGCTGAAATGCATTGGTCTATATTTAGATTGAAATAAAATTCTTCTATACTACAAGTGCTGTTGGAGTTCCTCACCTGCAGTTCATTTTTCTCCTCTATGCACCTTGGATGTAGGTGAGAGTTTTTTATTTAGATTTACTCGCACGTACGCAGGAAGAAAAACAGCTCCTACTTCTGCAGCTGTGTTTAGTATTTGTTTATGTTCTTATTTGTCTACTGCTATATTGTGAAGACATTTCATCCTTTTTATTTATACTATGTATTAGTATCTCTATAATATTCATTGTTTAATTCCAAAAGCCCAAGAAAAAGGTTATTAAAATACATTGTGAGAAATATAGACAATGATTAAGTTTAAGGCTATGAGATGGGTCAAGGTTTCTTTATTACTGTCTAGATAATAGTGTTTTGTTGCTTGGATAAAAGTGATAAGTAAAGAACTAAATGATAATTGCACATAAGATTCACCGACAGATAACACATTTACTACAGTGTTTCAGTAAGGCACAATAAAGACATCCTCCAGAGATAAAAGATGAATAAGCAAGCTATTTTATAGCACATAGAAGTGTATTCACATTAAAATTATTATTACCCTGCCCCCGAAGGGGAGGCGAGGGTATTGTTTTTGGTTTGTTTTTTTGTTTGTCTGTTTGTTTGTCAGCAACTTTACGTAAAAACTACCGGACCAATTTCCATGAAATTTTCAGGAAAGGTGCAAGGTGGTCCAGAATAGATCCCATTATATTTTGGTGGATGTAGGTCAAAGGTCAATGTTAACGTCACCAAAAATGTGTTTTCAGAATCGTAAGAGATAGGGCACATCAGGTATAACGTTTGTGAGGGGCAGGGTTTGTTGTGCCTGGCATCACTTGTTTAATATTTTAATCTAAATGCTCTTTTTACTCTTTCTAATTCTCTGCATGTGTTCTGAACCCTCCCTCCTTAGCATTCAGGCTTTATGCACATTCACCAACGCCCTGCACAGGGTTATGTTATGACTGCTCTTCCTGGTGCGAGATAGTTTCTCACACATTTTGCTTTTGGCTCCCAGGCAAAAATGTATCAACTAGAATGAGTTGAAAGACAAACCTGTTTTTGGAATAATGCTGGCTGTGTTTGTTTTCTCATGACCTGTGTGTGTTCGTGTGTGTGTGTGTGTGCGTGCGTGTGCGTGCGTGTGTGTGTGTGTGTGTGCGTGTGTGTGTGTGCAGCAGCAGCAGCATTACAGGCCGTCACCTCCTGGTTCCCTGACTCCTGGACAAAGTGAGTTAAGATTTACAAATATGCTTTTAGAAGCCCTTTTAAAAAGTATTTAGTTTTATCCTGATGACTTCTGCTCCTTTACCTGTGCTGCAGAGATGGAGAAAGTCAATGACGAGTTATTGAAGAAAATCACTGAGAGCAAAACTCAGCCCAACACCAAGAAATTTCGTGTGGACCGAAGTGGAAATGGCCCCCAAGTACCACTCACATATGACTCAAATCCTGAGCAGGTCACTGCTTGGCTGAGCTCAAAAGGTCTCTCAAAACCGTAAGTTTCATAAGCAAAAACATCTACTCTGCACCTTTGACCTCATGTTAATATTAAAACCTGGAATCACTTCTAAGAAACACTTGAAAATGGGACTTTTCATTTGGTTTGAACTGGTTTTTATTTAGTTCTGTTCATTTAAATGATATACATAAATGCTGTAGAATGATAGAAATAAATACCACATTTATTTTTGTACATATCAAAAAGGGATGAAGTGTTTATGGTGATGGTTGTGCAGGACGGTTGAATGTTTGGGGATCCTGACTGGAGCTCAGCTGTTTTCCCTCAATAAAGAAGAACTGAAGGCAGTGTGTGGAGATGAAGGCGGTCGAGTCTATTCTCAGATCACTGTGCAGAAAGAACAGCTGGAGGTCAGTCACGTATCTGTCTGTGTGCACACAAACTGCTTCAACAAGGTGGCTTATTCATGCAAACAAAAAACTGTATCAGAATGAATACATGTAGGTTAAGAGCTGGTGTCAGCTGACAGCTTTTAGAGGCACCTTATGTGATGAAAAATGCATCTGAGAGCGGATACAAACAATGTGGTCAAAAGGCCCATCTGTAATCAGTGCCACAGTCTCAAAGCCATGGGTTAGGGTTAGGGTTAGGGTTTTCCATGTTCCTGGAGTACAAATCACATCAAAAGCCTTGTTGAAAAGTGAAGCTGACTGAAACACAAGGGCCATCAGCTACACAAATGTTGCTTGTATTAACATCATAGTCTTATTAAGCAAACAGTATACTTTTGAATGCCATCTTTTTTTGAAGGTTAAGGTTAAATTGCTTTACTATCCCCATAGGGTAATCCTAATACATACACAGAACCTAATATTAGCATTAACACTTAACACATTAGGAGCAGTGAGCCACCATTGAACATGCTCGGGGACCAACTCCAGATCTTCATCAGCACTGTGGTCAGGAACACCAACAGGAGGATTAACCTATACGTACCCGTTTTTAAAGGTGGGGGAAAGTGGGGGACCTACTGGAAACCCCCTCAGCCAAACACACCACAGAAAGGCTGTGCCAACCATTACACCACCGTGCCTCCCATATAACTGAGGACAGATGCAGTAAGAACTAAAGGTTTACAAATAGTCACTTCCAGTTTCATAAAAACTGAAGCATCTTTTGGGAATTATTCTTCTCACATGCAGAGACATGAGTCAAAACAATACCATTCTGTTCCAGTGAAGGTGAAGTCTAAAGAGTGTTTTTGACACTGCAGTCACATTGACACTAACAAGGGAGCATGATGTGAAAATGTAATATTTTAAGTGCAAGCATAGATAAGAAAGTTTCATACTATCTGATAGCAAAGAAAGGAATTTAAAGATGAGTCCTTTTTAATTTACAGAAGAACAACGGGGACTCAGAGCTGCAGGAGATCATGAGGCGGAGACAAGAGAGGATCAACTCTGGCAGCAAGGACTGAACCTGTCGACTAGAACGATGCATCCTGACGCTTTCTTTCATCCTTGCTTTCAAACTGCAGCAACTTCATAAATCAAACTACTGTTAATTACAGTAGTGCACTGTAATTGATGTTGTACAAATTTTAATTTTATATTTATTTTATATCACCTCATGTATTCAGTGTTTTGTCTAATTTTTTGCTTTTATTTTCATTGTTTCATTGTAATTTGTTGTTAAAACATGTATGAAAAGAGAAACATGAATATATGTACAGAATGGTGTGTATGAGTGTGTGTGTGAGTCTGTGCATGTATATGCATAACATGCATGTACCGGATGTTATGTACAGTACATAGAGTGTAGTTGATGTTTATACTCTATCAATATAGCAGCTGTTTACTAACTGGCTAGGTAAAAACTAGATGTTAGCTATTGCAACTCAAATCTGTGCCAGAATCTAAAAAACACATTTTCTCATATATAGCCAATTATTTTCATACAACTGTTTACAGGTCCATTGATGATAAAACATGCGCTGTCCTCCCCGAAGCTATCAGAAATACCATGCTTAGTATCACAGTATCACATCAGCAGTAGACAGTAATTAAAGAATCCCAGTGACTTTGATCAGAATTTTATGAATTTTGGTCATTCTGGCAATCTTGCACCACAGAGATAATAATAATAATAATAATAATAATAATTCTGCATGAAGTCCTTGTCAATAGTGAGATGCTGTCATTATTATAACTTTTTTTGCAGCACGGTATTTTGCCGCATTAACTGCAAAGACATGCAGGAATAATGATGAACATACTGTATGTCAGAGAGTATGTTGACCTTGTTTTAAAGAGGGATTGTAAATATTAAAGGACAAAGTGTTTAAAAAGGACATAAATTAAAAAAAAAAAAACTTGGTAAGTGTTTGATATCTTTTTCTCTATATTTGTCTTCTGTTTTTCCACTTGATTAATGACTCGACAGGAGCAGAAAAAAATCAGCACAGTGTCTTTATTGTATCATGAGATGTAAAAAGAATCGCAGTGAAAGAAGACAGTTTTGAGTCTAAAAGTACAGACATCATGATTGTAGAACATTGTAACCTTCAGCTGCACAGGAAACTTATTCATGTTTTGTTCGAAGTGTATCACACAATAGAAAAAGGAGAAAAAAATTGTCACTTTATAAATCTCACAATCAGTTTCACAGTTGTACTAATAACACAATTTTATGATGCTGTTAGGCAATTTAAAAAGGTTTCACAGCATCTAAAAACTACACAAGACTCAATATTAACACCAATGATAAGAAATTATCATTATCTATTGATTGTTTTGTTAAACCAAATAGATAAAATCAATTCATGTTGTAGAGAAAGAGAAAAACATTCATCTCATGCACAGTGCAGGAATTATTCATTTATGAAGATATGCGTCAAGCCAAAGCTCCCCTGAGTTTTTCAGTGACCTGAAAAATACAAAAATAACATGAAATTATCAACAGCTGAGTTAAAAGTGAGTTACACATGTATATTACAATTATTTTTCCACACTTACTTTAACACATCAGCCAGGCCCCGCCTCATCGTCTTTACCTGGTAAGGAATCCCATGTTTCTCACACAACGCCTGAACCAGCGGGGCCACCAGATAGTAGTTGTGGCGAGGCATTGTGGGAAACAAACTTAAGCAGGAGGAAGGAACAGAAGGTGATGATTAGATAACAGACTGAATATATCTTAAGACAGACAGACAGACAGATAGATAGATAGATAGAT
>JAPQRP010000025.1:16404784-16431223 GCA_037367295.1 Apogon hyalosoma
ATATACATACACACAAACTTGTTAAAGTGACTAAAAGTGACAAAAAATAGCAATAATAATGATAAAGTAGCAAGTGTGTAGTAGGTGACTTTTACAAATGTGCAAGTGACATTGACAGATGCAAAAAGACTGCTTTGAGCAGGATGTAATTCAAGTCAAGCTGCTGTTGTACAGTCTGATGGTGGTTGGAATAAAGGAGTGTCTGAAACATAAATATAGGGTGTACAAGGGCACACACATGTATACGCGTGTACATGTGTTTATACATATATCTATTGTTATTTATTTATTGTTATTTCTGTGAGTTATATCTTGGTTAATGTCTTGGCACATGTTTGTGTGTATGTTTATATTTCTTGTCTGCAGTGACAGACATATGTTAGTCTGCACCTGCTTTCCAAAAAAAGAAAAAAGAAATATGCTAGAATTCAAGTATAAACTATCAGAAAATGAAAATACTTAAGTAAAGTTCATGCATTTTCATATCATACAGAGGTGTTAGACTACAAGGAATGGTATGGTTTTACAGGTTAGTTGTATTATTTTGTGTCTGTTCTGCGTCAAAGCAGAAGTCAGCTTTTCACTGGTCTATAAAAGCTGTTAAAGCTAATGTCTAATGTCAACACTGGAATTACCATCTTTGGAGGTCCAGGAGACTTTGTGATGTTACTGATCTTGTATTGATTATACATATTTATTTTACATTTATATAGTGGCTATGACCTCTGAAAACTTTTTTTTTTATGTGTATAGAGTTATAAAGCATAGAACATTTCTTCTTACTCTGTGCTTAGGAAAAGTTGTTTAACAGACTATTTTGAGCGCACACACATACACACTCACATACACTCACACAGACTCACTCACTTGATCATGTGATGTCAATGCCCCTGTTCCAGTTACAGAGGGAGGGAGGGAAGCAGCAGTTGAATGTAAACCTTCACACTGATGGAGACAACCAGCCAACATCAGGAGCGGTGTCAGCGCAACAATTTTCCAAAATGTTCAATTATTTCTCCAGCTCGGATTATAACTCTGGAGCCTCGGCCTGTAATGGGGAGCAGCTGCATTAACTAGTGGAGAGGCTTCCATTAACTGTTTTTCTTGGCTGCTGGCCAGGTCACTGAGCGGCGCACACATTGTGGGCTTATCCACCGGCAAACGGCTGGAGGAAGGACAGTTCAATGTCCTAAACTGTCACTTTTTTTCCTGTTCTGACAAAGATATTGGAGAATGTGAACAGGTGACCTCAAAGCCTGGAGGGGGTCAAAGAGGAGAGGACAGGGTAAGGACAGCAAGAATTCAATTTCAGCCCAAAATTCAGCTGTGCTGTGTTGACCTCGACTATCAGCAACACTATTATTACTACTATTACTACTACTATTACTACTATTATTATTACTATTACTACTATTATCATTACTATTACTCCACAGTTTGGTAGATGTTTCCTCTTTAAGTTTCCTGATAAATTAATCAATGAAAGGACAAAGAGACACCTGATAAACTGTCGTGGCATGGCTGCAGGAGTATTAAGTGGCTTGGACCATGATCTTTGCAGCCGATGGGGCTCCCAGTGGTTTAAACCACAAAATAACAGCCCCAAACAACAGCAGCTCCCCGGCTGAGGGTTAACTTGTCACAAAGACTACACCATCAAATGACTCTGTCCTGACTCACACAGAAGTCAGGGGGTGAAGGATATAGCATGGGCAGCTCCTCCAGCAAGGGAGAGGGAGAAGAGGAGGAGGAGAAGGAGAAGGAGAAGGAGACGGAGGAGAAAGATGATGAGGAGGCAGAATTTGCAGAGAAGAAAGAAGAGGAAGAGGTTGAGGATGAGCTTCCGCTGGGGGTGGAGGAATTGTTAGAGAGTGGAGATCCTGTCTTGGACCTGAGCTATCGTAAATTTAAGCGGTTACCCTCCCGTGTTTATGGTCTGATGCATTTGGAGAAGCTGTATGTCTGTGGAAACAGCCTGCGCACTTTGCCAGACAGCATCTCCCAGCTGCAGGGTCTGCGGACCCTCGCCCTCGACTTCAACAAGATGGAGGACGTTCCTCCAGCTGTCTGTCAGCTCAGTAACCTCACTCGCCTGTACCTGGGCAGCAATCGGCTGATGAACCTCCCTCCTGAGCTAAGGAACCTGCAGAACCTGCGATGCCTGTGGGTGGAGAGTAACTACTTCCAAAGATTTCCACGAGAGCTCTATGACCTGCCCTACCTGAAGTCTCTTCAGATAGGAGACAACCGGCTGAAGACACTGCCTCCAGACCTGTGGCGCATGGGGGCTTTGAGGGGATTATGGCTGTATGGGAACCGGTTTGAGTCCTTCCCCAAAGTCCTGCTGCGCATGCAGGGTTTGGAGATACTAGACCTGGACCGTAATAAGATATCAGAGTTTCCCAGCCTGAAGCGTCTCAAAGCTTTGCGCCTGTTCTCTTACGACCATAACCCAGTGGAGGCACCTCCTAAGGTGGGCGAGGAAGTGTTGGTGGTTGGGGAAGGTGCTGCAGAGTTCTTGGAGCAACGTGAAGCCAGGAATGAGAGACGGCGAAAGGCAGCAGAGAAGGAGGCCGAGGAGTTGGCTATGGCAGGAGAGGAGCCGGTGATTCATGGTATCTTAAAGAACAGCAACTCAAACAAAGCAGCAAATGAAGCTGCAGTAAATATAGAGGATGCAGAAGCGAAGGAGGAAAACCAGCTTCCAAAAGAAGAGGAGGAGATGGTTGTCGAGGTGGATACGGAGGCTCCTCTAATGGAGTATGACGGTGCTGAGCTTGAATATGATGAGGAGGGTGTTGAATATGAAACAGAGGAGATGATATGTGAGGGAGAGGTGTATGAGTATGAGGGAGAGGAGCTGGAGTATGACAGGGCTCAGTTGGATTATGAGTATGAGGATGGGGAGACAGCATGAAGGAGGTATGAAAATTAGCCTCATACGTCCACATGATCTGCAGGCAGGTGGAGGCAGATGAGAGATAATCTACAGATAAATTAGCTAGTCAAAAAAATCTGTGCTGCTTATTTATAATTTGTTGTGAACTGTGAAAATGGATGAGCCGGGCATTATGATATTACGGACTGACAGCATCTGTGACATCTCAATAACCTGCAAATTAGCAAATAAGCAAGACTCAGGTGGAGTGTGTGTCTGTGTGTGTGCAGTGTGTATGGCTGATTTAACATGAGAGTTGTTTTCTCTTTGTGCACAGGAGACCACGTCTTCCATTATTAAATACTAACTCAGCTGATGAAGTCAGTGTCAATCATTTTTTGAGCAATATGACTTAATTGGGAACCAGCAGCTACCCTTTAGTGACTGACCCTCTGTAGTATTTCCATTGTCTCACACATCATGGTGTGCGTCTGTTATATGCCAGTGAACCTTAGCTCAGCTTATTGCTATTTTTACAGACCATGTAAATGTGTGTATTGGATTTAGATTTACAAAATATTTATGACATGCTAAACACAACTCCCGCTCCTTGTCACTGTTGTGTAAGCAGTGCTGTGAGTATCAGTGCCAAGAAATAGAGGGAGACAAGCAAGATTATTTGAGGGATGAATAGCTGGGGTGCCTCACCATAAAAGGAAAGTCCATAGGGAAACTCTGAAGATGAAATGTACTGACTAACACCAAGCACTAGGTTTTCATTAAAAAAAAAGAAGCTGCATGGAGGTCAGAGATTCCTACATGGATCTCACAACCTGTGTATACTTCTTTTTGTCTGTGACTTACACCTTTTCTACCTCTAACATGAAGCATACCCGGCCCATGTTCTCCTCTCATCTCTGCAGTCATTATTCATGCGGGGCTTGTGTGTAATCCAATCCTCTTTCCCTTCACGTATCTTTTTCTCACATCTCATTGAAAGAGTGAAATATTTATCCCAATGCTGAAATATTTATGATCGTAGTCGTGTGACAGAGTGTTTCGAGTCTGCATGTTGGAAACAGTTTCAGAACAGAACAGACTCAAACTGATGATTGCTCTCCTAGAGTTAGATTTTGCATGAAGCACTTGCCATCGTGTGTGTGTGTGTGTGTGTGTGTGTGTGTGTGTGTGCGTGTGTGCGTGCGTGCATGTGTGTATGTATGTATGTATATACATATATATATATATATATGGCAAAAGATATAGTATCTGTTTATGTTCTTATTTTGTCTAGAGCTACATCTAGCAAATGTTTTAATTATTAATATTGTGATGCACATATTCACTACACTGGTCTGCAAGTAAAATACCTCTAGAATAAAAGTAGTGAAACTTTACCAAATTTGAGACACTAACAAAGAAAAATTAAATGAAAATGCTGGTTGGCTGTAGTTTCTAAGATACAGTCTTGGGTCAGCATGTGAATATCTGAGAATTAATGAGAGAATCGATTTTATTCAAAAGGAATGTTTGTCCCAGAGCTACTAGATCTACTTCAAAACACTGTCTGAACATTTCAATGCAATCACTTGTCAAGTTCTTCAGAGGAAGATTTATGAATAATATTGTATACATGTACATAAACCCATACATATGTGCAATAACACTTTATCATATTCATTGAAAATATCAGCAAAACAGCACCTTTATCATTTGTTTTACAATCCATCTTATTAAAGTATGTAAGATTTAGAACATTTAATGTCTCAGGCAGATATTTTACTAAAAAAATTGCCGACCAGTGTTGAATGAATTATCCAGACAGCAAGCCCAGAATTCATCTTTCTTTCTTTCTTGCTCCTGCTTAATTATCTGTTGATCAGCTTAAAAGTAATCTATTCAGTTATCATTGATTGTTGATTATCATGTATTGCCAATTACATGCTTTAGTTTTACTTACTCTAAGACAATATATTGAAAAATAAAAATAAATGTTGACATCAGGAAGTTTAAAGTATGGGTGGGTGAACAAAAATGATTTATTTGCTAGAGTTTGCAAACAACAGTCAATCTTCACAGGCATTCTGGTTTTATGAATCTCTTGTTTTGACGTACATGTACTATGTGTGTTTAACATTTTGAGTATGTTAAACCTCTGAGAACTCCACTGGCTGGAACTATATGACACAAT
The DNA here is from genome assembly GCA_037367295.1 of Apogon hyalosoma. NCBI lineage: Eukaryota > Metazoa > Chordata > Actinopteri > Kurtiformes > Apogonidae > Apogon > Apogon hyalosoma. Next base: position 16,409,854 of record JAPQRP010000025.1, read on the forward strand.
GTGAAGCCAGTGGAAACAGGATCCTCCTTAGTGTGTGCTCTGCCCATCATTCAGCAGCTGTGGGTGGCAGAACAGTGTGACACACCACAGATGTCCATGGGAACGGATGCCACACTCTGTCTGAGTATAATTTTTTTGTTCATTAGTTTACACTCCTCTCATTCTCTGTAGGTCAGTGACAGTGAAGCTGTAGGTTGAAAACGATGCATCATCTTCTTCACTCCCTCTTTGGCTTTCACACAACTTGTCGTCTGACTGGCAGCTTTTCATCTCAAACAAAAAAGACTTCACAAAGAGCTGAAAATTAGCCTCTTTTTGACAGGCCTTTTGTAAAGTAACACACAACAGAGCGATGAAGCTTTTGCCGATTATAAGGATATAATACTGCAACACTTCTGACTAACACTTCCACAGTTTTGTTCTCCTAAAAATGACTGTCTGTTCTACAAGAAAGGAAATACCAAAACTAATGTGGTGGCAAGAAACTGCAGTTTATTTTTGTAGAGGAGCCATGCAGGCATCATTATTCTGTGGGTATGTGAAGGTTTATTCCCTGAAAATAAACCTGGGAAATAAAAACAAACATGTAAGTCAAGGAATCACATTAACATAATGATTCTGCATGTGTCAAACATGTGTATACCTGTCCATGTCTCGACGATTGTAGCTGTTATCCATTTTAGCGCTGATGATCCCTGCTCCAGTGTGGCTGGATCTTAACTTTCTGAGATCAGCATGAGGGTTAAACCTAAAAATAATGAGATATTTTAACTGGAAACCTGTCTGCTTAACCCATAAAGACTCAAACATCCACCGTTAACCAAAAGCATCTACTGATGTAACTGTCTAATACCTGTTGATCCACTAATCCTATCAATACATGTAAATAAAGGGTCTAAATGCAGTTTGGTTTTTTTCATGGTCATCAGATATGACCCGTTTGGATGTTCAGAGGCTCCGTAGTGAAGATGGAAACACTGTCATCTTCTACAGCAATGATTCACCAATAAAACCCATGGAGTTGGATCAATGACAGTGGATGGAGACACTTGGTTTATTTGCTAAACAAGTCACTATTTCTCCAGTTTTCTTTCTTTTTGATATAATGACCCTCAACTTTAATCTGAGCTTTTATGAACATCTTCATGATCAGTAAATTAAATATAGGAAAATACCTGATTTTCACTGAAAAAACACAAAGTAAAGATGATAATTTTACAATAAATGGTGATAAATCATTTTAGAAAAGTTAAATATACTTTTGTGGGAACTGCCACAAAAGTAGCACCGAGTCTTTATGGGTTTATGTCTGTAGAATATAACAGCTTAACCTCAAAGCTGAAATGATCTAATCTATTTCCTCAGTGTCTCATACACTTACGTGTTCTGATAATGGGTAAGAAAGTGTGAAGAATCAAATGGTGTATCAGGGAAAATATTGCTTGGAGCATTATGAAGAAACCCCGAGGGCTCCTGAAAACATGTGCACAGACAAAAAAAAAATTCACAAAAGAGTCTAGACTGTACAAATACAAAGGGGAGACTTTAACACAGAAATGTGTGGAGTCACCTAACCTTTTTTCCAATGGTCCTCAGAGTTGGACCAGCAGTTTTAGTCCATGATGAGGGCAGGGCTGAGGTCTGACAGAGGAGCAGAGAGACTGATGTTGATGTTGTATTTAAACATCCTACAGCTGGGAGGGCTGTCTGTACTCACCAGACAGGCCAAAGGAGCAGTGGAGCGGGAGAATCCTGTTTCTCGACACGAATGGCCTCGCACACTCGGTATCACCACGGTTCCCTGAAACACGAGCACAGAAAATAAAATGACAACAGTGTTTTGTTTTTAAAAAGAACACTTGGATAAACTGTGGTCAAACCTGAGGAGATGATGGAGGCAAGAAGTGACTTTTCATTACTGAATCCTGAGTGCAGTGAGGTTCAAGCTGAACGTCAGCAAGTGGTAGAAAAGACAAAAACAAGTTAGAAAAACAGAGTGAAACTGTGGACATCCTATTTATATTAAAACTATCAAACCAAACCAACCACGCTGCTTGTTTTATCCAGAAAAGTATAAAACTGACGATCTTTTTCCTCAGTAAAGCCCGTTTCTTGTTTTGGACCCAGGGTTACATGGTTCTGGTGAGACACTACAGAAAATTCACAGGTATAAAAGTATCATTAACCCTACTCAACAGGATGAGGGCCACTGGAAAAAAAAACAAAACAATTATAATAATATTATAATAATATATACATATTTTATTATCTTTATGAGAAAAAAGTCAGAATTCTGACTTTTTTCTTCAGAATTCAGATTTTTTTTTCTGACATTTATGGAGAGTGACACTTCCACTTTATGGCATGCAGGAGGAGTACAGCAGGCTGACATAATGATGGATTTAGGATGGTGTTATATTGGATTCCTTAATAGAGCTCAGATACAGGAATCGAGAGTGCAAAACACCACTCCTCCTGCATGCCAAAAATCAAAAGTGACATTCTCCCTGAAAGTCAGAAAAAAAGTCAGAATTCTGACTTTTTTCTCAGAATACTGACATTTTTCCTCAGAATAATAATGAAAAAAAAAATATATTGGACCTTAATGTTTTGTTTTTTTTTTTCAAGTGGCCCTAATCCTCTTCCGTATTTAACACAAAGTCACACTGAACTATAAAATTAATTTGCTGATTTATGAGAGCTACATGTAATTCACTTTCAGTAAACTGTGTGTCAATCATTTATTCTCATGTAATATAATAATTGTTTGGATAAGATTTTGCAGTTTTTATTTCTTTTATTCTTACCTGTTGGGGTGAGAAGATGTGGAATGAATACTCTTTGGTGTTCTGTCTATAAAGGAAGGATGTAGTATATGACTTACATATAGAGGAGGAGGAGGAGGATGCATTGTGTCTGTGTCATCAACAGTTACCTTCTCCTCCAAAGACGTTGCTTTTGGGTGAATCCCTGGTTGATGGAAGCCGCTCACTGTGGGTTTGTTACTGACCTTTGCTAAAGTTTCTGAACCATCAGAATGGATCTGAGGCCTGTAATGCAGTTTGGTCAGAGACATGTAGCTGTCAGATAACAGGAGTCTGTAAACGGAAACATAACACAAAACACCTGACACTCCACCACAGAAGACAATAATTTCCATGCACTCAACATATTCACTTATAATTGAAATACATGAGGCAGAAGAATGGAAACCTATATTAAGATTAAGGTAATTAAAGGATTATTTCATTCACATAAAATATACTGTTTTTACCTTTGAGCTATCTAGTCTAGCTGATAACTCTGGCTTTCATTCCCCAGTTTGTTGGATTTCTCTCTCTGGGTTTCATTCATGATGCTCACAGTATTAATAGAAGTAACTGGGCTGACCTTTGTCGCATGTCACTCCCCCATCATCTGCCCTTGCTTCCAGCACCCTCTCAACTTTCATCTAAAGGGAAAACTTTCAAAACAAATAAAAATAGCTGCAACTGTGAACACTAAATCTATTTTATGGACTGTTTGGAAAAACATTCACAGCAGGTCTGTTTATTATCAGGATTAACAGGGACATTGGAAGAATCATTACTGATTATTTTTTTCCTATCAGATATTTCTGTGTAATGAGCATCAAGAACACATACATTATTCATTTCTGTTGTATTGAGGGGGAGCCAAAAAATATCAATAAAAGCCCTGTCCACTGATGATGAATGCACAAAGGTGATTTTAATCATTTTTGCTTCGTACTGCAGGTATGTACAGACTGCTTTGTTGCACCTCCTCAGGACACATAAAATCTATCTCATATGTTTTTTGTTTTTTTTTAATAATTCATTTATTTTACTATTCACTGTGCATTGAAAATTCTAATTCTAATTTGTACCTCAGCTCCCTTTCTTTCTACCAGAGCAGAAGGCTAGTCAGTAGGCTCAAATGAAAACGCCTGTGCATAAAGTGTCCACAACTATATGCATGGACAGGGAAGATTAGAGGTAATAAAGAGGACTCATTTTGAAGATGTGTCAGCATGTACCAAAGCTTAGCTCGAAAAGAATCAGTGCTTAGATGCTCTGCAGGGGTAGAATGTAAGTAGATTTATACTTCTACTACTACTTTACTTTTCAGATATACGCTTACTGATTGAGATAAACTGACAGATTAAGTGTTGTAAAATTCTCCTCCTTCTTAAGCTAAATAAACTATCTTCTCCACTCCCCTCTTACTCTTAAGTTCCCCTTGTGGATTAGGTGGAAAATGCAATGTGACCAAGCTGAAAACAGGTCTGATTTTCTGAATAAAGAGTTGCGTGCCCCACAGTATATGAAGAATTGATATAGAAGTAGCATAAACTTAAACACAACAGTCGTGTTAATCAAAAAAATGTGTTATAGTTTGTAAATAAACAGTCTATTTACTGCACACTGGCATTTTACAATATATAAGAGCACTGCAAAATGGAATATATTTTAATTTTATTATGTAATACTATTCACACTTTGTAATAAACAGGCTCAACACCATATGTAATGAAGTTCCCTGAGTTTTGTCATTGATTATTACATGATTTAGTGGCTCTTGCAATATACATGAACTGTGCTTTTTATGATGAAAACTTTATAACATGGTGCATTATGTAATCACTTAAAGTTATTGTTTAATTATAAGATCAATGTTTAGTTCATGCATTTTAGCATGAATTGCACTGACTCACAAGAATGCTATTAGTTCAGAAGTTTAATAGTACCTTTCACTGATCAAAAATGTCATCAGATGTCACTGAATTACCTACCTCAATAGCAAATGCACTTCAGCATTTATAGAGATGTGGGAGACACGTGTCATGAAACACGTGGTTCAAAATTTTACTGCTAATAGAATTAAATTTCCATAAGTATGTTTGTTTTAATATTCTATAGAACCTTTACTTGTGGTGCATTATGTTCATAGTGCTTGTGCTTCAACAAATAGTCTGAGTATTTCTACCACCACTTCTGAATTGCCACTTACCCAAAGTGAGGGTTGTCAATGAGGTCCAGACTGGGTCGGTAACTTAAAACAGGTCGCTGGTTTGACGTAAAGCCTGACTTGGAGGGATGGAGTGGAGGGGTTAATCTCATCGTGCCTGCGTTTAACACAGTTTTTACATTGTTACTTAATAGAATCTGAATCCTAATCAAGATAATGTATTGATGAACATGTCATTATATTTTAATCAAACTTTTCCCTCTTATCTTGTACCCACACCACAGGAAACCTTCTTACAAGTGTTGTGGAGTTTGAGTGTGTTGCTGGTTAGTTGTCCCCTGTTGCCTGTTGCTCCAACAATTGGCATGACTATCCTCCCCTGCTCAGCCATCTGTGACTGCTGTAATGGAAACCTTCAGTGACAACAGTGATGGATAGCAAAATCCGTAGGGCATGTGGACTGTGCTGTAACCACAAATAAAAGCAACAAACAAGGTGTAACTCCTTTGTTTTAGCTGTGACAGTACTGCTTTTTGAAAAAGTGATTACAGTCTTTGGGAAAAAAATAAAATAAAATAAGATAAGCGCTAAAAATGCTCCCTTTATCAAATACTATTTGAGTGGAGAGAAATGCTCTGAGTAACACTGCATTACTTTTATAGCTATCTTTATTTATAGCTGATATAAACTAATCTAGAAAGCTCCCACAGCAGACGCTTCACTTACTCTCCAAACGTACCTGCAACTCCAGATTGTTTGTTCACCTTTCTCTCCGTCTTGCAGTGTTTTCATTGGTAAACAGGTGTCTGTTGCTAGGAGATTCAGCACCAGGGCAGAGCATTACGGCTGAACAATGACTCTAATGAAAAATAGCCTTACAGTGAACACCAGGTAATGTTTTAACTGCATCTCAGGCCTGTGCTTTGTCTTTTTAACACCAGTGCAAATCATGAAATTATCACCACTGTATTGTGTGACTGCTTCCTTTTCCGGCTACATTTTATTCAACATTTAACTGACTTAAAAATTCCTGCACTTACTCAGAGATATTTGAACTTTGTCTCTCTAAGTTCAACCTCTGTAATTTTAACTTTTGTTGTCTGTATTTTAAGCAACAGATTTTCTGACTGTGTTAAAATAGTGTTGTGAGCGCAGAGGCATCAGCTAACTTTGGGAAAATGATACATAAATTTTAATGGTCATTAAGACATATTTCAAGTTCAAAGATACTCACTGTAAGCTGCCATATAATTATGATTATGACTAATTATTCCACCATATATTCTTTATTAGCAGCACATGTATATAAAATAGGCACTTTGTTAAACATTAATCTATACATGTATTTAGTTTTTATCCTTCTCAGTCTATGATACTGTGGAATTTACCTGTGGAATTATGGAATGTCTATCTCATATATTTAAATGCACGGCTTTTACATTTTACCAGCCTTTTTTTTTCTTTTTTTTGATTGAACAGTTTCTCTTTGTAGCCACTGGATGGCACTGTGATGCTACAGTGACTCTAACTCCAGACAAGCCCAGAAAAGATGTAGGGTTATATAAAAATGATGGATGGCTTGAAATTTGTATGACATCTTGATAAAAATGTCCAGCCAAGGATGGTAGTCATCATCCTGTGAATTTAGCTGGAGTAAAATGCCTCCATACTATCTATAAATCTGTACACATATATTTAGATGAACATTCGTATGTTTATGTCATGGTGTATTTAGGACACCAGACAAACAGGTGGATGTCACTGTCACCGCTCTACTCACAGGCATTTAAAACTTTCATATTAATTAACCTCCTAAAAAGAGGACTTTTAGATCAAATTAAAGGGTTAAAAGTGATAGATTTTATCTAAAAGCTTCAACAGTATGAACACTGAAGACACAGTATGATTTCTCTTCACTGTTTCATTATTTGGTGGGAGCCTGAATTACTGTATAAAATGACTCTCCTGTCCTCGGTGGAGTAATGTAACTGGAGTTTTTCCATCAGCCTGTTCACCCTTTGGATCAGTACATTACTAAAACTGACAATTCATAATAGTCACATCATTTCCACACCTTTCCTTTAATTCTCACTTCCTACCCCTTCTCTTTTCATCTCATTTCCTTGGACTCACACTGCATCTTCACCTCTGTCACATCACTTTTTGCTCCCCTTCTTTCCTCCATCTGTCCAACGCTGGCAGTCGACGGTGCCTATCTTTACCAAGCTGTTGCCTGTTTTGCAGTTCCACAGCCTTTCTTGCTTGACATGCTGTCGTGCCAAGCCTGGGACTGTTCATTATCTTCTCGGAAAAAATAACTACAGGGAAACGCCTGCATCATTGAAACTGACATTCTCATTTCCTGCTTCTTTTCTCTTAAACACAATGTGCACATTATTGGCATTTCTAATTATAAATTCACATATAGCAAGACCAGACCAATCGTCTATTTTCATTCCAGTCAAAGATTACACCAGATGATTTCACTCATTTCAACAACTTCAGCCACAAAGGAAGAGCTAATCAGTGAGAACCCTTGCTGTAGTTTGTCTGAAGTGAAAACCTGCACACTTTATGTTCATCTCTGTGTTTCTTTCTGCATCTGCATAATTCACATACAGCATAACTGGGCTCTGTTATGATGCAGCACCCTTTTAAAAAATGAGTGAAAATAAAGAAACACTGCACTCTCTTCAACAGTTTGCACTTGAAATCACACTTTAACTGTGCAGGGAGCTTAAAAAGACAAAAAAAAAAAAAAAAAAAAAGGTGGGTGCAGTGGTTCTAAAAATAGATATAGGTGATGCAAGCAAGGGGCTCCCGTCGAGTTGATGCACTCTGCTTGCCTGCAGCCGTCTGTTATAGTTCAGGGAGGGATGAAACCTCGGCCCTTGTCTGCAGGAGCTTGGCTAGCTCGATGCTTGTCTGTGTGCCTGCTTCCCGCCTAACTCTGCAGTTGATACTCTCCTCGGCGGTTTCTCTGTCAGTTCAATAACCTGTTTCTATGTCTGCCATAGAATACCATGGAATTAATATTTAGAGACATAAAGAGACAGCTCAGGCGCTAAGACCCTTCTTTGTGTGTCAGGTCTCAGAGGTGCTCTCTCTGCTTCACCGCCTCACTGTTCTGAGCCTTATCTCTCTCCTTCCTTTTTGACTTCTGTACTTAATAGGCAAATCTGGTACGGATGGTTTGGACTAAATTGCATTGTCATCTTTTCCCATTTTGAGTTTCAGTCAGCTCCGGTGCGTGTAATGCTAAGGAGGCAGACTGTGATGAGGAGAAGGGGATTCAGGCATAAAATAAAGACATTAAAGTCTAAAGGCGTACATCTCCTGACACGTGCTCGACAGGCTATTCTGTAGCTAGTGAGAGGCAGATTAAACAAAAACAATCTATTTGACTCATGTTGTTGTTGCAAATAATGCCTGTGAATGTTAAGAATTATACTGTTGATGGATTGAAAGTGAAGCACAGCTCTTGAACTATTCTAAGTATAAAATGTCAGAAGTCAACCAAACTGTATCTGTGCAGGAGCTAATTAAACTACATGAGAAACTGTCTTCATGCTTGAAAATAGAACAAATGATTCTTTCATTTTGAAGCATGTAGCTGTGTGATTAATTTACCTTCATTCTCACTAATGTGTCTCTCAGAGCAGATGCTTTCCACCATACATTTTTAATTGCTCTCACAGGCAAAACAACCTTTGCAAATAACTGTGTCTATCAGCAAACCACAGCACATGGAAAATTAGGATGGTGTCATTATGGATTATAATTATTTATACTGTAGTTTAATTATAGCGTGTGTGCATGTGAGTCTAATTCAAGCACAACCACAGATTTTCTAAAGATAATGTCAAGTATGTGCACAGTGTTGAAGCTGAGGAAATCATGTGACCAGAAAGAAAGGACTTCATCAAAACTTTATTTTCATTATGTCTTGATTATTTACCCTATTTATCAATTAGCTGTTTTCCCTGTAAACATGACACTAGAACATAATGAACAAATTAAAATCCCCTTTTTCAATGTCAAGCTACTCTATTATGATAGAAAAGAAGAACAAGAAATCCCATTAGAGAGGACTGAGGCAGCGAGATGATGCTTTAAAGAGGGATCAGGAGTAGCCCAATAGTCACTTCATTTTAAGGTACCAAAATACACCTGAAACAAATTATTCAGGGACTGGGGAGCAGAGCCCTCAGTCACTCTGCTCTTGAGCTCTGGAGCCCTCTGCCACCATCCATCTGAAATAGAGACTCCCTCTCCGCCTTCAAGTCCAGACTCAAGACTCACCTGTTCAAGATTGCCCACCATAATAATTCCCTGACATCTTACTCGCACCACATTACTTGCACTTGTTTTGCTTTGTATTTTATCTATTACCCTGCCCCCCGTAGGAGAGGCAAAGGGTATTGTTCTTGGTTTGGTTTGTTTGTTTGTTTGTTTGTTTGTTTGTTTGTTAACACTCTAACAGCAAAACGATCGGTTGAATTCATACCAAATTGGTTTTATAGATTGCCAGTGACCCAGAATAGATGTGATTACATTTTGGGAAAAGTAGGTCAAAGTTCAAAGTTTTAATGAATTTTTTAAATCTTTTTTTTTTCCCATTTATTTTCAAACATCTATAAAAACATCAATTTTGTCTCAATTTTCTTCAAACTTGGCACATATCAGCTAGAGTGGTTTCTGTCATAGAATGGCCTTCCCAGTCACCTGACCTCATTCCTATCAAACTACCCTGTAATGGAATGGAACTGTAGCTGCCAATTTTCACTGAAAATAAAGTTTAACTGTTTTTACCCCAACGTCTCTACACTTTCTATACTTGTTTGGTCAAAATAAATCTGAATACAATTAAATGACCTAGTTTATATATACATACCATTAACTAAGAACTTTCCCTCATTAATGTCCTAAATATTGCTTAATGAATAAAGTTGTTCACGAATTATGATAACATACTTTTATCAGTACCACCATCTCATGAGACTTTCACATACTATCAATATTTGGCAATTAGGAATAAGGAATGACCTACAGTTGTAGAAATGTTCATACAGCAGAAGGCATTAATAAGTACTTTATAATGACTAAAAGATCCAAAATTTTGCTAACATGTATCATAATAAGCAACTAATTAATAGTGAATGTGTAAATGTGTGTGTGTTGATGTGTATGGAACAGCTTTTTATATGCGAGACAAGCTATTTCATTGTATTGATGACATGCAATGACAATAAAGTACTCTATTCAATTCTAATTCTATTCTACCACTATTTTCGGTTGCTCCCTTTAGGGGTCACCAAAGCAAATCATCAGCTTCCATCTGTCCCTTTCTCCTGCGTCTTCTGCTTCCACACCAATTATTCTATTCCATTCTATTTTATTGTGAACATGTGTGTTTTTTCCTCAGTCACATACTATAGTAATGAGTGTAATGTTAGGCTGTTTCCTACAACAGCAGTTACATAAGTGACCTTAATAATAAAATGAAATGAAAATAATAAATAAATCTCTCCACACAACTATAGTAAAAATGATTCTTTAATATGGAACAAAATCAGAGCTCAGCTCCATGGCTCCGCCCACCCAACACACTCTGTAACACTGATGGGTGGAGGAGAACGAGAAAATCAACCAATAAGATCACAGTCTGCTCGGCCAAAAAACAGGAGAGGCTAAAAAACATGGAACGCAAAACCAAAGTGCTACTGGGCATGACCTCGCAGACGTTCTCGCTCCTTTCCCTCCTGACCCAGGATGTGACCACAGGGACAGGCCTCTCTGCTGCCTCCCAGGGCTCTACCACCTCACCATCCACCACACCCCCATTGTGCCCCCCCCTCCCCCCAGAGGTCAAAGGCTCCTCAAACCAGTCGTTGACCCAATGATCTCTCAGAGCCAGGTGAGGTCAGCGTGAGGGCAGGTTCAGAGGAGCAGGGAGACTTGTGTGAGGGTCTTAATGTCTCAGAGGGTCATGAACACAGACAAAACGTCTTCGTTATTATCATGGCTCCAGCAGTAATGTCTGTAGTTCAGCCCTTCTGCAGTATAACTCCCAGTTTATGTAGAACCAAATTTGACATGTTTCTTACTTGGTTAAGGTGGAATGTTTGAAGTTTTTTGAGGAAATGAGACAGGACAGGAGGATGAGGACGTCTATGGAGGCAACCCAGTAAGAACCCATTACTATCCTAACACAGGGACATCAACAGAAGTACTACACAGATATGTACAGAGCAACCAAGCAACACATCTGAATACTGAGTAATAAATTTGGTGTGGGAAAGGGAAGGTAATAATAGTCCACTACAAATTCACAAATCCCACTACTTTATTTTGTAGTTGGTCCAATCTTTAAGGCTATTCTCTTGTTCTTGCTACAAACAGGGTGACGGTGAAGCCACCACAACATAGAGGAAGTCACAGGTCTGTGCCCATCTTCTCAATATGGCTGCTTTGTGTTTCTGTGCGCCGCGATGACAGCTGCCCGTCTACTCAGTGTTTATGAGGCGAGAACACAGCTCACAGCATCTCAGAGGTCAAACATGAAGGCATGACCATGGATGAGGTGCATGGCTGCAATCTTCTTTGTGCTAAATCCTTCTCTGGTCCACAGAGCTCCGCAGGGAAAACAAGGTGATCTAAAGTAATGTGGTGGCTGCTAATGGACAAAGAATCACCGATAGATGAGAACGCATGGATTACAGGGAAATTAGACTCTGGTGGTGAGGCATTACCAGCTGAATGGTAGAGTAAATGAACAATCGAGCAGAGGAAGTGGAAATCTATACTTGGTGGAGGATTAAAATGAAGCCTTGTAATGAAGAAGCAGAGCAGGCATGAGGAGAGAGAGAGAGCGAGCACGGGCATCTGCCAGCTTCAGCTAACACAGTCGTCCTGCACCTTAACACGCACTGCGTCGTCACATGACAAACTACATCAGAAAGAGGAGGCGGAGGAGGGAAGGGAGGAGGGAAGGGAGGCACTGCACAGAGAGCACTATCACTACCATGGACAGACACACACCTAACACACACTACTGCACAGGGTCCCAGTCTGCGTTCCAATGCACTCTCCTGGCTGCCAGAACCTCGCTGTGTCTTGGTCAAGAAAAAACAACAAACAAACCAATTAACAAACAAACAGACAAAAAGAAGAACGACACACACTTTGGATCCCACTGGCCAATTAAAAAAATAAACCAGAAACGAAACCTAGAATATAAAAAAAAGCCAGTGGCACCAGATTTTACAGAAAGCATTTTCTCAATAACTGGCTTTTGAACAGCTCTACGCTTTTTCTTTTAGTCTACCAAGTATATACTATTAACCTTACCAGGCAGCTAAAATCTATACAGTACTGTCTTTTTCATATATTTATAGATATTTATACACTATACAAAGTTGGCAAAAATACATAAATAAATACAATAAATTAGATTGTACACATCACAATTGTGTGTTTTAAGTTAGAGCACTCTTTGTTGAAGAGGTGGGTCATGGCAAGTTGAAAAAGGAGGAAGAAACAGGAGTGTTACCCTCGACATCCCAAATGCAAGGTATCACATCAGCTTAGATAAGTCATATTTCGGTGAATATGGCGTTAGATCAGTTAGTCGTATTGCTTGTTACCTACCTGATCAGAAATGTCCACGTTATGGCAGGAGTTAGAGGATGCTCTAACTGAATCACAAAGTCTATTTACAACCAGCAAGGAAAGAAAAATACACATATACCGAAGGATCCAGGCTCAGAGAAAGGAGTCAAAATCTATTTTCAGTGCATCAATAAATGACAAATTGTGTGTATGCATGCATGGTTATTTTCTGACTCCCCCAAAAAGGATGGTATTACATATGAAGACAGGACTGTATCCACTGTCCTTCCTGCAGACGGCTGCTGGGAGTATCTGCTGCACCATATCATGTCCCAGTCTGCTGGAGACAGTCCTAAAAGTAAAATGAACCTGATAAGCTCTGTCCCTGCACTGTACACAGCCCCAGCCAGATATATTAGACTATGGCATATGAAAAATGGGGAAGTATATGAAAATAACTGGACTACAGCCCTGTGGATTTTTGGCAGATTTGGGCTGAAAATATTTAGAAGGCACAGGGCACTTTTTGGACATTTGGAAAGATTGATATTGCATATTCTCCACCCATTTTTTTTGATTAAAAACCCTTATTCTCACTTAGTCTGACATATGGTGGTTTATAGTTTGGCTCCTGCACTAATCTGGATTTTTCATGCCGGGTGTTCTGCAGTTTGCAAGTTCTTACAAATATCTGACTGAGCAAGAGAGAAGTATATTATGTGCCGAGTTCATAGCAGTCAGTTGTGCTTAATCATGAGTCTAACCCCAAGTAAGAGGCTTTATCAAAAGCATGAAAATTATCTTCACAGAGTCAAATGGACGGTGTAGTCCTTCTGCTGAGATCCAGTTCTTCCCATACATGCCCCTCCACATGTATAGCCTCCAGCTGAGCAATAATGACTCCAAATTCAATGAGGAAGCCATCATCAGTGTCAGTACAGGGCCAATCCCATCTAACACAATGGCATTACAGTAAATCCCCAAGCCTTTGAGCAGGCAGGGTGAGAAGCAATGCCAAGTGACTGGGGACAATCGGGGTCCATAAGGAGGTGAACGCTCCTCTCACACATTCTGTTACATTTGTAATAAAAATATAAAAATGATTTATGGCATAAACAACACAGGCTACAATAATGCCTTCACAATTTGTGCCACATAAATATATCACTCAGTCTGTTTCCTGAAGGTGTGGGGTGAAAGATATGTGGCAGTGTTGCTACAGTGGGCCTGGGGTGTGTCAGGTATCACTCCTTCCCTTTGTTTCTCTTGCCCCGACCTCACAACATCTTCAACAAAAATACAGCGGACATCAAAAGCCCTTATTCAAGAAGGGCAGGTATAATCAGCTTCAGCATCATCAACATCACCACTTTTATCATGAATATCATTGTTTTCTTCATCATTTCAAGTGACAAATGAAAACTCGGCGTACAACAAATGTTAATTTTCAACAACAATATTTACATAAAGTTCTCAAAAACAGAAGGATTTTCTTATCACATTTTTGTAAAGAAATAAACCAAACACAAGAACACAAGCACACACATACATACACACTGACCAACAGTCAAATGTGAACAAAAGAAAAAGATAATATTACTCATTATTGTTTTTCATGTTCATTTTGTTACCATTCGGATAATGCTTACCTAAACCCTGATTGGGAGAAGTCACATTGGTTTTCACCAGATGCTTAAAACAATTGAAAGGGTGAGTTAGGGGAGGCAAGGTCTGTCTGCACAGGGCGACACTCACACAGGGACTAACTGGACAAATGATAAAGGTGACCCAGAAGACTCCTGGGCTGACTCAGCCATCATAATGTGATTCAGCAGAATAAAACATGCACTGCAGTCCCTCCAGGATGAGATTATTGCAGCCTGACCTTAATCCACACACACACCTCAAGTTTTTCAAGACATAAAGCACAGTGAACCCTTAATTTAATATTGCACAAATTACAGCAAAGCAGGCACCTTTCCAACAGAGTGAGTCATTGAAGCTCTTCTTAAGAAAGCCATATCCATCAGTGTGGAGGAATAAGGAAGGACTGAGAGTATGACAAGGACAAAAACAATATAATTGAACTCAGAAGAATATCTTGCTAATCCCTTGGCTAATAGATGTGACCTCTCCAGCCAATAAAGCTTTCAGTTATTTACAAAGTAAACACAAAAGAGGAGGCAGCAGTGACGATGATAAATTAGGGGATCTTCTCCTTGAGTACATATGTAGGCTATACAGGTTAATATCAAGGCTAAATATACAGCCGTGCTGGGCTGCTTTGGGAGTTCATATTTAGGCAGTGTTGCTATGAGCTAAATGCTAATATTAGAATGCTAACATGCTTGGAATAATAATTTCTTATACCTCATTTAAGATAAAAGTTTCATAAGTTATCTTGTACTTTAATGTCTTGATTTTCATCCTATATTTGTAATCCATATTAATCTTTTATATAATGTCTGTATGTAGCATGTTAGCATATTAACATTTGCTAATTAGCACTAAATGCAAAATACAGCTCCGGCTTATGGGAATGTCATTAGTTTTGCAGGTAGTTAGATAAATTGAAGTGTGAAGATTAATTTTTTATGTTACCTGAGAGACATGAATATAGTACATTAGATATCATGAAAAATTAACGTTAACATATTTTACTCTAAGGCATGAATGCTAAATCCTGGCATCAGTGGAAAAGCAGGGGCTTCAACAAATGTACGATTTGTCATCTGGAAATTAAACGCATAACAAATTTAGAATGAATATCGGAACAAACCATTTGATACATATTTCGCTAAAATAACTGGGCTCAAACCCAAATTGGCTGTACGTAATGTTAAAGTTTTGCAGAAAAGCCAATGAATTATAATTAAACTAAGAAGTGTTCTCATAGCCTCCAGACTGAACAGCAATTAAAGGAATATCAAATAAATTGGGTATGTGGGGTTTTTTTTTGTTTTTTTTTTGAGTCTTTATCCTGTGGCAGAGTAGAAGGCAGTGTTGGCTGTGTCTGACATCTTGAATTAAACTTTAGTAATCAGACAGTAAATATACACACCTGCACCTACCAGTTGGCTCCGTCAGGAAAGAAAGCATTGATTAAAGACTCTGTACTTGAGCAGAGCAAGGTGACTAAATGGAGTTAGTCTGAAAAAATCTCAACTGGGAGCATCAACAACACCATTATACTGCATTCCTGAACCAAGGATTGTGAAGGTCATAGCTGACAGTGTTTGTGCCAACAAAACGCAATAACTTTAGAGGTGTGAGACAGGTGGCAGTGTAATAAAAGTCAGATTTGGAAATTGCTTTCTCTTTTATATGGTTTGGCTCAGAGCTTACCATCCATTGTAATGGTACTGCTGTTTGACTGCTGGCAATGAAAGAACATAATGTTTGGGGCTCGTGGTCATTTTATGGACTGTGAAACTTTCTGGATACTCTTGTAATGGATTACATATCTTGATTCATTATGTTTGTTAAGGTAAATATGACCTTCAAACTAAATCCTACAAAAGTGGAAGCAGCATTTAAACATTTTTCCTGGTTTCTAGCTGCAAATGTGAATAGTCTTCATTATTTATGCTAAATGTTGAACAACTAAGATAAGTGTTGCATATGAATGTCAGGTCCTTGATCAGAAAATTATTACTGATTTATTGTTTCATGACACTTTTTATAAATAATATCTACAGTGTATTTAAATTGCACTTAAAAGAAAACTATAAGTGTAACTGCAATAAAAGCACTGAGTGGTTTTAAAAGTCTAACCCTGCAGCCTTATAGCCTCCAGTCTACTTTCGAGGACTGGGCAGCATCACACAGTGCTGCATGTTACTAAAAATAAAGCTATATCATCCACTTTACAGGGTCACTGATGACTAAGCTTTGTAAACCCTGGTAGCATAGTAATTTATCTCTTTGAGCAACATGTAATCTCAGTGAAAGGAAATGGCAGAGGTATTGTGTTGACTCATCACCTGCACACCTGCACATTTAAACCATGTCTGGAAATCACAGCTTCAGCAGCGGTGCGATCTGATTAGTTTCCTCATTTTGACAGATGAACCTTTATCCCTGTCCATCATACTCACGGATACTAATGAGAACACCCCGTGTTTTGAATAACATTTAGTAAGTGTTCTGAAAAGACTGTTTCCCTGGTCTGAGAAAGGAGATCTTGCTCCTTTCTGACCACCTAATGGGAGTGTAATGTGCTGTGACACTGCAGGCAGTGGCTGTCAAAACAGTGGGCCCTGTTCCACGGCTGGCCAATTGTTCTGAAGGGTGCTGGACTGGATCAGTGCATCAAAGCAGCCAGCACCGAGTCTCACACGAAACACACTGCCCAAAAAGCACACAGTGTACTGCCCAGACTGGCCCACAGAGGACTAACCTGGTGCAAATTAGGCTGCAATAACACAATTCCTCACCCGTCTTGTGTTAAAAATCAAAAGAAACACAAAAGCATGAGAAACAATCGCATTATTGCATGAAGAAAAATAAACTCTGCTGCAGGACACAGCAGTTTAGGCACAGATTTTAATGGGGGCCAGAGTCAGTAGGAACTACAAACACTGTGTTAACCAAAGCAACGCCTCCTCCAAAAAACAAGCAATTATGCTGAGATATGTCATCTCATATTTAAATAAACTCTGAAGTTTCTGCAGTAAAATCTGACAAGACTACGCCTCACATACTATTGTTAAAGTAAAAAACACAGACAGACAATTGCCGATTACTAAGAATGAGTAGATGTCTGTGTGAGCAGCTCCTAATGGCTGACAGTATTCACGATGCTGCTCTATGACTGTTTTATTTACGTTACAGAAATATTGAGCTGAGCTGAATGTTCCTGACAGGCAGGGCACACTACACTGTGTGGTGCTCTCAAGCACTCAGGAAAGAGATAATGTCTAATCTGCTTTTACAGTATCTCACAGTCGCAGATCAGGCCATCATCTAACATCACACCCACTGTCTGTGATACACAGCCATTCATAGCTTCTGTGAACAGCCACAAACACTCAGAGAAAGCTTTGATATCTTACCTTTTGTCAGTGTAAAGTTAAAGGTCTTACTGTTTTCAGATATCCACCTATTGTTTGCCATCATCTACAGAAGCAGAAAACTCAATAAGATCTCTGATCATGCTTGCTGTTCATTCAAACACTGGGCCTCGTGCAAGAAACATTTACATGATTGGATTTGTTCTCAAATACGTCCTTAAACTATGAATAATTTAGGGTAATTTGTTGCATTCACTATGTTTTTTTTTTGTTCATCCAATAATTTACAGCGCTCCATGGCACAGCATTGGCAGCTGTAGACTGATAGTAATATTCTAATAGTCTTCTCATTACCATCTGTCATCTGATTTCTAACAGAAGAATTTGAAGCTTAGCTGTGTTAAATACCTCCTTCTTTTCTACCGCAACTTAGGCTAATTGTCAATGAAAGTAAGCATAAAAATGGAGCCGAATAAGTCATCTTACATCCTTTATGCTGAGGATCAAATCTCTCCTCATTTCTCCTCATGGACAGGTGGAGTTTAATTTACTTCAACATGTGATTTTAGGAGATGTTTTGTCAGTTTTTTCATCTTTTTTTTTGGTCTGTGAGACTTGTCTTAAAACTGTTGCAGGCATGTCTCTTATCTTCAGTCAGGTTCCAATAAGATATATGACCAAAATCCTGTATCACATATAACGTAACGTTACATTATGACAACATAACTTTGCTGACTCAATTAAGAAAATGGTTGAGAATAAGCATTCTGCACATCAGTGGATTTCATTTCTGTCTTTTATTTGTAACTTACATGTAAACAATTCCTGTTCAGAAGTGTTATGTTTTGTATGCACTGGCTCTATCTTGGCTGTATCTGTGTGGAATAACACAAATTGACATCCAAAAGATGAAAAACATTGACGTTAAGATTGTGATAAGTGACACAATATTATAAACCATAATGCATACTATAAAATAGGATTTCCCATAGCCACATGATATATGTTTTCATATTGCAGAGTCCTTGTTCCCAGTGAAACAAACATTTATTTCTATGTTGTGGTTTCTCAACCATGTGGAAAAACTGTTTTAGATATTTTATGGATTCCTCTCAAAGAGAAGATTTGTAAAAACTCACGGGAGCAGTTCTTGCTTCCATTTGTTTCCACTGCCTAAAAGCATGTTTGTTAATAAAGTCATTTCACTGCATCTGTCTGCTGCCTGTCAGCAAAAAGTCTGTACTTTGATATGCACTGCTTTAACCCAGCTGTGACAAGTTTACACAATTAAGTGAGTGACTCAGACTCTGAACACTTGTACCGGAAAAAAGGACAGAATAACATTGCATAAAAATCAGAAAATGTTCTTACATGAGGCCCATTGTGCAATAACACTGTTGTAATGGCTGACCTGCATGCGACAAGTAGATGAGTGTGATCTCTCCATCCTGGCCTGACATTTTAGACACAAGCAGCTTGCTATCAGGAGTCTGGCTGCCTACATAGAAACACATGCAACACACACACAGACACACACATATCGATACACAGGTAGAAAAGGAGAAAAAAAGAGGAACAAAAGGAGGATGAGAGCCCTGCATCCATCCTCTATGTCCTCTCCTCATCACAGAGCAGACATAGCTTCTCCCCTACAGCTGCTCACCCTTTCAGATACTCCTCCCTTAATTTTCTTCAGTACTATAATCATCATCAAAACTGTCATCACCATTATTATTGTTATTACATTTTCAAAAAGTGCAGAGAGAACTTCCCCGTGCCCTCGTTCAGAAGGCAGGGCAGTAAAGGAGGATGGGGAAACAATGGCAGTAAGAAGAGCAAGAAGAGCGCAAGATGAGAAAGAGAAAAGAGAAGATTTCTGCCGAGTCTGAATTGTGTTGCTCCTGTGATCACACACACATGCACGCAGCAGAAAACTCACATAACGCTGCAACACCATACAGTCAGAGCTGGTGGGGACGTCTCAGAGATTGACCCCCATCAGCACAACAGGGCAAAACAACAGCACAGGGCAGCACCGAGAATTCAAAGCATCAATAAATACACAGAACTGTGCACAAGCTACCAAATGCAAGTGCACCAACAGCACAAACTTGCTTCTTTTTTCATCTCAAAATTGTTGGAAGAAGATTTTCATTTGGTTTCCTCAGTTGGTGATGCTGTGAAAAATGACATCATCGTATCATGGGGGATTTTTTTTTTTCATCTTCTTTTTTCTCTCTCCACGTCAGGGCTTTTTGTCTGGAAAAATCAGGAGCGATCCATTTCATACAGTTTCTGTGTTCCCACTTTCCCAGCGTCGGAAAGTTCAGTTCATATTTTTTTTTTTTTTAATAATCTCTATTTTTGTTGGAGCTACAGCACAGCACCCACAGCACACAGACGACAAGAAGGGTTCCAGAAAGGAGGGATTCACTAATATTGTGCCAGAGGAAGAGAAGGAGGGAACAATAAGGAAAAAAGAGAGAAAGAAGAGTATAGAGGAAAAAAGAGGAGGGAGAAAGACAGCAGTATCAACAACTTCATCTGAGTTCAGCTCGTTTCATCACAAACCGAGTATTGATTGCTTTAGACAACTTCAGCTGAACATTAAACCACTGAAATGGACTGAAATGGGTCAGAGGATATAATACACTTGAGACAAATGACAAGGACAAGCCAAAAAATAGAAACTCAGTAAAGATGGGAAACAGCAGACAGGACATGAATAACATACTATATATTAGTCGTATGTATAAGGGGAATTCTGCCAATCTATATACCTAATATATTCATATGTATATGTACATACAGTACATATGTATAGTATGGTGTACCTGGAATAGCCATATAATAGGATTACATGAGATAAGTTACGCCTTACTTAGTTTCTCTGTGATCCCACGGGACTGGCACCTTAAAATTGTCAAGGGCTGCATTGCAGTTCTGAACCAAAGGGGTCAACAAAGACACTAAAAATCAGACCTCCACAGGCAAAGTGCATAAGGACAGACAGACATACAGACAGTCAGAAACAGGGGGACCATCGGCAAAGAGGTGAGACAAAGAAATTAAGACACGGCTGTATGAGGGGAGCAGAAGAGAGGAGTCGAGGTTTTGAAAGAAAGGAAGAAAGAAAGAGAATAGTTTAAAGGTTTAAGAGAGCAGATGGCTAATTGTACCCGTGTTTCGCAGCCTGGCAGCAAGTCAGTCTTGTGCATAAGGACAGGAGCGAGAGGTGGGGGGAGGAGGAGGGAAAAAGGAGACAGGAAGGGGCCATGGAGGAAGCTGGGTGGTGCGATCAGGCCTTGAGAGCATGCCACTGGGCGACGTTAGTGCGCGGCCGAGCGAGCATGTCTTTCCAGTGCTTCACCTCCGCGGGTCCACTCTTCCACGATAGGTAGATCTGAGATGGAGAGAAATTATAACAAATGAGAAAAGGAACAAAAAGATAAAAACACAGTTCTCTAAACTGGTTCGTTTGGCAACACCTTCCTGTAACTCCTACTGTTTAACATTTAAAATATTTTTTTTTTGAAAATGTCTTATAATAGTAGCTAGTGCAGTGGTTCCCAACCTTTTTTGCTTCGTGACGCCATCTTAACATCACAAATTTCTGGCGACCCCAGACATTCAAAATGGAAACATGTTTTTGTTAAAATGAATTTATTTTTGGTCATGTAACAGTTTGCTGTACGTTAATTCTAGAGGACATTTAGTCTATATAATGTATATTATTATGGACGGAGGCAGTAAAGCCAGGTGTAGATTACTGCACAAAG
>JAPQRP010000025.1:16431323-16441874 GCA_037367295.1 Apogon hyalosoma
CATTTGACAGATAAACAGTACCACAGTGCTTCAGTTTCAGCTTCACAGTTTGTCATGTCTTTTATGGATTATGATTTGTCTCATCATAAATATTATTATCAGTAATTTTTTTTTTTTAATCAATTACTAGAAATTTCAGGCGACTCCATTTGAATTCCAGCCAACCCCACGTAGGGTCCTGACCCCAAGGTTGAAAAACACTGGGCTAGTGTTTAAAAAAATCTGAGTTAACTCTTACTTCTGAGGTCAGGCACAAGTCATGATGTGCAGCTGGCTGCACCTTTGCCTGCATCTGTCTCCTTTAGGAAAGTGCATGTATACAAGCACCAGCTGCTTTGTTTTACTTAGGTTTGGCTCTAACTCTATTCAGACAATTGTGGAGAGATGCACTCACTTCATCCTCCATCTTACACAATGACTGAGTTCTAAACATTTGCACTACATAAGGTTTGTACAATGGGAACCAGAGTCTTCCATCTCCTTTCAGTCTCCAAACTTGTTCCACTGAATGCTTCCTGTGTAATACACCCAGAGTCTTCTGAGCATTCCTCTGTATTAAATGTCTTTCTACTACTAGTTACAGAACATTTCCTGTCATAATTCCTGCTATATGGAATACATCCTATATCTTATGAGAATATATTTCATATTATTACCAAGAAGAGTCTGCTGAGCTGTTGTCACTGTTTTTTATGAACTTACGACATCAGAAATTGCTATGCCTATGGTTATTAAATCCAAAGATGCTTCAAGTGTCAGTGCTGATCAATCTGAAGATTTTTTTAAAAATACAATTTTGTCAATGAAGCATAGGAAAATTGCAGAAATTGTCTGTTTTAACTGGTGTCATATGTTTAGACTGGCTTATGTATTAGCCAGAAATCCAAAACTGGAAGCTGTTCAGGTTCCAAAAAGTTATAACATAGATCATTATTACGTTTGAATGCATTACAAACACATCACAAAAGACTGTCTGAATCACAATGAAAAACAAAAAACATATTATTTACACGTCATAGCCTCATACTCACATACTCATCATCAGCTATCCTCAGAGTAATTGGTGTCAGATTTAGTGACTATTGTGAGGTTTGTTTGTCACAGCAGTGTTAACAACGCTGTGTAATTTGTCATTTGTGTAATTTTTCCTCTCGGTCCTCTCTCTGAGTTGTTTTTCTGCAGGTATCTCTGGCTCTGGAGCTGCGTGTTCCTGAAGTGCACTTAATGGCCTCCAACCTGCCCGCTGTCTGACTGTGTTGTCCACAGTCTGGCCTGTTTCTGACAGACAGCGGCCGCCCACCCTCAGCCTGATTCTGTCTGTTCCCACTGTTTCCCACTGTTATAAAGTGGCTGCTCTTGGGGGAATTGTTGGGTTTTTCTCTGTATAATATGGTGAGGTCTTGACCTTACTTTGTCAAATGCCTTGAGATAATTTAGTATTATGACTTGTTACTCTATAAATAAAACTGATTTTAACTGAGTTGTCATTACATATTGCAGATTTTCTTCTTATCTTGCAGGCCTTTCCTTAATTATTAATAGTTGCTACTTAATCAGTTTATCACTGCATATCTAGTTAAGTTGGCATGATGAAATTTAAGCAGTCACAATTGACATCTTACTTTACACCTTTTCCAAACAGTAAGAAACTGAGTCACAGACCCACATCTTCACATCCACGGCTTATTTTTTTGACTAGCTCAACCAGAGCTAAACAAAAATACGATCACATGGACCTCATGGCATGATTTTTTTAAAAAATGAAATGGACTTCAATAAGCAAAATAAGGCAACCTGCTGCAATATCAACTGTTACCTTGCCAATAACATCATTGCGGCTGAGTCTGTCCTTGTCCATGACAGTGATGATGATGGTGGTCTCTCTCAGCACATGGGCGGGCACATCAAAGGGGAAGGACTCATTGAAGATGGGGTTCAGACAGCGCTTCATGACAACCGTCTTTTTCTTCTCTACACGTTTGTCCTTGTGCATCAGCCACACCTTCACATAGGGATCTACAATGCGGACACAGAGAGCAGGAGTTTACAGGAGAACAAGGATGCAGACCCCCATGAAAGGTGCTTCTCAGGGTCATGTTTGCAATTACCCTCTTAATTGTGAAAGTCACAGAAGGCAGCAGGGAAGCAGATACCTAGTTTGAGCTCAAGGTCAACTTATCCCCTGAGCTAGGAAATATACAAATGAGGAAGTATTTATGGAAATAGGGCCTGGGATTTGTACAACCAGTTCTGGAGCATTATCATATTCTGTAATACTAACAGACACAGCTCCTCCAACTACAAGAAGTGGTAGGTTTACAAAATGTGCCTTAGAAAGTGCTTTACAATGAGACCTGATACTTTAACAACTTGAACCAGACTGAGCTGACACACATTTGGCTGGGCGGCTGTAGATCCTCATAGATATACAGAAAGAGAAGAGGTCAGCGAGGGCGACTTGACGTAATGTCACCTTGCTGCCGCAGCTATCTGTGCAGCGAGCAGCTTGGGGGCCAGACAGCAGCCGTCCTCTGCACGAACAGGGCAGTGAATGTTTGAACACCAAGTCGGGGCTGTACGCAGAGCCACGAGGCTTCCAACGTCATAAGAAGGGCTTCAGGCTGGTGAGCAAGGGTTAGATAAAGAAAAGACTAAACAAACAAGGAGGAATCTCTACCTGAGGTGCCCCCAATATCCATGGCTTTGAGATTGCGTGCTTTGATGATGTTCACAGTGATGGTGTTGGCAGTGGGATTATAGCAGAGAGACACCAGCAGGTCTCCTCGTCTTCCCTGAGGAACGTAGAAACACAATGAAGTGTAAATCATCAGATTTTATCAAACTTCACATCACTCACAAGTTAGGTGAGCCTACAGCTCATTAGACAACTTTGTCATTCACATACTAAAATCATGCATCAAACTTGTTTTAAGAAGATTTTTCTTACAGTGGGTTTCTGCACGTTATATTTATTTCACAGGGTACATTTAAGACTTTTAAGATGCCTGTGAAATGGGTAGCAGAGTGCCATTTGCTTTACATATTTTGTGTGAGTCTCCTGGAAGCCCACCTGTGGAGCAACGACTCATACCAGCACAGTGAAGACTCATAACTGCTGAGAAGCATGTAGGACCTCTGACCCAGACCACGGCTGTAGGGATGTGACTAAAGTCCCAGTGCATTTTCTGCTCTAATTGCTAACATTATAACATACTTTTCTTACAGCTGTAAATCATTTTGTTCCCCTCATACCATATAATCTGTAATGTTTGAAAAGCCTGGTTTCTGTAAACTGCCTTCAGAGTATCTAGTCTGGTCTTGGTCTTGGCTTGGACTTGATACAATCTGCTCTCTATCATGACTTGTCTCAGTTTCGGAGGTTTTGACACCAGTAACTGATGCATGGGTGACACGCATTCCAAGAAACAAATACAAATCAAATTTGATTACCTAAGGACATCAAGACCATTTTCAGACTGTTATAAATGCACAGTAGTCCTAATGCCTGGTTGTGCAGAGGTTGAACACAGGTGATGTCCAAATGTGAGTTGCATAAGATGTAAAGAGCTATTTTACGGTTTTTAAGGCAACTAAAGCATTGGCAAAAATCCTGTTGAATAAAAACAACTGGTTTGTCATCATTTGGCCCGATGAAGGAGTTGATACTGCTCTCTTACGCTGCCATCACTGCAGGGTTTGAGCTCCTTCCAGAAGGTCTTTAT
This sequence comes from Apogon hyalosoma, assembly GCA_037367295.1. Lineage (NCBI taxonomy): Eukaryota > Metazoa > Chordata > Actinopteri > Kurtiformes > Apogonidae > Apogon > Apogon hyalosoma. The sequence goes on from JAPQRP010000025.1 coordinate 16,435,046, forward strand.
CTGGCCCAGTTCCACCTTATTAAGGGGGATTGACACCTCTCCAATGGGGTCATTCCTACTGAAGCGGTCGTAGTCCAACACTTGAAGGTAAAGTGTGCGCTCTCTGACCTTCTCATAAGGGAAGCCTAAAACGGAGACGGACAGATAACACTGGGTGAGTTACAGACAGCTACAGGACACTGAAACACTGTACAAGTGAGAAACAAATTCTTGACAGTGCAGAGAGGGCAGCAGTGTAATCTGTACCATGCTAAAAGGGATGAATTTGGCAAAGGTCAAAGTGCATTTCAAAGCTGCAGGACCAGCCAACTCTCCCTCAGATGAGAGGGATCATTATGTTCTAGTCACAAAGACCTATGTCATTCAGTTTTCCACAGCAAAGTCTATTGTTCTAATTCTGGCAAGAGTTGGAGCTGTTAGAAATTTATTTTGACTTTTTCACCACTGTGCTGTCATCTGAGCACAATGATCATAATGGAACACATTTCGATCATACAGGGCAGGGACACTTGGCTGCTCTCTGTGTAGCTGGCACTGAACAGCCACAGTTGAACTACTACAATAATATCATTTTCTAACAAAGCCTGTGTGTAATTTCTGTAGCAGTGTGACCTGCAGGTTTTATCAATGCAAAACATTTTCTCAAACCTCACATGCTGTTTATTAATTTTCACACAATTCCCCACAAAGGTTTAGCAAAAATAACTTTGCTGTTATCATCATTGATTAAAATAGTAGTTTGACATTTGGGGAAATATGCTTGTTGGTCTTTTGCAACAACATTTGATGAGAAAATATCTCTCCCTGCTTGTTTATTAAGTATGCAGCCAAATGCCTGCAGTCAGTTAGCTAAGCGTTGCACAAATGTCCGAGACAGAAACAGCAAGTCTAGCAAGCTAAAAATCTGCCAAACTCTCCTGACCAGTACCTGTAAATTACATCAATTACAAGTTATATCTCATTTATTTAGTCTGTACTACATTCTGAATGTATAAATGGCAACTTGAGGTTATGCACACCATTATGTAGTCCATTATTACTTGACCAGGAGAGCTTATTGATCTTGTCTACCCTTGAGGCAAGAACAGAGCAAACATATTTACCAAAATGTCAAGGTGTTGAGGACTGTTTAAAAGGATTGGACTGCATGACAAAATACAGCAGTTATCAACTGATGAGAAAACACAGACCTTCAAACAGGAAGGTTTCATTCCAGTGGGGATTGAGGTTCTTCCTCTTGACCTTGGTCTCCAGTTTGTGCTTTTTGTCAGGCAGCAGGTAGATTTTAACAAAGGGGTCGGAAGTTCCGGAGAAGTCCTTGGCCGGTAGGTCCTGACCCCTGAGCACTTTAACGGTGAGGGTCGTGTTTTGGAAACTGTAGCCTATACTGAACTGGATCCGACCCAGCTTCTCACTAATGGGCCCTTCACCATCATCATCCTCCGATCCTGGAGACAGCTGTGGGATTGAAAAATGCAATCAAGTAAATATAAGTAACACAAACACATGCACTCGCACGAAAAAGTTCAATCCAAGGGCACACACATCTTCTGCCTTAAACACGTGCACAGAGACCTTGACTGAGTAAAGCTGTTATAGGAGGAGAATTCTGAGCTTTGAGCATTTTTGTCACGCTGTTCGCAAGCCGCTGCGATTGGTATGACATTAAGAAGACTGAGAGAGTTTAATTTCCTTACTAATGTTCTTAAGAGCCAGGAGGTGCTCAGATTAAAGATAGGAGAGCTTTAGACCACCCAGTCTCCCTCACAACCACTCTGACTGCTTTATCACTGCTGTGCACTAAAAGGCCACTATCAGATAGAAAGCAGTGGTCAGAGAGAAAGAGCAAAAGAGATAGAGATGGCATGGACAACACAGCACAGCTCAAGGTTGGCATTCAGCTTTCTTTATATTTCTTTCTTTTCTCCCTGTGGCTTTACCTTCTGTCTCTGCCATCCGTTTTTTTTCCTCCCTCTGCAACAATAGTACAGATTTGAAGAGAGCATTTGAGGAATTTGAGGGAGATATGACAACAAGCAGTTCATAAGACCACTTTGTGCACAAGATTCCTCTGACACTTGAAAATGCAAACACTTTCTCTGAGGATTACCTGAAATTGTTGATTTTTTTTTTTTTTTTTGGACCAGGGCTACATTTATAAGTGGCAAAGACTCGCTCACTCAAGCATTTGCCAATATGGGCTTTAAAACTGACAGGCAGAGCAAGTGTGAAATATTCCAAATCTAATTTATCAAACAGTGTGAGTCACCTTGGATGGCTTGTTTCGCTTGATTGCCACTGTAGGAACTTGCCAGTGTGTTTTTTTTCTATTATGGGTCTCATATAACCATGCACAGCCTCAAATTACTCTGGCATTTGCATAGAGGATGACTCAGCAGCAGTAGACGTACCTGAAGACTAGCAATTACACCTTACGCTACATGGCCAAAAGTATGTGGACACTTGAACTTATTCCCATGCTCTTGGCTTTATTGTGATTTTCTCATTTCCTTTAGATTTAGGAGCCAGTCATCTGTACCAGCCACAAGAGCTTCTTTGTGAAGATGAGGTTGAGGCTCAGTTTATAGAAATAAAGTTTATTCATTCATATCTCACAAGTATTTAACTAATGATCTTAAACAAACTCATGAATCATTGAGGATGTGCCCTCTGGACTGAATCATAATGGCTTAAACCTAAGGTGTCAAATAGATGACATGACGTAAGAGCTGCGGATTACAGAGGCAACAAAAAAATGTATAAAATATCCATCCAGTGCAGATTACACCCTTAAGATAAGACTTTACATGAAATAAAATCATGTATCTAACACACTTTCTGCTTCCTTGTAACTGATCAAAAGGCGCTTTAAATATATCACTGAGTATTGTTATGTGACAACACTTCAGGCTGTTTTTAACAACTGCATACAAATGACAACTTGCTGTGACATGAAATGTTATTATTTCCCTCTATTTCAACATGTTCTACTTTTCGTTAATTTATATAAAACACTAGGGCACCCCAGTGGCTCATCTGACAGCGTGCATCCCACATAGCCCAAGGCCTTAATGCAGTGACCTGGGTTTGTCTTTCACCTCATTCTCCATCTTTCCTATCTTACTACACTGTCTCTAATAAAGACAACAAGCCCCAGAATATAATGTGGAAAACTTTATTGCAGTTGTATAGAAATGGTGTTTATACTTCTTGTGCTAATCTCATGGTTGCCTTCTCATCTTGCAACAAACCTTCAGTACATTGTTGCCTAAAATATGTAACACATAAAATAATACCCATGTATATGACTCCTGTAGCACTAATGTCATCTCAAAGTAGTTGCTTAATCAGCTGATACCCCCCCCGCCCGAAAAAATATGCAGTGGGAATTCAGCTATCTTTGACTATATTAGATATTGAATAATGAGCAATTAATAAATAAATCTGTGGATGAACATTTTATGATTATTTTCCTTCAGTGTCTGTAATTCCAGTTGAGTGCCCGTTAAAGACACTGGCATCTATTGGAGAAAAGTTCTGCCAAATCACGCCCAAAGCCATCCAAAATATTAAAAACAGCCCAAAGATAACAAATGCATGTGGAGTGAAATGCTCATATCATATATTTCTGTTTATGTGGTGTACATTATGACTCAGCAGCAGCAGTGACAATGATCGATATGTTGTGGAACATTGTCTTACCATCACCATGTCTCCAGTGAGGGAATTGGCCAGGTCAGTAACAGAGGAGTGGCCGTCAGCATCAGGGGGCTGACCTTTGGGGCTGTTAGCTGGCTTGTTGCCCCTGTAAGCAAAAGCACAGGTTGAACCAGAGGAAAACCAGTGCAGACATGAGCTGAGAAGCTAACTCGTCTCCAGAAAGAGAGAATGTATGAGTATACAGGGAGTCCAACATCCGCCTGGTTGGCTCTACAAACTGCCTATCCGATAATTGAGTCCAGGTTTGCTCTGGATAGATGTCACTTCAAAGTGGATTGTGCTTTCTCTAACTACCATGAACGAAGCCAAATACATTCTGCCAAAGATTTGAAAGATTAACAGCCGCTACATCTGAAGGCATTTGATGTGGTGAGTTATGTTTGATGAAACTTGGAGTCTGAGATGACTATACATATGTCCAGTGTGGCAAACATCCATATTTCTAACAAGAAAGTTACCTCCACCGAGAAAACAAACACATTTTCAGAGAGAACACAAAAGAGAAGCACTAAATTATAATTCATTCCAAACCCAACATAATTCATGATCAACCCTTAGTCTTTTTGAAAGACATAAACAAGACACACATGTATAATGACATGTATAGCAACATGACATTACTATAAACAGAAGACAGACATATATAGCAACACAAAGAGGAACAGACAATTAAGACGACAGCTGATGTTACAGGTGCTGAACAGTTTCATAAACTGTTTATGTGTTTAAATCTCTCAGTTATTAGGATTCTGCATCAACAATCCAAAAAAAAAAAAAAAGAATTAAATAAAAACAGAGATCTCCCATGGCAGAGCTGGTACGTAGGTACAAATGTTAATAGGTGTTAAGTTTAGTTCCTTCACATGAGGATCGTTAAAAACACTGGGATAAACAGTCTGGGAGAAAAACCTCTATGTTCATACATCTTAAAAACAAGAAATATCACAAAATGTAAAGAAAAGAAAATAGCAAAAGAAGAAAGAAATTAAAAACAGAATACATACTATGAGATTGAAGAAAGCATGAGAAAGAAACAAGAGAGAGAAAGAGCTAAAGTCCAAGCCAATGTAACAACATTAAATGATGCAGTAACACATTGGACACACTCCATAGATGACTGTTCAAGGCACATGGAGAGAATGAACACTAAAATAATGTTAGTCAATAAATAAACAGTAAACAGCGAAGAAAAAGAACAACAGAGAAAAGGAAAAGAAATGACGTAGAGAGGATGCTGAAGTTGCAGACAAACAGTGAACAAAAATTATAAAGACTCTAGATAAGATAGAAGGTTCAAAAGGAAAGTAAGAAATAGATAAGCAAGCTATAAATTATTTAGCTGTATTAAAAGAGATAGCAAGTATTAATAGCATGAACAGTGAGGTTACGAAAACCAAACCAAACAGAGAGTGAGATTGTTACAAACACCAGCACATTAGAGAAAAACAGAGCTGCAAGAAAAGATAGGGAATGAAGGAAGGAAAGCCTGGAAACACAAGAGAGGCTTAGTTTGGTCAGTCTGATAAGTATCAAAGAATAAAGAATAAGAGACAAAAATAAAGAGCTATGCACAAACAATATCTCTAACCAGAGACAAAGGGGCAAACATGCTAAAGGGAGAAAAAGAGCACAGAGAAGAAAAGAAAAAGACAATAAATACAGTTGATCACCAGAAGAAAGAGAGCAAGAGCAATTGTTCTTTATATGGAGAGCTCCAAATAAATAATAGATGAAACATACCATACAAAAATAGAGTATCATTTGAAACACAAAAAGAGACAAATAGTAGGAACATAGGAAGTGCACATTTAGAGTGTTACAAAAGAGGGCATTGATAGAAATTAACTTTCAACTCCAGAAGGTTTAAAGATTTAAATCTAATCTGATTTTCCAACCATTTAGCAACACTCTAAAAGTGTGGATTGGGGACACAAGGGCCAAAGCATATACTGGCATTGGCTACATGTGCATATATGACATATGCAAGTAGGTGTCACTCAGAGAGTGAAGGCAATGCCTTGGAGAGGCAGGAAACAAGGAGCCCATAGAAAGTCTGTCTGTCTGGCCAGCATTCTCCTCAGAGCTTTCACTGGGAGAATGTACTGTATGTTTTACGCTTTGTACTTGCTGGGCGCTCTAAACTGCAAATTTGGATGAGAATTGGTGTTGAATGCAATAATGTGTACATTTTTGCAGAAGACAAGGACAGAACTGGGATAAAATATACTGACAAATAGACAGACAGAAAAAGCAAGCAAACAAGACAAGCAAACAGACAACCACTTGAACCAGCAAAGGAACCAGAGCGAGACGGGGGGAAGGAGGGATGTTAACCATTTCAAGAATGGGAAGGGAATATTCATCAATTGGTGTTAGTTATATTAGTTTCCAAGGGAGGTAATTGCATTTTCAGGGGCCTGTTTGTTTTTGCACAGACTCTAAACTGCAGGCAGTGAGTTTGAGAGGAGAGGAAAAGGCTGGGGAAAACATTAAACCGAGATCTGAGGATCAGATAAAAAGATGTTTAAAGCAAGGAGAGAGACTTATTGTTTTGAAGCAAGGCACCTCCCTCCTCCTCCACCTCCCAAGTATCGATGGGTGAGTTAACACCTTCAATTATTCATTCTCCTTCATGCTTCATTCAGGGATTCAGTGCATTCTCAGGTAAAGAGCTAGTGCAGCCAGGGGAATGGCCTTTCTACCAGCCCTGCTCTACAGCACCTGAGGTGGTCTTCTGCTTCTGCACTGCCTCCAGGCTGTTTACACCACGGCTGGAGCTGCAGGTTTATCGCACAGAATAAAGTATTTCCTCCAGATCATACTGTGCATGCTGAATTCAAAATACATTTTTGTTTCAGTTTATTTGATTTCTAAAAAAGCAATATTAATTGTGGCAGATGGTAACACTACAACTGCTAGATTTTTGTGCCAGTGCTTTTTCTGTCTGGCCCCTTGAGGGTTGAGATGGGAATTGGTGCTTTAAAGCCTGCAGTTGTCTACAGTATCCAGTGGGAGGCAGAGTGGACTAGAGTTCAGATTCTCCCACATCTAAGGCACAGAAAGTGGGCTGTTGGCAGGGCAACGGCTCTAGAAACATAGACCCTCCATA
>JAPQRP010000025.1:16441974-16459772 GCA_037367295.1 Apogon hyalosoma
GGGTGGGGGGTTTAGGGTACGTGTGACCGGAGGTTGTGGGGGGTGGGCACAGGGAAGGGAGTGTTTAGAGGGGTGCAGCAAACAGGCAAACACAGTGAGAACAAAGAAGATAAGGTTTAGGATATATGACAGGTACGGGTGAGAGCCTCGCAGACACACACATTCACATGAACAGACATATGGAGGCAGGCGGGGCCACTTTGGGTTTCACCGTCCTGTGATACTATCCTGTTTTGTTACCTGACCGAGGGCCAGCAGCTCGAAGAGGGGGAAGGGGGGGTAAAGACACTCCACTTCTAGGCTGGAGAGAGACGCGAGAAAGAAAGCCCAACCCAACCCTTTTTTCAGACACTCAGACTCCCCACCCCACAGCAAACATGTCACACTCAAACAAACATGCTCACCCATGACCATGAAGTGATGTATTTCAATGTTTATGCTCAATTTCATAGCCGTCCACTAGATCTATCATTTTTCGGGGGCCACAACATACTTCCCAGCATCATACACAATCAGAAACACTGAAGCATGTTGCTGCTTACATAACTCATCATTCACATGAAACACATGTACGTTCACACTACAGTCATCTCAGCTGCTTCACTTCTCAGGCTACAAACACAGAATCTGCTGCAGCGCATAAATATGGATGCTTTCGTTGTTAACTAGTTACTTCCTGCACGCTGGAACTGGAAATGAATCCAAAACAGCATCATTTACTGAAATCCCACTTCAGGAAGAGGCAACAGGGAGGGTGCTAAGCATTGCCTTCTGTGTATCTAATGGTTTCACTGAACTCCAAATGGAAATAGAAAAAAAAAAACCAAAACATGGCAATTCAGTGGCTGCCATACGTTTGTTATAATGTTTTAAGTACCGTTTTATTTCTATTTTTGTTCTATGAAAAGCTGCATAAATAAGTACCACAAGATAACATTGACAGGTAGGGCTGTCAAGATGATGAAATGCTAGAAGTTGATAAGTTGTCAGATTAATAATTGTAATTAACAATTTTATTATCTTGTATTTTGTTCAATTTATACCACTTTTAATACAATGTTGCCCATAAAGTGGGAATAATTTTGTTTTCAGACAAATTCCCATTTTTTAATTCCCATTTATACACATCATTAATTATCTTTGACCTGGTGCAAACATTACTCTGTTTTTAGAGGTAGTTTTTAAGAACACAAACGCTAAGGAGTGAACTCCTCTGCTTTCAATATGCTAAGTCTATAAAACTAAGCTAACATCGGTATCAAGTTCCACAGTGGGATATGCCATCAGACTTTATGGCTCTTGTTGATAGTACTGGACAACAAACTGGATGAACTAGTGTACTGGTTTTAATTTTCCCTATGTTACATCATTTATGAGGCCAAGCAAACCATATATACTGTTGCCCATAAAGTTAGAATAATTTTGTTTTCACACATTCCTCTTTTTACTCCTACTTATACACAACAGTAATCACTTTTGACCAGGTACAATGGTTACATACTGAGTCCCAGTTACACTTTATCTATTAAGAATAAATCAAATTGTCACAATCATTTCACAAGAGGAGGTAAAAATATTGTTTTCCAACTTTATGGGTAACAATGTATAAAACTAACATGTTTGTAAATAATGTTGCACAGGACAGATTAAACATATAAAGTATATTACTGAAATATATGAAGAAACTACAACTAATATCAATTATCAGTATAATAACATGAGCCTCATGTTGAAGGGGGTGCAACAAGACGACGATCATTCTCATTAAGAGTGCCAATAAACCCAGTGGTGGAGAATAATGTGGAAATAGTGAAAAAACATTACAATTCTATTTTCATCCAGTTGCAGCTGAACGGAGATAATTATCACAATTATCCAAAATAATTGCAGTTGGCTCAAATAATTACAATAAGGTGATTATGTAACAAATATGACATCCTACGTGCAGGTACTTTTCACCAGGGCTTTCATCAACAGCATCAAGTCAAATCCTAAACCATGTGTAAGCAAAGAAACTGCATAATTACTGTACTTTCACATCCAAAGCAGAGCTTGTTGTCTACACAGTTGAAAACTCCACCTCCCTTTATGACGCCCCCAAACCGCTCAGCAATTAAGCATTCATCTCTCAGAGCTCTATTAAAATAATAACAATATCATTCCAGGGAATTTAACCAATTTGAAATCATCAAAACATGTTAAAAGTCCATTAAAATTGCAAACACACATCTACCAAATGTTTTGAACCCTGATTAAATTCAAAGATTTGCCTCTGAGGTGGAGGCTGCTGCAGATGTGCCACCTGTTCTGTTCTGACAAAGGAATCCCAGGTTAATGCTCCTAATAGCTTGTCTCCCCAGCCAGCATCCATCTATTGGGATGTATGAGATGAGCACATGTACCAGCATGTACCTGCTGGCTAAAGTGCTGCCATCAGCCTCACGTAATGCATGATGTGCACAGTACAATAACTACTCTTCTAGAAGGATGGATGGATTTGCACTTTGAGTTTTTTCTTTCATTCTCCCCTGACATATGGATGGATGGATATAAAGCACTCCCTTCTGCTCTTACTGTGATTCCTTTTTTCTGCCTTTGTGCTATCTACTTCCCCTCTGTGTTAACATGTAACTGAATGCATCTCCACATTCCCACTGTGATGTCGGTGGCCACAGGGAACCACAGCCTCAGGGACGGTCTTAAGCAGATCCCCTGAAGACTGCTGATTAGTCGGGCCTGTAAAGCCCCTGTCACAAGAGGAGAACTATGTCAGACTAGCAGAGCATAACATAATCAATTTACATGTTTATGAACAAACACACATGCAACTAATATCCTCTGCAGCATCATAAAACCTTATAAAAGCAGCGTATTCTATTATTTACATGACCTACTTGACCACTCTTTTTATAGCTGTCTGCACATATGTGACCTCAACTTAAATTCTTCAACTTTTATTAGTCACACACAGAAATAAACAGTGTGATATGGTGATGAAGGCTTTTTATGACTTTAACATACAACTATAAATGTTAAAAAATTACATATTATCAGCTAAAGAAATTACGTGATAAAAAACAGCATTATCTGATAGTGATGTATAACATCAACATCACATATTGATAGATATATTGTAGCTGAATACACTGTCCTCAAACCACATACTGTGAAGTCCTCCTCCTCAGACTAATGCAGTTATAGCACAAACACACAGTTATGGCGTTAAATAAAAACACATTTATATTGATTTCCGTAAAAGGTCATAACCGCCATCTGCTGTGTTTGTCTTTGCCTCTCATGTTAGGTTAAGCAATGTAATAAGCTCATAAATTATGAAGCAATATTATATAGCCCACTTGGCAATTAACAGACACTCACTGACAGAGTCTCACTGAGTACATCACGGCAGAGAAATATACATCCATGTCTATTCATATCTCTAAGATGTATTCTAAAACAAGAAACAACTCCACTGGCTCAAACAAAAATGATGTAACATGCGTGGATGAATAATTGAAAGACCACAGGCAAGTAAGTGGATTGAATGTTAATGCGGCACAGGGATACTATATATCCCGCCTCCTCTAAACCTCCACCCTCATTGGGTTATCTGCCTGCTGCTCAGACAGAGATCTAGATTCAAAGCTCTTGGGATCATGGCTTCCCTTTATAGCAACACTCGAGGAGAACCTACAGTATAGGTTCACTGAATCGCAACTGAATTGTTTCAGTGAAAACTAATGAGGCATTAAGAAGCCATTCAAACATCCTAATTAAGCTGTCTAACATCCAACCTATGGATGCTTGGGATATAAACATCTCAGCATGTGTGGCCCCTGAATCAGACCAACCCACAATTTTGTAATCTGAGCCAGTTTCTCTGCTATTTTATCGTACCACATTCCCTCCCTGTCTCCCCCTGAATAGGACGCATAAAGTGTGTAACCTTGGTTTGAAAAGTCTCTATCACTCTATCAGTACCGACAAGTCTGGTGCAAACTGTCAGCCTGCTCCTGCCTCACTTCATAAACAAATGACCACACTTTTATCCAGTGATCGCACACACAAGGTCAGTGAAGGAACGTAAGGAATATCACGCACTATAACACCTTCTCATGGCCAGTGGGGATGACACTGTGTTTGTGTGGCCTGCCTTCGACTGTGGTCAATCTACACTGATGCATTTAAAGTCACTACAGGGTAAATGAGATTGTTATTACTTTATAAACACATTCCCACATTCCCTAGATTCTTTAGATCACTGAAGTGTACGGCCAGGTATAATGTTATTTCACTAATGAAGGGCACTTTCCTTTTCATCATGAGTGCTGATATTTCATTTTGATGCTAACGTCACATAAACCATCCAAATTAGAGGCTTAATGTTTAGCTGCAATAACTCACCGATGACATGTTGCTCATATGACCAATCAAGTGTATAAATTCACGACTTTTAAAATGAAGGATGCAGGAATGAAGATGACTGATGAATACATGAGGGACGTGTTTGGTGTAAATATACATACTGTGATGATGAGGCCATAACATGGGGGTGTGAAGAGCAGGAGATAAATGAAAGCACGGCTTTGTCTCTGACCTGAAAGCTAAGCTCAAGAGTCCCGTTCAGAATGTGGAATATGCCACGAGTGTGATTGATTAAATCATGGTCAGACATCTGTGAAGTCAGCACTAACACCACAGGGAATGATATACTCCCAGCAAGCTTACACCTTGCATTGCTAATACACTGCGGATGAAGTTTCTATATTTAGCATCTAATTAAAGTGTGGCTAAATCATTTTTTATACCTTTGTAATTTATCATGAAATAAACAAAACCAGAAGTGGCTCAAGTGGAATTAGTTTACGGTACTGGAGAGGGACAGACACAAACTCACTAAGAGACATTCAAAGCATTTTTTTTTCCTTAAGTTCCTTCTCTATTGTTTCCATTTTCAGACACTGTAAGCTGCCAGTCATGCTGCTTTGACTGAAAGGAATGAAATGAAACTCAGGGTAATCTAGAAAATACCACAATGCACTCAATCACTGTTAATCAGCTCTTGCCCATGTGCTGGACTCAGCAGCCTTTGGTTCCTGCTTGTTCTACCATTTATTAGTAGATTTCAGAAACCTTTAAGGAGGTTTCCAAGAGAACAGAAAAGCTGGAAAAGCCACATGTAATGTGTGCAGCAATTTACAGGTCAAATTGATCTCCTGTTGCTCTGCAAGCACCACACTAATCCTGAACAATAATGACAAAATGAATGCTTTTGATGTGCACTTAAGCCAGATTTGTACTTTCATGCTTGTCTGTAACTCTGTACGGCGCCATGTTGATTTTTGGAAAAGGCCACAGAATGCTTCGAGGCAAGTGACTAAAATGAGGCAGACAAACCAGCAGACAAATATCATATACTAGCTGTTGATGCGTAGCTGTGGAGGTTAATTTTGTCAATTAAAAAAAGGTAGAGGTGCTTATTTTCCCAGATTAAAGCTGTATGATCAGCCAAGTATTAAATGGTCTATTTATTAAAAAAAAATATTTTCTAAATTTTTTTCTACTATTTATTTTGACAATTAACTGATCAGCCATTTATTCTATAGCAACAGCAATTTAACTAGCTTCTTAACATTAACCCATAAAGGCCCAGAGCTACTTTTGTGGCAGTTCCCAAATTAATTTTTCTCTCTATTTAACCATTCTTCAGTGATTTATCACCATTTATTATAATATTATTCTCTGTATTTTGCATTCTTCAGTGAAAATTTTCTATATTTAATTCACTTATCACATTGATGTTTATAAGAGTTCAGAGTAAATTCTAACATCATTACATGAAAACTAAAAAAATGATGAAAAGGTAACTTTTTCAACCAAATATATTAATTGGACATAAAACAAGTGTGTCCATCCACTATAGACTCCATGGGTTTTACTGGTGAATCAATATTGTAGAAGATAACAGTGTTTCCACGTTCACTACCAAGCCTCTGAATGTCCAAATGGATCATATCTGACGACCATGAAAAGATGACAACCTGCATTTTATACCAATTATTTACATGTATTGATAGGATTAGTGGATCAACAGGTATTAAACATTTTAGATCAGTGGATACTTTTGATTGGCAATGGATGTTTGGATCTTTGTGGGTTAAACATGCCAAGGATATGTGTTAAAATTATACAAAATCCAAAGATATTCTACTCTCTATTCGATATGCCAAAGAAACGCATCGAATCATCAATTTCAAGAAATCCAGCCTCCATACCTTTGGGCTTCTTGGTTGGAAATTGACCAAAATGAGTAGATGAAAATGACAAAATAGAATTTACCAAAACAGTTGTGCTATTTTCTTCAGTCAACTCACTGATTAACTGATTAATCATCACAGTTCTACTTGGGACACTCTTTGTTTAAAGCTTACTTTTCAACAAAAATGACTGAAATGTTTTCAATTGCCCACGTGCAGCCTCAAACTGCAGCTGTGCAGGCTCGATAGGAAAACAGTTACCATCTGTATTGTAATAGAGCTCTAGTTTTAAATCATGTGTCAAATTGATGAAACACTTGTGAATGAGAAATAATTGCTGTGACGAGTAAATCACAATTTGTTCACCCTCCCCTGCCATTTTGTTTTAAGGTGTGTGTCACATTATGTATCTCTAAATTGTCTCCGATTTGTCACAGAATCAAAGTGAGGTTAAAACGGCCTAATTGGACTGCAGAGGAAATCAAGTGTGTCGTATCTGCCTAGGGCTGGACCAAATGGAGGGTGTAACTCTGGCTCTGTGGTCTTACATGTTTGTGGAAATAAATCCAATCCGTCGTCCGTGGCTGAAATGAACAACTCAAGCTCAGGGAGGCTGTTTGTTTTACACGACAAAGCCACTGTGCTCATTTGTTAGTCTTAAACTGTACGATGGGAGGAAAAAAATCCCTCCAGTTTCAAAACAGAATGCAAAACAATTATTTTGGGAGATGGGAAGATACGAGTGAGACTGGTGCATCCCTTATAGATCAGTAGAAATATTTTGGCTTGTAGTGTGTAAGGTGGCTGGCAAGGAAAAGGTTTATTTTTAGCAGCATGTTTATGTAAGTGACTAACATGTTGTGGAATAATGAGGAGGCTCTCCGGGCCCTCAGTGGAGCTACAGAGACGGGACTCTCAGAGCAGCAGAGGGTGATTGAAGGAAGCTAATGAGCAGGAGAAAAAAAAGAACACAGGAGCAGAAAGAAGTGGGGTAATAAAAGCATGGAAAGACAAAGAAAATACAACAATTACCAATGGGAGGTCTCTGTAAGGCAGAAGTAAAAAGACAAACAAATAGAGATGAAAATGCTGGAGAAGAATGACATTGTGATAGGGGAGATAATTATCACGGTTAAAAGAAAAGACCACTGGCATGAGAAAATACTGTTTTATTTGATTGGCCAAAGTTTTACCCCTAAAAGCAGAATAAAAGGACTAGAGTGGATGCAGCCGAGCATATCACCAACGTGATTTATGAGCTCATTACCGCTTTACAGCTAACATCCAAATTGCTTTATCTCTTTACTCATTTACAGGCGTTTTTTTCTATATCTGGTGCCACAGTCAAGTCTCGTTTTTATTTCAGAAACAGCGCTATGCTGCTATTTCAGGTAACGTGTCTGCGGCTCAGTGCTCTTAAGAGCTGTGACTCAACGAAAACACTCCAAAACAAAACTACTCTCCTCTGCCCGGATTCTGAAATCATCATCTTGTTTTTCTTCAAATTCATATCCCTCGCATTCTTTCATTTGCGACCCGATTCTCTCTCGCATGCACAAGCGCTCTCACACTTTATCTGGTACCTCTTCTCAGGAGGGGGTTCCTGATTGGCTGGTGGTGCTGCCTGCGCTGTTTCTTGCAGGTCAGGGATATTGGCAAAGTCATCTTGCTCGGCCACACCAATGGCCAAAGCCAGGACCACCAGCTTCCCTTCACTGGCTCCCCCAACAAACAAAATATGACAGAAACGGAGATCGAGAGAGAGGCGAGAAAAGATGCAAGAGATAGGGGAATCAAACATAAAGAAGGTGTGGTGCAGGGGGGAAGAGAAGAAAAGAGAGGTCATTTAAGTGAGAGCGAGGACATGAGCGTTGAGTCGGCGGGGTGATCAGAGAGTAAACATATGAGGCAGTTACAGAGAAAACAGTCATAAGGAGTCATAAAGAGTACATGACATCCCAGCAGTAAACACTTTGTCCAGGGAAGGATATTCAAGAGAAAGCTTTAACTGAAAGGCCGAATTAATAATAATGTAATGTTTTAATGAAGTGGTGCAGACAACAGGTGCAGGCTGTGTTCACAATTGTACTGACAACAAATAATTAAGGTGATTAGTCAGTGATTGTTAATGGATGTGATATTCACCGGCTCCCACATCCACACGTGTAGAAGGTATGTACAGATCTGTATGCACACACACACAGCAATTTATCTAGTTATTCAACCTGCCTTCTGCTTTCCCTCCAGACTCACCTTTCCCATCCAACAACCCTGCCGTCTTTCTCCAGAGTTAAGATTTAATTAAGCCTCATTAAGGAGATCTGGACTAATTGTTTCTATTTGAGTGACACAGTATCTTGAGGTGCTCAGTGTGTGTCGCTCCTTTCTGGGTCACTGCTCCCTCACTCTCTGTTGCACTCTCTTCATTTCATCTCCTCTATTCTGCTCTCCAAATCCTCTGCCTTTCCCCCTCTCCATCCCTATCCCCTACTCTTAATGCTCAGCTCCTCATCACGCCCTCCTTCCTGTCACCCACACCTATTTTCCTATAGCTTAAGCGTCTGACTGTGCCACCTACCTCTGCTAAGAAAATATGGTGCCAAGCTGTGAAAAGATAGCACCCTAAACTGCACAATTTCATCTTCCTTACAAGCTCATGAAAGCTTTTCTTGCTGCACCATAAAGCTGTGTTAAATAACCTCCCTGTTATAGAATATGATGGTATGGAGCTCATAGGGATACTGTTAAGTATAGCTTTTATTGGATCACTCTCCTCCCATCACCCTTTAGTATGGGCATTTACACACAAGAATACTGGTAAAACACTTCAATCAATGAGCTGGACATTAAAGAACCTGTAGCAAAAATGGGATCAGACATTAATGACACAGGGATAAAGTATTGATTTTCAGCCAAAAAGCATATAGTCCAATCTTCCAAGTGATCCATTTGATCAAATGGCTCAAAAGGTTACGTATCTGTGTCAGTGACATCAACACATTCAGTGAGCAATGATTCACCCTGACAGGGAATCTGGCCAAAATTGAAATTAACTGGCTTGAAGAGTGGGTCAGGTCTATTATGTTACCACTCCGTCATCAATCATATGAGGTGTTGCTGTTGCAAAGAGCGAAATACAACAACGCTGACCTCAATATCACGTTTATAGTGATGAGTGCTATAGCTGACTATTATGAGCAGGATTCTCCATGACCTTGGTGGTTGTACATGTTACATCGCTATCACTGTTAGCCAGCGGCATTTAATCATTAGCCGTGTCATAATCAAATGCTCTGATAAGCTTTAACGAACATAAAAAAGTAAAAGTGATGTGTTCCCAGGTCCTTTAAAGCAATTCAGTGTGAAGGGACATCAAACACATGTTGTACCTTGGCACTGTCCTTTCCCTCATCTACCTCCATCGTCTTCTGGCCTGAAGTAACAATATGTTGTGGAAGTAATGGCACTGGTGACACAAGATCAATGCTTCAGGGTTAACACAAATCTACACACAGCTGCTTAACCCCCGCTCTTATACTGATGCACATTGACATATGGATTGTGTGACGAACACATGCTGACACACATGTCAGTAACCTAGCACCACAATCAGCAGCACACAGACTCGCCATTAGCATAAAAGTTACAGTGATACCAGAAAAAGAAGGTGCCATTTTAGTTGCAAATACTCATGAAATATGGATTATGCCTACTGGTGTGTCTCCTAAGTTTTATATTTAACAATCATTTATAAGGATGGCCCAGAAATAACAACATGTAATTGAGTGGGACGGTGTGAATATAAAATATCTTGTGACATTTCATGACACCATCTCATGAATATTATAAGCTAACACAACTAGCTTTGTCCTGTAAAGACAATTGCAGCAGACAGGCTGAATGCCATCCAAACAGATGTTACTGTTTAGCAGAGCATTCAGCGTAAACATTGAACAATTTATCACAGAATGGGATAGAAATAGCCCACAATATGTCCTAACTTCCTTGCCATATTTCATGTGCACGATGTCCTTCACTTTGAGACTAGGAAATAGTACATTTAAAATGGGCTACTAAACAATGAGGTTTAAAAACTAGAAACTCATCATGGAAAGAGAATGTGCATCATATATGGTAACGTTAACTATGTGCTTATTAATTCAGCATTAATTGAGGTTTTAAAGAAACATAAACACATCAAACATCTAATAAAGAAATTGATCTTATTTAATATCAGTGCCTAAAATGCTGATCCATCCCCCATATTGTCTACTATAAGACAGGTTATTTACATTTATAACCACATCCTCATTAACATTTTTATTTGATTTTTAAGCTATTATAATCCACCCATCATCTAGCTTCAGTCTAACCTTGTAAACAGCAGGATTTACTACATGTTACTACACAAGTAATAACTAAACTTTGAGCAAAAAACCCAGAACATGCTTTGGAAACACTCATACACAAAAACCATCCACACTGTGTGCTTACTTATTGATCAAACAAATATCCTTCCCTGGATATGAGATGTAAAAGCAAAAACAGCCAAGGAAGAGGTATTTCACAAAGGGCAAAGGTAAAGCAGATTAATTATCATTCATTAGTTATTACTTAAAGCTTTACATGTTATAAAGTTTGATTCTAAGACAGGTCATCATTGTAGATGAGAACTGCTTCTCAATTGACCTACTTGGTAAAATAAAGGTTAATAAATAAACATCAGTACACATTAAAACAAGAGATAAAAGACAAATACAGTGCATACTACACTACACAGACACACACTTCACAAAAATCTAAGCAAGCACTACAAAAGACTATGATGAAAAAAGGTACGAAGGAGTGTTGGAGACTCACAGGAAGGACTTGACGTCCAGGCCACGGTTCCGCATCTGGTCCATCATGTAATCCCAGCTGCCAGGATTGGCACGTGAGCGCCCTCCTGTTCCTCCTCCCCTATAACGAGAGGCACCTGCTCCCGCTGGGCTGCCCCGTACACCCCGGGGGCCACCTCTTGTACCCCCACCCTCACCACTGCTGCCACCTCCCTCTCCTCTCCCAGCACCCCCACCTGCCACAGGCTGGCCAGGTGCAGTGTGTAACTGTCCCAAACTCTGAGATGTGGTGGGGGGATGGCCCAGACCTGGACCTGAAGGGTGGATGAGAGGCTGCTGAAGACTCTGCTGGCGAAGCAGTGTCCGTGGCCGAGAGGGGATGTGCTCCAAAGTGGATGCATAGGATAAGACTGGATCCCCAAAGCTGGGAGGGCAGAGGAGTAGGGAGGTAAGAGAACGTGAAGAAGGCCACGGCCGGCAGAGAATAGGGTGATGGTGAGATAGGAAGGAGTCAGTGGTTGCGGAAGAGGAAGGAGAAGACACAGTAGATATGGGAGAGGAGCCGTGGCAAGAAGAGGTGAGTTGTTGAGAGGTGGAGATTTCAGGATAGAAGAGAGGGGAAGTATCATCAGAGATGAGACAAGGTGGCACAGGGCAGTTGGGAGACACAGCAGCAGAAGTCAGGTTGATACAGTGACGTTCATCCAAACAGGAAGTAGATGATTGCGAGGTGGAAGAGGAAGTGGAAAGGGTGGTATTTGATGGTGAAGAGGTAGAGGGAGGAGTGTTGGGAGGTGGAGACAGGAGGAGGAGGAGAGAGAAAGAGATCAATGTGAGGCAGCAGCAGTAACAACAATAGCAAAAATAGCAGTAGAAGGTGCAGCCTGAGTGGTCGCTGTGTGCAGTGTAGTGCTCATAAGGCTGTGTGGAGCAGCAGTATGCCCACAGTGAGCTCGCCCTGTGCGTCTGCATCAAATGTGGAGGCAGTTTGCGTGTCGGTGCGGTCTGAGTTTGTGGTTTGCGTGAGGGTGTGTTTCGTGTGGGCAGAGGTCGGATGTGCACTGTCCGCACAGGCGTGGAGCGGCTATGTGCCACATGACCGAGCCGAGGCGTGGGGGTCATGGTTTTGCAGCTTCCAGGCCTTCCTGGTGAGGGTTTTTTGGTCTGATGAGAGATCCTCATTTCGTCAGTTAACTTTTTCCATGTCTGACAGCCTCTCCTCGTTTCTCTCTAAGTCTTTTTCGTCTTTTAAATACATGCTGCCCCTCTAGAGACATCCCAACAGCCAACCAAGTCGTACAGCATGACTCCCTCCCTCTGTCACCCTCTCATTTTCCACTCCTCCCCTTCATAAATGACGTGTAACTACCACATTTCTTAAAAATGTACAATTTGACACATCCCACAATGCCACTATAATGTCATTGCTTTTGCATTTATCATAAACTGTTTGGGGGTTTACAGTATTCCATGTGATGATTTTTTTTCTTATTTTTGCCTCTCACTAAATTTATCCTTCTCTCCCACAGAACGCTGTGTAACCCAGACTTCCAGAACTGGGTCATGAGAGAGCTATTCAGATCAGTTAAGTGCAGCTTACTCCGCTTTGCATCACTTCACCTAACACAATTTTACATAATGCTTTTAGTGTGATATCTTTCATGTTTAGCTGTCACAGAAAAGGATCAAAAAGGTAATGGAAGGTTTGCAGAAATGAGACAGATTGTGGGCAAATACATAAGAAAAGGAGAATAAGAGGTGTGGCTTTATACAGCGACACAAAGATGGAGAGAGTGAGATGGAAACGATAAGAGCAGAGGGTGATGATGGAGGAGAGACAGAAAATGGGGTGCGAGACACAAACACAAGAGACACAGACACTTATAGCGGCCTGAAAATAGATTCCAATTATAGACAGGGGGCAAAAAGAAAGATGAGAAGAGGAGAGGAGAGGAGAGGAGAGAAGGAGGGAATGAGCACTGAGGTAGTGATGAACGTAAATGTGTTGTGGAGGAAGAAATCACAGGCATGAGGTGCTAAAGGAAGGTGCAAAAAATCACGGAGTTGAAAATTAACTACCTCGTTTACAACAGGCTGAATATAGACCCTAAATCATGTCATACGTCATGGCTGTGGGATACATGTAGTTAGTGCCCAACATAGAGTTTTAGCCTAAATTGTAATCAGGAAGAAGGCTGGCAGGGTATGACGCATTCTTTCAGTCAGTGTGAGAAAATGAGACTATTTCGGTGTTACATTTTTGAAAGTACACTCGCAGGCAGTCCAGTTGCTCCCATAAATAAATCATACTTTCCTGCAGATTCCAACAGTCTGCTATACTGCGCAGCTGGGCTGGCTGTGTCCGCTCAAGGTTTGAGCCAGTGTGATACAGCTCGGGAAGCTATTGTTATAAACTCATAGCAAGAGTTCACATTTTGTCACACCTCAGTATGTGCCCACATGCTCACCTTGACACTTTAGTTCAAGTTTTCACCAAGCTGTGCCCGACCTTCCTCTGTGTTTCTATTCAGAACTGATTCATTCATCTAATCATAGCTGCTGCGGAAATAAAAACGTACACACATTTTGACACTAAAAACAGTGATGGACTACTGACACAATATGAGGAAACTCTGCAGTGTGCGATAACACTGTTCAATATTGCAGTGACAATATAATGTGCAATAAATAAACTAAACTTGCAGTTGCCACCAAACTAATGCCAATTATTCTGAGGTTAGATGACTCGGTTATCTGTGTAAAAGCATGGCATGTGAAAATACAATGATTTTTGTTCTTTATTACGATTCAGTCAGTGTTTTATATTTACAGTGCATGGTCTTATTGTGATGAAAATGAAAACACATTTTTTTGGTCAGCACTAAGTGATTTTATCAATAAATTGTTATATAAATAGCAGTGTTTTGAATTAACAATGTTTTTTCTGTTAATTTTAAGCCAGTATTATATTGTATGGGTAAATTTAATAATACTATGTGTATTACAAGATTAATAATACAATGTGTATTATTAAACTTACCCATACAGTATGATACAAGACACAAACAACCACACAATACAAAAGAACAAGTAGTTTAATAGCACTGAACACTGGAGTATAGATTAATACTACCACTAATTCTCTACTCAGGTGCCCTTAAATCATAGTAAAAGAAGGTACAGCAAGATGTCTTTAAATAAGAACAAACAGCGGTAACAAACATTGGAGTTGCAATAATGCATTTTTGTAAATTTCAATCAACTTCTCTATACTGTTGGACGGAAACAATTATTGCAATGTGACATTGCCATTTGTGACATTGTTCAATAGCCATGATAAGGCAATTACGTAATGATAGTGACAGGCTGATAATTGTGACTTAAATGTTTGCTTTTTGATGCCAGGATCTGAACTCACTTGTTGGGTCTCAATCCTCCGGACTGCATGTGGCCCTGGACGGTCTGCCACCTCCCGGCCTTCACTCCCTCTGTCACCATGCTCTTCACGCTGTCACTGCGATAAGGACCCCCCCCTTCATCCCCATGCCCAGTTGCTGCCCCCTTCTGACCCCCTGACACTGCCCCACTAAGAGAAAAAGACAGTGTGCGCAGATCCCACGGTAGATAGAGGGTGTAGAGAAGGAGAATAACAACAGGCAGAGGAGAAAAAGACCAAAGAGTTTGAGAAGGACAGACACAACACGCACACACACACACACACAGGAAAACAGATTGAGCAACCACATGGCTAAAGAGGTGAGACAGATCAGTAGAGTGTGCAAAGGGGCAGGTTTAGTTTTCCAGGCCAACTGAGGGGCATGTAGATGAAAAGATCTGGAGTCCAGTATGGGGGAAAAAAAGAGGAGTGGGGAGAGGAAAGCAGGGAGGAAGAGGAGCCTGTGGAGGGTGGAAAACCAGCAAGAAGTCACTCCTGAGGGCCTGGGGGGGCAGATTCTACAGCTGCCAACATTCGCTAGTAGCAACATTGTGTTGATGCTGATCATTTAGCGTTCATTGTCTCATTCATTTAGGCATTTGGGACTTTAGATTTGCAATTCAATAGCAACTTAGAGCAATGGGAACTGGAGTGCCTCATGAGAAAATAATCAATTCGTTTCGAAAGTCATCCAAAGTGACATTGGGTTAAATACAAATGCATCTTTTCCTGCAAAACATTGATTACTTTCTATTTTTAGACATAATACTTCAAGATTCTCATTTGATAACCACTTAAAGTCAATAACAGTAAAAATAATTACAGGAGGTAGTAAAATACCTGAACCGAAAAATCAAACATGAAGTCTAATCATGCTGGCTTTAATAAAAGATAAAAGTACAGAAATTAATTAGTGCTGAAACTTAGGAGCTGTGGTCAGAATTTCCTCTTAAAAACTGCTTTTGGGTTTGAAATGTCATGTGCAGTCTGAAAGCAGTGATGATCAAAAATAAAGCACAGTAGTGCCCTCTGGTGACATGAGTACATTTCATTAATATGCATAGTGCTCTTGCTTCAGGAGAATCAAAACACAAGGCACAGGAGACACGGTAGTCTGGTGTGTAAGTGCAGATTTTGGGAATGCTACACTGGCACCACGTCCCTTGAAGGTCACCTTTCACATCTAACTCTGACCAATTGACCTGGTGGTGCATTCAGATAAGTCATCAATCACAACAACAGCATGGATGACACTGCTGGAGCAACGTTCAGCACAGGATACACAGGCCTCATTTATCGAGCTGAGCACAAGGTGAACGTCCCTACTCTTTATTAAAGGTAGGTGCACGTAAATTAAAGGGGTCATAAATTCCCCAGAGCATTTACAAGAGGTATCTGACTCTAGCAGAATTTCAAGTCAAAAGTGATTTATAAAGAAATATAACCTTACTTTTTCATATCTGGGTCATTAGATAAATAAAATAAAGTGTAACATGCACTATATTTAATCCACCATAGTTTAATTTGGAAAATAGCCTGTCAACCACTATGACCATTTTTCCAGGGAATTTGTCAAGACTGTTGTTGACACTGAGTTAATACTGAAAAATGACAGTATTGAATCTCAAATCCAATAAATCCTTAAATGTGGAGATTGATTGTACAGGGTAGGTAACCTGTTTGATAAATGAGGCCCGGTGTCATTTGAGAAATTGAAAGCTGCTGATCTCAAGAGCGTCTCAAACAAAAAGTGATTCCCCAGCTGTCTGTTACCATTAATGATATGGTACTGATCAGGAAGTCAAGCCCCGTGTCTTCTGTTTAAAATGTGTTTTATTTTAAGGCTTTTCTTTACAAGCTGTAACATAACTGATTATATAACTTGTTTACTTGAGGGAAATCTATTTCCTACTGCTGGACAGAAAAATGTGAAGAAAGGACCTATTGAAAAAAAAAAAGTTTATAGACAATAAATTACAATTGAGCAGGTTTGGTGAAAAATGAACTTCTCAAGACAGAAGCACTTAGGTCTAAAGCCTTTTTCTTGAGATCAGCAGCCATCATCTTGAGGCAGAGTTTTCAGACAGTAATCCATATATCCACTGCGTTCATAAGCACGCTGCTGCCTCCTTTCTCCAGGCAATTTAACTCACAGTCCTCAACAGCTAGGTCTATTAAAGATGACCAGTTATTAGACAGTTTATCAGACAGATGCCTGGTAGCAGAATGTCTAAGCTTTGAGGCCCCCTCAGTGCCCAGAGGGAGATGGGTTTGACCTTGCTAGTGCTTTATTGGATTCAAGTACCAAGTGAGTGAAAAAATGACTTTTAATGCATCAAGTAAAACACCTTATCTCTCAAAATGATGACACAGTTCAAGTGCTACAGTGTTAGTACAGGGCACATTAGTTATTAGGCTGATGGGGGTCAAAGAGAAGCCACAGATGGATGTAAACCACAGGTGAACACTGGCACCACACTGCAACCTGGTTTAACGGTCAACCCTCCATGAGAACAAGAACAACAGCAAGTTGAAAGGACGGCGAGGAAAACAGATAACAGAGAATGAGGGTTAAAGTATATCTTTTGGAGAGGAGAGCTACGAGGGTTGTCCGTCTCCATGGTTACAGCCCATGGGAGAGAGGTGAGAGGTTAGAGGTCAGAAGTTAGTGGGACCAGCAGGGCTGTAGGGAGTGGGGGGGCAACTGAGTCGAACATGTGCCTGAGTATTCATTAAAAGGTGACAGGACGTGAACAGTAACAGCAGAAATTAGCCTGGGGGACATACATGGCTCTGCTGTTTTGCCGCTGCATTAATAGTCCAATGACTGTCGTGGGGATGCAGTAATGTGCGTGTGTGACATTTCCTACACTCACATTTCCCAAGCAGATTATGAGTAATCATTAGTAACCATTTGTGCCCTCCGGTGTGCTAACATTGGGTGGGTTGTTATTGTTGTTGTCGTTATTAGTATTGTTGATGGAAATCGCATTATACAACAATAATAAGTGCAGAAATGCGTACTCTGTGTATATATATCCCATCACTATGGCATTTGTGAAATGGATTTTTCAGAAAGCCTTTGGCTAAGTATCTAAACTAACTCATGAGAAAATTTTGTCCCGAGGAGTAAATAATGCTCAAGATTATGAAACTAGGTGGATTTAATTAGCTGTCAGCCATTATAACATCCATGTCCAAAGGTCCAATTTGGTGAGTGTGCAGCAAGGAGATGGGGTGGTGGGGATAAGAGGGAAAAGAGAAAAG
>JAPQRP010000025.1:16459873-16509021 GCA_037367295.1 Apogon hyalosoma
GGGAAGGGGAAGGGGAAGGGGAAGGGGAAGGGGGGTGCCCCTGCCTCATTACAGCCCTGCTTGGTGGGAAGTCTCTTACCAGCCTTAGACCAAGACTCACTTGAGTGTGAGGCGAGGATCTCCATATGGGGCATAGGGAGAAATGTTTAGTACGAACTCCTTGGGAGGATAGGAGCTCCACCTCTGCTGCACTGTGCTGCTGTCATTGTTATTCCAAAAGTCTCTGTCTAGATCACTGTGGCCAAAGAGAGAGACAGGTCAGAGCAACACAACTATGGATAGCCTCAGCACCAACCAACCAATGATGATGCCAGGGCTTGGACTGAGGAAGAGACTGTATTAATGAGAGTTTGAACCAAAACAGGCCCCGAATAATGTCTTTATTTTTCTAATAAACACCATAGGTTTGATTTAGAAATAAAACACAAAAAAAGGGCCAGCCTGGGGGAAAAAGGCATTCACAAAAACTTGTTATAAAGCAATGTGCTGTAGCAAAGACACAGAGAGATAGAGAGGCAGCAAGAAAAGAGGAATAATCATAATCTGATGAATACATACAGCATGAGATTACATTCTGATCATCTAGCACAGCACCACTGATCAAACACATTTGAGTAAACATTAAGAAGTCTGGCCTCCATCCTTGGCGTGAGCAGTGAAAAACACATGAGTGCATAAGACACAAGGCAGAGAGATAAATCACACACAGTCAAAGAAGAGGAGGAAAAGGTGAGCAGAATCACTAATGTCATACAAGTCACACGCAGTGGTCGGAGCTGTAGCACAGGGACAGAGCAGGAGAGAAAAGCAATGCACAGAGAGGAGTTGGAAGCTGAAATGATAAACAGAGCACACCGATGCTGCTGTGGCCAGTGAGAAAGAAAATGCAAAAATTAACAGACTGCAGGACCCATGTCAGAATACATTCACAAATCTGTAGTGCTTATATTGTCAGTACACAAAACAAAAGTAAACATGGGCATTGCCAAAATAGCTGAGACAACAGCAGACTATAGAAGAAAAAAATGAGCAGGTTAACAGAGGCATTTTGTGGAATAACATATTTTCCTAAGCATTACAAAGCTGACATTTTCTGATGCTGACCTATAGTCTTGTTTCATCAAGAACAGAAAATACCTTAATCTTAGTTTGATCCCTGTAAGAAATGTTAGATCACAATCCTGCCAAACATTTACCCTCCGATAATTTCACTACAAAATCACTTTCTAAAGAGAGCACAAGTCCCTCTTTCTTTATGTAAGACCGGACTGTTTTAAGTACAGAGGAGTGGCTAAAGGCCAGCACTTAGGGAGACCTATCTCACAACCCATAAGATAGGTGGAGGACACTTCTCCAGCCAAAAGATTTACAGGTAAGATAAAGCAGATTTAATCATATCCTGATTAAATCACTAACCTTTCATTTATTGTCTGGCAGAACATTGTCTTGCAGAACGTGTACTCTTCAAGATAAACAGGCTACATTTTCTGCCTTGTTTTTATGGCGTATGTTTCCAAAGGACTCAAATCTGAGTCTTTATCACCAGATTATTCTACCCCAACTAGTTACCAGGCACTTACTTGATGGCTTTCTTCTCCCCTCGCCCACGTGCAGAGTCTGGAGTGTCTGCTGTTTCCACTCCTGGCTTATTCCTCTTCCCCTTTAGCCAAGCAGAGAGAGGCGACAGCAGAGAAAGCAGAGCAACAAAAGGTTAGCTTAGACTTGTCCTTTGAAGCTGTTTTTGCTATACTAATTTCAAGTGTAAATGCCTCTCATATTATCTCAGGAACACTGTGCCATCAGTCTTTACCTGATGGTCTCCTGATTACACTCATCAAAGTCAAATCAAATCTGCTCTGGAGAGCCATTTCTGCCTATGATTATCATTCGCACCACCCTGAAATTTACATGGCAATTGCCTCTTTAAGGTAATCCGCTGGGTACTGGAGAGAAGCCTCTAGAAAGTCCTGCACCAGCCTGATTTTAAATAGCTAGAGCATGACCTGCTGTAACCATGGAAATAATAGCAATTTAAAGGCTTGGAAAAGTGAGGTCTGCTGGGCGCATTCTACTGGAAAAGCTCATTACAGTTAAAGGTGTTTCACATGTGTCACAATGCAGGTAATCTCTATTGACACTTTGCTACAAGTGGGACAGACGAGGATCAGTTTAAAGCTGCCCTCTGCCCAAAAACACATGCATTCTTCCCTGAAAGTGATGCTCTGATACATTGAGGATAGGGTAGGATTCTCCATTGCAGAAAACGAGTAGGAGGAAAACACACTGAGCTGCCACCACGGCTTGGCCTGTAAAATTGGATCTCAGCTTGGCTGTAGCGCAAGATCCTGTCGCAGGCTTGTTTGTGGGGGGCTGAGCATGGATCTACAAATTGGAGATCCCAGGTTGGACTCTGATTATGTATGGGGCTAAGCAGCATCCATGTTTCTACTTCATTCATGTCAGAAGCCTTCATATCATGTCTTTTCAGACACCACCGGAGTTCTACTTCCTGACCTAAAACTGACAAATCATATCATATCTAGATATTCAAAGTTTTTGGCTCAGATTGGGTTTGGTTTTGCTAATTTTCAAATGCATTTTTATAAAATGTTTCTTTGTTTCTTCCTCTGTATCATGAAGAACAACTATAGTGATAAAAGTTAGCTTATTAAATACAGCATATAAAAGAGATTAATAGCACACAGCAAATAATATCCAAAACAGCATTTTTGTGTTTATCCTACTGTCACAAATTGAGAACATAGGAAGCTAAATTCATGAAACTAAACTCATATTAGCTTGTTGGTTTTTAGGGGAAAAAAAGACATCCTGGAAAAGCAATAATTGTGCAAATACAACAAAATTATAGCATGTAATTTACAAAGTACATAAAATGGGTGGTATTCTCTGGAGACTCTGCTGCCAGATATTTAAAGTTTGAATGTTTGATGAATGATTATGTAATGAATGTTTAATGATGTCAAGTGTGAAACCTCAAGTTAGACATTGGACAGACTTGCATCAAAAAGCACAGATGATCACAGTGTGTTAGTGCATATACATATAACCTCATTATCCTACCATCCCACGGCGTAACAGTTGCAGAACACACAATATTAATAACTGTCAGATCCTGACTGATGTGGTGTTAATGCGGTTACAGCTGCTGCACCATGTGTAAATGTCTTTTGGAGTATGGAAATGCCATGACACACACTAATGTTTCTGCTAAGATCCATTCATTGACATAAAAAAATAAACATCAGAAATGAGACATCAATCAAACTTGTTTCAGACTGAATTACATTAATAGTTGGAGTGTACGGTCATTTCAGTAGAATGTATTATAGATGCAAAATATCATAGCAGCAGTTTGGGATTGTGGAGAGATCTGTGCGTGCACATTTTATCTCATTACAAAGCACAATTTGAGGGTTTTTGCAGCTTCTGCAGTTTTACCCATGTGCCAACCCCTGTGCTGAAATGCAGAGACAAACCTGTAATATCTGAAATTCCACTACAAAACAATGGCAAATTGCACTGAGGTGCAAAGTATATGGGCATGTTTACCCCAGTAAATCATTATCAACATCAATCATTACTGCAAAACGTTTTGTGATTAGGTCCTTAAATGAAGCAGACTGCAGATACAAATGGTTCACAATTAGCAGGTACAGCCAGCTCTTTGGGGATTTGGCCCAATGAATCTCAGTAAGATGTTGGTCCATGCCTCCAGAACAGCTTCAGTGTGTACACTCTACTGGAGGGAGGAACACCTCATGCAGCGTTTTGATGATGGTGGTCCAACACCTCCCATAGGTATTCACCAAGGTTAAAATTTGGTGACTATGACAGCCACAGTCTATGAGTCACATAATTTTCATTACTATTCAGTGGCCCCTCGTGCCCTATAGATGGGGAAAATGTCATCCAGCAAGAGAATGGACTTTTCCTTTAATTTGTCAACCATCTTTAGACAGTCAACTATAGGAGAACACAACCCCTCCCCATTTTTAATTGAAGCCTGATAAGATCGGAAGTTAACCTATGTGGGTATGTGGACCGGCCTCAGTACACCATTTAAGGCCAGTCAAGAACTAGATTAATGAGCCCAATGAACAGTCAGTACGTAACACCTGACATTTATTAGCAGCAGCTGGATCAAAACCTTATGGCATGAGCACCACAATTTTTTTTCAGAAGTGCCTATAAAAAACCTGTTTAATCACTCGTCTGATGTAAGCAAAAACCTGAGCCGAGTAGCATATGGCTTGCTTATAAAACAACTAATATTAAAATCTGGCCTTGTTAATACAAAGATAAGCAAAGCTCTAAGATGAAAATAAGGAGACTCAGCCAGAGGATATTTATGAATTTCTGACAGACTCTCAACTGACTCAGATCTATATTATAGTGCAAGTGTTATAAATAGCTAGAGCTTATAGAAATGCAAATTATGCCACAGTCTACATGCTGAGCTTCAGGCAAACAGACACTCCACATAGCCTAAACAATAGAGATATCATTTCAAACTGTAGTCCACATGTTGGATTTTGTGGCTTTGGACATTGTTGGACCTGCTACAAACCAGAGCTGACAATAACACTGCTGAGCTAAAATGATAAAGCCCACAATAATAATACCCAGCAAAAGTGATATCCATCACACACAAAGAACCAAAGCTGCTGATCTATTGTATAATCACCATTCACCTGAGATAGAAAGATCAGGAAATGAATAAACACAGATTTGACAGAAATGCTTAGTTAAACAACAGCGTAAGGGATGTGTGCTGCTGATTTATATTCTGACTTCCAGGTAAAGTCTCTTTTAAAACATGGACGTCTGTTTACTGACAATATGTTCTCAGCTTAGACATCATTCTTGATATTTCATCGTCTGCTTTAGGCATTTCTTTGTACGGTGCTGTTATCACTGCATGACATACTTGATAAATACACAGAATGGCCTATCGTATTCAAAACATCCTCAGCAGTAGACTATTTTTCCTTAGAAAAGGAACATTAGCACACAAACAACATAAAAATACTGTACTCTTGCATGGAAATTTCAGGGAGAGTAAACTGTCTGAATTTCTGTCAGACAGACAAACGATCAAAGGAAATTCATGTATCATTCAATGGTTTCGTAAAATTTTCAGGAAGGTGGGAAGACATAGAGGACGAGCAAGAGTCCAGCACAGAAACAAGGATGAGAGCTGAAAATAGAAATCACATTTAAATTAAAAAAAAAAAACATAGGCAAGCAGAAGGAGAGAAAACAAGGACAGTGCAGGATGTCTAGTGAGACAAGGAGATGGGGGGGTGGGGAGGGACAGGTGTGAATAGTGAACTGAGAAAAACAATGAGTGACAGTAGGTCCCAACTGGATTGGATGTGAAAACAAGGAAGGACTCCTCAATGGGCATCGAGTCCCGCAGTCCTCATTTCTATTTCTATGTGACTGTGTGCACAAAAGACACACTCCCACACACAAAGATGTACACTTCTTCAGATCCATAACGTCTCCTTCAGCTCATTCACAAGAGTGGATAACAAACACTTTTTTGTTCATAGGTGCAGGGGCTGCAGGGATCCATGGTGATGGATATGCCAATGCTCAACAGGGCATCAGGCTAGAGACAATAAAGAAAATCAGCTAAATACCCCAAAGGACAGTTAAAATGAACTCATAAAAAGAGCAAGCAATTTCCCTCTCAACCTCCACTCAAATACCCTTGAAAATACTTAAGTCTAATATAACCAGCCGTCACACAACAAAGGGTTTCACACGATTACAGTATTCAACAGTGTCTGGCTCTGAGCCTTGTGTCCCGCCAATATGATGAACCAATTATGAGACGTACTCAAATTGCAGCAAGCCGCGACTTGAACAAATAAAAAAATAAATAAATAAATAAATAAATAATGATCCGCCAGCACTTTTCAGTCAAACCCCCAGCTGAGCATGTTCAAAATGACATAACTGTAAACTGGTGGAGGAGATGAGTGAGAAAAAGCTGCCCTGGGTGATGCTCAGGGTTTTCTTGAAGAATCCAGACATGAGGAGAGAGTGAAACTACCGCTCTCTGTCTCAGTTGGCAGTGCACTGCCTTCCAACACCCAGCTGTGTTTGTTTGCTGTGAATTAGCAGGCAGCAAGAGCCTACATGCTCGCTCAATATTACCCACATCACACCATAATTAGAGAGGAGTGCACTATTAAAACGGTTGTCCGCTGCTAAATTATCAAGTAATCATTAATTTTTAGCATGTCAAAACAATTTTTTGACCTGTGTTTTTCTGTAGTTTTTAACAACATCAAGAAGCATGCACAGATATTTAAATGTACATAAACAACAACAAGACATAATGCCAAATCTATTTGTCACTTAAACGTGACAGGTCAAGGCGTTAAAGCAACATAATATCCAGTTATTACATTCCTTTATTATATTACTCATAATGGTGACAGTTTTGTTTGAATTTCTTTAATTATTGATTTCCACATCTTTTCCCTCCTCTGATTGGCATAATTACTGTCATTCTCGTAGTTCAAGCTCCTAATTTGCAGTTAATGCAACCAAAATGCTGACAGTTGTTGATAAAAGTCCAACAGGGACTGAATCAGGCTGTGAATCTGGTCAGGTCCAATCTCAACTCTACTCACAACTATGTCACGGATCAAACAGCACAGGGCTCACAGGAACAGGCAGAGGGTTTCTGAATGCCAAACAGCAACTGCTGCTCAAACAGATGTTAGCAGCACCACCTCTAATACGGTATCTGAAAATCCCACCCAACCCGAACATGCCAACCTGCTGAAAATCCTCAGTCCCAAGAGCTAAATAACCACGTGACTTATATTTTGGCTGGTTTTATTGTTGTTACTGTTTCCACCTATATTTAGAATTATTCACTGCAAAAAGCATTATTATAATAGATAGTAAAAGAAACAAATCTGTACAAAATCACAGTTGAAAAATAGCGGATCATCTGCTGTAAAAACCTGTCAGTGAAAGTGTGAATTCACTTTTTATTGGTTCACTACATATTCTGAAATTTCATGCTGACACATCTATAAACAGCAGTAAGCAAACATACTTAGCAGACAGCAGAAGGAGATGATAGCATTCAGTACGCAGTATTTCCAGGGGGCTCAGATAACAGAAAGCCAAGCAGGAGGAAGGCTTCAGGATGACTGCACATGAGGACTTTTAAAATAAAACCCATTGCACTGGTTGCCAAAGCTAAAACACCGAAAGCAACACTCACCCAAAATGTCTTGTCTATTAACCTATGAATCATAACCAAAACTGGCATGGGCCCACTCGCAACTGACACGTGAAGCTTCAGGCAAACATTTGTTCTTATGAAAGCTGACACTGTCAAAGAGTACGCTCGGAAATATCAAAAATGAAAGTTTTAGACATGGACTTCCCTGTGGTAACTCTGCTTTAAAAAGAGCATTTACTGCAAATATTTTTTACTTAATGAAAGGGTTTTTTTGCGCGGAGGAACCCAGCATGCATGAATACATGGTATATCATGCATCTATAATGAGGACCTTCATGTATGAGCTGAAACTAACCTTGTTTATGCAAATTACACTTTATGTATATTCTAATCAACTGTTCAGGGAATAAAATGCTACCATGAAAAGCAACTCAAACAAACACATCAAGGGAACTGAGGAGAAATACTTTCTATAACATGACTTTTTCAGATTGTATAGCCAAGGAGCTTCAGTCATTATTAGTCACATACAGTATGGAAATTAGTACACCACTGAATATCACGACAATCTGTGATAAAATTATTACTAATAAGATCGGTGCCAATACTGATTGCTCTCTTTGTCTTCTGAACAATATTTTGTTAAAATAAAACTTCCCAGTTTAACAAAAATAAAAGTATAAATCATTTTTTCAGCTCCTTAGCATTTCATACAATAAAAGCAGCTCTTTATCTCAAAGTATCCTACTGTATTTACTATAGCATGTTATGAACACTGTGGGTCCACCCTTTCCACACAAATCAGATTTACAAAACTAAACCCGTTTTCCACAAATTTAAGTTGTCTGTTAACACAATATCATTAACAAAGGTTTATAAAAGTCATGCATATATGCTGAAGGCACTATTGCTGAGGAGAAGTACTCCCTAGGTATTGAAATCTAAAATCAAATGACAAGACATTTTCAGTACACAATAATAGTGGCAGGAAAAAGCATGTGAACCCTTTGAAATTTCCCAGTTTTCTGCATAAATTGGTTTAAAATCTATGTATATTCTGCATCTAAGGCTATGTTCAGACTGTAGGCAAATGTGGCCCAAATCCAATGTTTTTGCCCATATGTGACCTGTATCTGGTCTGTTAAAGAAAGTTTGAACAGCACAAATCTGATTTTTTCAAATCCAATCCAGGCCACTTTCATATGTGGTCCTAAAACCGATACACGACTTCAGTCTGAATGGCCAGGTTGCATTTATCCGACCTTTACGTCATTGAAATGCATCAAATGTCACAATTCTGCATCCCGGGAGTGTTAGTTACGTAAACACAGTATGTGCCTGCGTAGTCACATATTATGTTAGGACCTTTTTTGTGCATGCAGGTCACTTCAGGGTCGCATTCAGTTCATACTCAAAACTGATAAAAGTCGCATTTAATGTGTAATATGAACGAGCACACAAAAAAAACATTGTATTTCACAAAAAAATCCAAATTGTGCATTAAGACCTGCTGTCTGACCACAGCCTATCACCAGTATAGACAAAGAAAATGTGTTTGATCTAGTACCCCACAAACATTCATTCATTCATCCTCTGAACCCGCTTTAACCTCACTAGGGTTACAGGGGATGCCAGAGCCTATCCCAGCTACCTATGGGCAAAGGCGGGGTACACCTTGGGCAAGTTGCCAACATATAGAGATGAACAACCAGTCACTCTCACACCTATGGGCAAATTTAGGTTGACCAATTGACCCATCAGTGCATGTCTTTGGATGGTGGGAGCCAGAGTACCTGAAGAGAACCCACATAAATATGGGGAGAACATGCAAACTCCACACAGGTTCCTGGTTAGAATCAAACCCAGGACCTTCTTGCTGTGAGGCAACAGTGCTATCCACTGCACCACTGTGTCGCCCACCATACAAACAATACGAATAAATTAGAAATGATAGAAATTATAATATTTCAAGTCTTTATGATGCACACCTATTTTACACTCACATTACTGCAGGAAAAAGTAAGTGAACCCTTGAGTTTAATAACTGGTTGAACCTCGTTTGGCAGCAATTACCTGACAATAGCAATAAATAAGTGTATTTAGTAGCTGTTGATCAGATTACTCCCAACCCCACAGAGATGAGTGAGCCATGACGGGGAAATAAGGCAAAAACAGCAGATCAACATATCTATGAGGATATGACTGACTTTGGTCTCAGCAGGGTCATAAGGCCAATAGATTGCCACCGTATCCCAAATCATCCCAGCTCTGTGGCTGCAGCAAAGCTCTTTCACAGGATGGAAATAAGATCCATTTACAGCACTATTCCAGAGAGGACCTCAGGGACTTCCCAAGGTGCTGGCAGCAGAACTCCCTCCATCCACAGCAGGAAACTTGCAGTCATTCACTGCTCCATTTACTTTAAAGTGGAATATCAAATATAACAGGATGTTCCAGTGAAGCAAACAATGGAGGGACCATGTTGTACTACTGTCCCATTTCAACACAGACCATTTACCCCCAGTTCATATACATTGTAATGATATCACTGAGTAATCTATGTAGTCCCCTTACCAGTGCGTCTAGCAAATGGCCCTGTGTTGAAAGGCACGTGGTGAGCACATTCTGCTCTAACGCCAAACCCTGCCATCCAGGACATTTCACAGCAGGGCAGCAGCGACTTGGAATAAGTCAGAGTTTGTGCCATAACATTAAACTTGAAACAGGTGACTGGTGTTCCTTGGTTTTACAAGCACAGGGTGAATCAGAAATCAATTACTTTAAAGGCATGCAAATATTTTAAAAAATCAGTCAAGTGAAGTAGCCCTCAGCTGTAGAGTTCTGTCTGTCTAATGAGTGGTTCCCTCATTTTAATCAATCACATTTCATGCCCCATAATCACAATGACATGCCCTCTATCAGAGGTCAGTCTGCTTGATCTGTGTTCTGTTTCTCCTCAAAGAGTGGACTGGTACTGATGCTGTATCAGCACAATTTATTAATGTTGTACTGCTTCTGTCTGGTAGATGAATTAGTCTGGGCTGTGGTCAATGATTTCACAGTTGCCTCACTTTCTCTACAGTAATGCGTCTTGTAACAGAAAATCTCAGTTTAGCAGGAATCCTGATAATATTTGCACAAATTTTCACAATATTTGCATGGATCGTTGTATCTTTTTCTAGTAAACTCACAGCAGATAGTCATTATTAAGGCTCTCAGATTAATAAAGCATGTTATGATGGTGACAAATGTGACTGGAAGCTACAGTATATCTGTTAATGTGTGTGTTAGTGTTAGTGTGTGTGTAAACTCACCAGCTTGCGTTGACACCAACCACAGACGCCACAAAGAGCCACCAGCCAAACAGCACACACTGTCACTGCTAAGGAGACCAGGAACACACTGAGGGACACTGAGCCTGTGCACACAAACACACACATACACAGGGAAGCAGAAAGAGAGAAAATACAGTGTGAGTGATGGTTGTTTTTTTGCATGCATGGGTTTATTTTATATATCATGTGTAAAAAAAAAAAAAAAGTGATTTTTGCTACAGCGGTGATTGTACAGAATGCAGGGGGTAAACCCAAACAAAACAGGGCCCTTTAATTGAATAGCCAGCCTGAGCTGCCATTTTTACATTCTGTCATAAGAAGCTGAGAAATACAATCTCATCACTACCCTCTTCGTGCCGGAGCATTTCAATACCTTTCCAATAAGAGCTGCAGCCAGGCATCACTCAGTTGCACACACATCACTGTCATGGTGTCACAGCTTGTTAACTGACAGGCTGAAAGTGAGAGGGGGGGGTTGAGCTGACAATACAAGAGAGCTCATGATTAATGGGTATCAGTAGATGCCCAGTGAGAGAGGTGGTTCTGGAAGAGAGTCATAAAAAAACATCATCTATTGCCGCTTGTGTTTGTGTATGAAAAAGGTGAAGAAATTTCACATATGCACCTGTGAGTCCTCGTCTGAGCACATGCTGAGTACGATGCTAAATAAGTAGATCTAGTCTCAGCCTAGTAGATAGAGTACTCTGTTTTAGATCACACGTTCTCCACATTTGCAAAATTCAGTAGCCTTCACTTTAAGGACAAGGATATAAAGCCTCATTGAGCTTTGATATTTGCACAGTGGGAAAGATGCTAATGTATTCAAATTCGTGATTTCCTTCTAACAATTCTGATTCCTAAATATACAGCGATAAACGGGTGTCAGAATGCATTTTCACACCGTTGAGTGACAAAGACTGACAAACACCCATGCTTTCTTTTCAATAACTGGGTTTGTCTTCTCCCCAATTGCTGTCTCCTTCCCTTCCTTTACTTGTCACAACTGGCCTTTTCATCTCACTCCTCCATCATGTCTTTGCTTTATTCTCCACCTCACCATGTCCTCTGGGAAAAGCCTAGCTTGAGAAGAAGGAACAGCGGTGAGCAAACTTGCTTCATAAGAAAAAAAATCAGAATAGGGACAGCATTGTATTCCACAGACTTTCCTCAGCTTCCACTGCTGTTTTGAAGTCGATGTACCACCTGAGGCCACTGGCAGTCAGAAAAGAGCAAGCACGTACATAAGAGCACATTCTATTGGCAAAAATTTGATGACGCATATTTTTTTTATTATTAGAGATTTGGCTGCTCAGCAATCCTTAAAAATCCAATGAGATCACAGATACTGGTGTGTGACTGTGCCAAAAAAGAATTAAACTGTGCACATGCTCTGAAAATGAAAGCCAAGGCGTCGATGGAGACTTCACACGCAGACGGAGGTGAGTAAACTTTGCAATATGCTATGAGTCTCAATCCCTGCAATGGTGAACTTATATATAAGCATATAGTTTGTTTAGGCATTTTGTGATTAGGTTAGATGAGCACAAACATCTGCAGTTAGTTGTGTTGTGGAGCTATAGATAAAAATGTCATTTTCTATTAAAAACCTTTTTTACATTTCTAAAGTGTATTTGCTTTTATCTTCAAGATGAGTCTGCAGAGGTTTGTACATGAGCTAAGAGGCACAGAGAGATTTAAGTATAATTCCAACAGCCTTTCTTCCCATTGAGATACTAAAGCAACTGTCATGATTAATCTCTGTTCTGCGTTACCTGCTGACTCCACCCTAGGGCCTAATCACTAAACCCTTACAGAATTGACGTCACCCATATGAAGTGATAATACTGAAGTGTTTGAGTTCTTGAGAGGCTGAAAAGGCTGAGAGGAGGAACAATCGTAAGAGCACATGCTGCTTGGATACGACACATCAAGATTTAAGAAGAAAAAGAAAAACAAAGATACACCCTCAAGAAAGAGGCAAAGTCCCGCCCCTTCCTGTTGTGCTTCACTTATTTTAAAAAAATACATATTTGATCCCACTGAATTATGTCAACATTTACATACATGCTGCATATCACTTTTGGTGTCGGTGATCTATGTCACACGTGGCCATAGATGCAGTCCACTGAGCTGTTTCACATAATGCTAGATGTTCCTTTGCTGTCTTTCCACAAAGTGTGCCTTTCTTGATTTGTAAAGTTATATATTAAATAGAAAAATGTCATATCAGTAAATGGTGACACAATTCAAACTGGATGAAAAAATTATTTGCCTCTTGCCGTTGACCCCTGCTCAAATTTTTATTTATGTGTTTGAAAGTCACTGCTTATACATTTTAGTTAGTTAAGAAAGCCATGAACATAGTGTTGTATCCAAAGTGTGCAGTGAGTGGTAGTACAAACAACTGGGGCTGCTCAAAAAATGTAAGTGAAATATTATTTTAATCTAAACAGGTGAGGTCTTTAGTTTAATCTTTTTAGTAATAAATGTTTTAAGTTAGGAATTCTTTGTTTCACTAGATTCATTTGTTCCATTAGATTCCTTTGTTTCACTAGCGAGTGGTAAAGTTGTTAGGGTAGTATGGGTCACATCTTGGCCAACACAACAAACTGACAGATTTATGAACACAGGACTTAGGTTTTACCATAGGCACACTTTCAATTACACATGCCCACATAGGATTGTAAATCACAGGAGATAAGATGTAAAAACACTGTCAGCATATAGGGGTAAACATCTACTTGACCTAGAGTCAGACAACACCAGCCCATTGTTGGTGACCCAACCCACCTTGTCCACAAGGGGTCAGCCCATAGATTGGAGATCAGTTTACAAGGAGTATGAAATGTTTTGGAAATGTCAGGGTCCATCCATTTTCCTCTGTGGGGGTGGATCCTCAGCTGAGTTATACTTCGTTTGTGGTCAGAGCAAGTCAAAATTATTAAATTTATAAAAATGAGACCGAAAAGAATCCAGACTAATTCTTGGAGCTACCAACAAAAGAACATGCTAACAAAAGCTTGATTTTTTTTTTTTCAGGGTTATGAATGGTTAACACTTCTAATTGGTCAAAAACATTATTCAAAGGCTCAATATATATTTGAGGGAGTTTTTGAGTTACCTTTACGAGTTAACATAGATGACAGGTATAGTTGACATTTTTGCTGCTTTCAGGCCTAAAATCAACATAACCATAACACCACATGGCATTTTTACAGAAAGATTTATTTAGATTAAATATCATATATACAATTGAATGAAATTGAAATTGAAAGTTATTTCTAAAACTATTGGAGAAACACTGTTGACATAAGAGTGTAATAAATACACACTTGACTCACACACTACTTTATATTAAATAACTAAGAAAGAGGAGAAAGAACATATCTTAGAGTCTTGCCAGTGTTTTCTTCAGGAGGAAATGACATCACGTGGAGCAGGTCATGTGATGTAATGGGAAACTTAATAGGAAGTGATTTCTCAGACAAATACAATTTGTTTTTTTCCATATAAAATTTGATATATTGCCAAAAAAAGAAATATCTGTCATGATTATCTCAGCTTAATAAAAAGAACACAATCGAAACAAGTTTTGAATAAGCTCGTTTTATTATTATTGGTGGTTGTTATTAAATTTGGACAGTTATTTAGTTGACATTTTAGTATATCTAGTCATTAATTAAATATGTATTAAACATGTATTAATAAATTATTGTTTCCATAATTAAATAATTATAGAATTTTTAAGGACATGATCATAATGAACATAAAAAAAACATTTGTTTTTTTTTTAGTTTTAATGAAGATGTATGCAAGATATAGCCAATGGACTTAAAAAGTCCCTCAATTATATATTGACCCCAAATACAGTTTTCTTGATTTCTTCTGCACTTGTTACGTTATCTTGAACATTACATTGTTCAGGATAATGGATACAAAATTTAAATGTATAAATGCACTGCCTACTGCTTCTGGTCAACCCTTTCTCTTACAAAATCCCATGTGTTTAAAAAAAAAAACAAAAAAAACCCCTCAGTGTATATATTATTAAAAACAGAGACTGACAGACACTTAAAGCACAAACGTCTTGGACTCATTGACCTCAGGGGATTAGACATAAACCTAGAGGTAGGAAATCACTTTTGGTATTTAATCTACACTCACGCTTGGACTCTTTACAGAATAAGGCTTAAACTGTCTTACATGCCATAAAAATACACCTAAGCACCTCATTAATTTAATGGAATACACACATTTATTACCGTCAGATCCACTCATGCCTAAAAGACGTGATGCTGAGAGGAATACTCACTTACATTCACACTCTGGGCAGTTTGTCGTCTCTATTCTTCCTTGTTTTGGCTGCAGCAGCTGTATTGTTTTTAGTCTGCACTGTATTATTAAAGTCCTTATGTATATTTAAAATGAAAGCTTGCTCTTGTGAGAAATGTGCCACTCATCTAGACATATCCATGTTTATAAATGCTGTCAGAAACCCTAGATTTACACATTGACTTGATGACCACTTTCATGGTACCACTTAGCTTGATTGTGAATGTTTTTGTCAAGAAAAAGATCCTGGGTCTGTGTCAAAGTGCACTGGGATACAGGCTGCATTTGGAACTTTTGTTGAGCAAGAAATGAACCACTAATGTCAGTTTTATGATTTAGGCTGTTGTCAGGATCCAGCGACTCAAGCTGATAAATTGCCCAAATGTCACTATAAACATACAACAAATGACCACAACAGTGAGTAGTCCAATGGTACGTCACTTACAGATACACATCCTTTTTCATTTCTGTTCACCATTCATGCTTGGTTTGGAGAAGGAAAAGCACATTCATACAAAGGTGACCTATGGCTAAGTCCCTCAGGAACGTCTGCAATTGTGTGGACTTTGTGAAAGGCTGCATAAGTGTCCTCATGCACTTGACATTTTGAGAGTGGGACAGCCCTGAGCACTCATGCGCAGCAGGAGCACACTCCTCAAAGTCTGTGAGTCCAGAGACTGGGAATGCCCACCCCCTAACCACTCCCCTCGGTCTGCAGTTCTCTTTCCAGAAACCAGCTCCACCTGTTTCTCTCACCAGCATCTCATCAGTCATCAGCATCTAAATCAGCCTCTCACCTTTGCCAAGTTGTTTTATGCCAGTGTGTCAAACTCCGACCTGATTATTCTCTGCCAGTATTTTCCCATCGCTGAACTCTTGCCCTCGGACTGTTGCCTGTTGTCTGTCTGATCAGCAACCGGTTGCTGTATCCCGACCTGTCTTCTGTCTGCTCCTGACCTGGTTTGTCTGTCTGTATTCTGCCTGCTGACCTTTCACCTACGTCTCCTGTCTGTTGCCTCCTCTCGTTGTGGTCTGGGTGGATCTCTTAGTACCAGACCTACACTCAAACTGATCCTCACCTGGTATGATGGATCCTGAGTGTCCTTCTGGGCTGCTGACCTGCTTCTATTCTGACCTACTTCTTGTCTACTTCACACCACTTTGTTTCACTGAGCATCTCACTTGTGTATAGGGATGAAAATCAATAAGATTCTATTGACACCAATGCTGTAATTGATTTTGCTTATCAGTTGACTCTTCATTGATCACTTCAGCAATTCCCAATCAGACACTTGTGTGAAAGAACAAATGAAGGCAGCATCAATGCCATAGTATTTCTTTCTCTCTGAGTCTGAATAGTTTAAGTATTCATTACAAGAGCCTGATAATTGGCCCAATCCTCACAATATCATCCACTTAGCTCTGGGAATGCAATGTAAACATAATAATGAAAGCTATGACTGCTTTAAAATGATTGATTTAAAGTGATTGATTTTAAGTTGATGATGAGTTTGAACAAGTTGGCAAGTTTCATTTTGTGCAAATGCATAGAAATTCAGAAATGTTGTGACCTTTATTAAACAAAATAAATAAATTGTATTTTACTCTCTCCAATCAGGCACAAAGTCAGGTCTTGCCAAATTGTTAGCAAACAGACTGATTAGAGAGAAATGTACTGCAGGCAGCACATCACCTTAATGTTACTGTTATCTGCTGACATCAAATTGAGAGGACAGACCACAAGTTTACCTGATTATTATTGCCGTAATTCACTCTCAGTTTTTTCTCTTTTCATGACCAGGAGCAGAGGTCTACTTCATCCTCTTGTTGAAGTTATAAACACTAACACCAGCTTTGACATGAGGAGGAGGCAGGGCCAACGCATAATCTGTGTGCAATGTATAGAGCTACCCAGCTTTAGTCAGTAAAAAACACTCTGGAAGCAATAAAAGGTACTGAAGATGCTTGCAAGCATACAATTCCACAATTTGTGGGGGTTAATTCTTGATTCCCATTCTTACCTCTGTAATGACCATCCCCCAGCTAGTTCAAAGACCGCTTTGTTCATCCATTATTCCATGTTACATGTGCACCAATTGCTGCTAACCTGCCATATGTGCTCCATAATACTTGCCTCTGGATCAGCATCCTGCCTGCTCGACTAGCCATCTGCCAGTCCCATGCCTAGTGTGTTTGATTTGTTACTTTTTTGACCTGTGCATCAACCGCCCACCTGCTCGACCAACCTTCAGGCTACGTCTTATAGTTTTGTTCAATCTTGTTCTGCCTTATCCGGCCCTCTGATTGCCAGATCAGCTACAACTCAGCTTACTTTTTCAGAACAAACTCCAGCCCTTCACAATGAGCAGTTCTCCCCTCTTCTGGTTCCCTACTTACCTGATTCAGTCTTCAATCTCCACTGTCTGTCCTGCTCTAGTCCCCAGCTTACCTGAAGCATCAGATCCCCTGATATAACCCCAGCCTCTTTCTGAAACTCAGCTCTGCTCAGTTTGGTTTTCTAAACCTCATTCTGTCTGTTATATAGACCCAATTACACCGACAGGTAGAAGTCACTTGTGGTAAGGACACAACTGAATTAAACTCTCCACTCTCCTGTTGACTATCAGATACTTGCCCTTGCATCCATGACCTTAGAGATTAGTATCCTCAACACCTTAACCATCCCACACAAGGATTTTATATCTTGATATCAGCAGGTGCCCAAACTGGAAACGACTCAATCTGACCTGACTGATCATGATGGTTAAGATATAGTCAGCACAATAGTCAGTACAAGTGTCCTACGTTTATTATCAACAGTCAAGACGCCAACACTGCAAGATGCCATCCACAGCCCCCTGACCATGAGAGGGTCAGTGAAATATAGCTAGCCCCTGAATGATGAATATCTCTATTCATAGATGTCTAGAAATAGAGACACGATACACACTCTGCTGCTGTATATTTATACAGAGGTCAATAAAGTTCAGTCCATTAGATTCCACAATAACAGCAATGGTAGGTATGGATTTTAAAACATGGACAGCTGAAATGGTTTCCAGATAAGGGCATCCATGAGTGTAGCTCTATAGTACTAAGAGGCACACTGATGGATGATGTGATTTTGAAGGACTTGGAGAGTCTGGTGACTCTGTGAAGCCAGCGGCTGATGCAGGACTTCTACTTCCTGTGTTCTTTCTGAAGGTCAGGGGTGGTGTGGAGGGTGGTATGGTTTATGATCTGTGTCAGTCATGAGAGCTGAGGGAGGAAAAATCCTCCAAATACAATG
Organism: Apogon hyalosoma; assembly: GCA_037367295.1. Taxonomy (NCBI): domain Eukaryota; kingdom Metazoa; phylum Chordata; class Actinopteri; order Kurtiformes; family Apogonidae; genus Apogon; species Apogon hyalosoma. The sequence goes on from JAPQRP010000025.1 coordinate 16,478,064, forward strand.
CAACATCCAAAGAGGTCACTATGTGCACTAGGTAATGGGCAGCAGAATTCTGTTTCCCATTTTATGGAATATAACTTCCTTTTTTGGAAGCTTCAGAGATGCAATATGCCGGCAGAACGAAAATATAAAAGGGGGATATGCAATGTGTTTAGGTATTAGGGAGACATGCAAATCAAATGCAGGACAGCTGTGGAGAAAAAGGAGCATCATTAGAGTAAGAGAAGCCTGGTCCACATACAACTATCACAGCAGTGGAGAAATTCAGTTTATCTTTCCAAGTCAAGAAAACAGTGTTTCACCTGAAAATTTGTCTCACAGGTGACATGTTGTGAAGGTGAAAGATAAAACAGTGTTGGTGATAAATAGGAAACAGATACACTTAATGGTGCCATGAGCATATTGCAATGCTAACATTATTTTAACTAGTTAGAGAATGAAAGGCATTCAAAATTGAGGGTTGATGAGGCACATCTGAAACGGTCCCACTCTGTAAAACTGACAAGCGAGCAAAACAAGCCATTGAACCCTTTGATCAGCAGCCGTTAGAAGTTGGAGCACTCTTGAACTTGAAAGTCATTTGTTTGTTTTTGATTTCAGTGGCTATCGGTTTTATATGCACATAAAAGACAGAATAAATGGCAGAATGTGTTGGAGTACTGACTGGTGGCAATGGCGGTTTAAATGAGCTTACTTTTACTGAAGAGGACTACAAAAGACAGGCCGCAGGTTAAATGTGGACATTAAAAGGAAAAGCAGACAGAAGTTGCAGTAAACATCAGATAGCAAGGTTCAGAGCCCTCTGAGTGCACAGCAGCATTGAGTACAACATGCATTAGCCTTCTGCACATAGTGGTACAGTGCATGTAGGTGATCTGGCCCACATGCAGTGAGTTAAGCCATGCAGAAAGGGACCAGTCCTCAGGGGTAGAAGAAATTGCTAATTGGACAGGCGGAACTGGAGCAGTGTCCAGTCAGCAAAGCTGCCACACCACATCTTTATGCTCAGAGTGAGGTGGAGAGGGCAGTGCCTCAAAAGCTCTGGGTGCAAAGCTCATAGCCTAATCGCCACTTCAAAGTGGCCCCTCCTTGTCATGAAGCCCCAATTCTGCCTTCTTTATAGCTACAGCTGCTGTTAGGCTAATCCTCAGATGTCACTCAGATGTCTTTACTGTCTGTCCCTCAGCGGCAGAATCTGTGTGACACAGAAATATGTTATTTACTTTTTGTGAGATAGTGTGATACAGAGGCTTTAAATTGCTTCTATCTACCTTCATGGCTCAATTCAACATCGCAGTTTATTGCTTTTGTTTTATAGGTATTTCTCAAGACAAAAGAAAAGAAAGAGGTAAACAGCATATGCATTGAGAGTCTTTGAAGCTAAATATTCCAACTGTTTGGGCGCAAAAAGTAATTTGTGTGGGACGACTGTAAAATTGATTCAAGAGGCAAATAAATAACAATGCTTCCAAGTGAATAATATCATTGTGATATAAACTGATGCGGTGACATTTCAGTGAAAGTGGGCACAGAGGTGGCTCTAGCATTTACAAACTACTAAAAGGTGTTTCGACACATTTTAGCCTTTTAGCTGCTGTTGTAAAACCACCCACTTTGCAAGGCTAAATGGACTTTTGCTTGAGACAGATGCATTATTAAAAATATAAATGATGTTTGACAGCTTTCTATTTCATTCAGAAGTCAATGTAAACAAAGCTATTTGAACAAAGATACTACTGCTGTACACATGTTCCTAAAATGTTGCAGAATACTATTATATCATTGTCATGAATCCCTTGTTAAATTGATTTACAGCTGCAGAATAGTTCTTATTTTAGATCTCTAATACCTGGTTTATATAGTAGCTCATACAATTTGGGTGTTTTAAAGCTCAGGGGCATGTCAAGTCATGGTCAGCTCATTATCTAAAAGCTTCCTATCTTCAAAATGGTGTAAAATGTGGTTGGACTTAATCAGCTCTCGGGGGGAAGATTCACTGAGGCGTGCTTATACTTTATTTTTGATACTTTGTACTCCAAGAACTTGAGCCTCACATCTTGTATGTCAGTGCTAACCAACACTTCAAACCCCTAAACCTAATACTTAAAAAAGGGGAATACATGGATTCCAGCCTGTTTATCGTGTGCCACATACAAAACATGGTAATTATCACCACCAAACCCTTAACATTAAAAAGAAGAGAGTTCCTAATTTAGATTGTAAATAATGTTCCATTAAAATACATAATTTTTTTTTCAAGTCGATGTATCAGCTTAAAAATATTGGCACTGTTAAGTAAATGTGCTATGAAAAAATAGTGATATGGTCCTTTAACCACATGTGAATCCTGCCCCACAGTGGACAGTAGGGCCCCATGTGCTGCGACTCACAGGGATGTGTAGAGCAACTGGTGAGATTTTGACAGGTGGAGAGCACCTGTGGTGAGACTGAGTGTCTATTGCATCCCCTGTAGGCTACAGAGAGCTTTGCCTGTTCTGTCCCTATGTGCTCCCTGTGGCTCAGCTGCTGCACTGCTGTGCTGTCACAGAGGCCGTTTCACAGGGAGAGTAAGAGGACTGCCACCCACGTCCTGTCTGCTCTTGGATGAGGGATAAAATCCATCTCAGCCCAGTGACAGGCTTGAGTCGGACCAGTAAGATGTCATATGACACTCGCCTGGTGTCACCTATCACGGCATAGCACCTATCTTCTTATTAGCACCTCTGACAGTGCATGGGTGAATCATCCATAAAACTTACAAGATCTGGACACTTGGAGAGCAAGTGAACTGTGGCTGTGAGAATATTTTAAATACTAGTTTGAGATTTCTTTGTTCTGATTTTTAGGTAAATAAACAATGTATGTATATTCATGAGCTCTTAATTAGTGTTGCAGCGGTGTGAGATTTTCACAGTAGGATAACCATGTCAGAAAATATCACAGTTCCACAGTACATTATTGCACAGTTAATGTGATCAGTTAAAATGATCCTTAAAGGAGCGAAACAGAAGGTTGTTTATGGTTGTGTGAATGCTGCCTTTCTTAAATGGAAGTATGTGAAATAAGTCTCCATTTCAATAAATAAGCTTTCCTCTCCTATTTGAACAGAGTAATTAAGGGGGAAAAGGTCACTCTCCAATAAATAAATAAACTGTTCTTCCTTTTGAACAATGAGAAAAAAACTGCACTAAAGGGTGATTTTTTTCACACTTTTGATAAGCAATGTTGCACAATTTTTTAAGTGCCATTAACTACAACATCTACACAAATGAGGTGGAAAGCAAATGAATGTGTGAAGCACTGTTTTCTTATCGATACAATAATAGCAGTTCTATGAAAGAACTACCAACAGCCTCATCTCAGTAAAAAGACTCAGTAGCTTGTGGCTGCATATTGTGATTACTGAACATTTTATTTATTTGTCATATTTGCAGAGTGTTACATGAGGTGTCTACATAATCAGCTCTGTCTGAATTATGTCTTATGTCTGTCTGTCTGTCTGACCTGTAGACCAGGAGGTCACATCCAGCTCATGCTGTTGTTGTTTTGGCTCAACGTAGCGTCTGACGAGCTTATGCTTACTCTGCTCTTATTCAAAAGTGCCGTAAAAGCTTGTCCATAATGAGTACTAATCTGAGTTTTATGGCAATGTACAGCACAATGCTGCTAAGCTTCCCCATTAAATTACATTATGTCTTTTCCACATGGAATTACAGCATTCTTGCACCCTGGTGATTTTATTTATTTATTTATTTATTTATTTATTTATATTTCGTTTCAACAGAAAAATAGAACAGAGAGATAACAGTAAAAATATTGCTCATGTGCTTTGTGTGTAAATTGTTACATCAGTGGACAGACAGAAGTATACTGATAAAAGAACATCTGTTAAATTAAAAAAAATTAAGATTACTAGCAGAATATCAACATTTGCAGATATTTTTTTCAAGCAAGTCAAATTTCTTCTCTTAATGGTTGCCTTAATGCCCTGTCTTCACTAATACACATATTTGATATTCTTTGGGCTTCTCCCACATATGTTAATGTCAATTTGCTTTAAATGCCTTCCAAAGTGAAGATTTATAAGATATGACTGATAATATTTACATCAATAATCAATTAGTTATACAGTATATCAGGGAATAATTTCCAAAACTGTATATTAAAAAGGTGGCTCGCTATGTACCCATGTATATATAGAAATCGATGGTATCACACCCTAGTTTGTATATGATTGTTGTTGCTTTGTGTATATGAACATGAACCGATTACTTGAAGTAACTTTTTGTAACTTAACTTGTCAATGCTGCAACTTCATAACAGACTAAAGCCTGTCGCCTGTTAGTGCAGTCTTTTCTATCCCAGTTACATTGTTTAAAAGGAAGAGCAGTTCATTCCATTTCTGCTGTGAGCGTTTTGATCATCACCATCCACAGAGATATTTCATAAAATGAAGATTCTGTGAAAATCATGTAAGGGGAAAATGCCTGTTAAGAAAATTATCCACATTAAGCCCTATTCATATGCTCCATTGCCTGTGAACATCTGTTATTTTGAAAAATCATAGTTTGTCTGTGACCTTGAGCGCATGGAAATCAAGTAAAATCTGTAACTTATAAAAAAAAAAAAAAAAAAAAAAAAAAAGAAATTGTTTTGGCTGTAAATTTAGGAAGCTCATGTTGCAATAGAGCATGGATAGTCACTGAAAGTGCAAACTTAAATCCTTCAGAAAAGTCACATCTCAAAAGATCATGAGATAGATGACATGACAGCAACAGTAAGAAACTTTTTTCTTTTCAAAACTTGATATCTTTCAACAAATATCTGTTAGTGGTGAGTTTTAACACCAGAACCAGGGACTTATGTCAGTAAATTCAAGTAAAAAACATATTTGTTCACCCTATATGAACAGACAGGACATTCATTTTCTAAAATACATCAGAATTTACATATGTTTCTTCTCCCAAAAGAAGCATATGGATGGATCATCTCTGAAATTGACTAATCTGTTCACAATATCTTAAAATGCAATGTTAATTTTCTATACATTATTATTTCTTGTAATGTCACAGAATATAAACATGTCTTTTTTGGCTTTCCATCTAGAGAAAAGAACTCAGGCACCTTTCACTTTAGACATATTCATGAGATAAGTATGAGCCATAATAAGAACCTTTTGGAAACTATGTACATTTTACAAATATTGTGAAATGCAATCTTTCAGAGACTGAAATCAACACATCAGACTGTCATATTCTCAGTAGGAGGTCAATGAAAATGATCTCATTTTAATTCTGATTGAATGAGAGATAAAATAACATTTTGGTTCCTTGTTCTCCTGCAGATAAGGACTTTACACAGTATGCATGATCTATCACATAATCTATCACAGTTTCTATAATTCTCTCCTTCAGCTCTGCCTTGGAACGTCTGAATTAACTGGCCTGATTGAAATGGATGTCTTTCATATTAAAGCCATGAGAAGGACTCTATGCGTTTACCACAGATATTTACCTTCCCAGCCTTCAAACCACCCAGCTTGTTTTCCAATCTCTAAGCAAACCCTCCCTCGCGTCAAACCCACAGTAATAATTGATTACAGTCATACATCACAGAATGATTTTAACACTGTACTTTAAAAGGTGGCTCATCATCTGCCAGCTTGGATGTCATTTCAGCGGCTACTGCTGTTTGTAAGCAACCTCGAACTTTGACTGCGATGTATGGAAAATGACAAGCTTGAGTTTAAAAAAAACCTTCAGATTTATGGTCAGTATATCACTTGTTATAGAGGACCCATAATCATCATAGCAGAACAACCTTCCCCTTTAACCTTTCTTCCTCCACTTTGCAACAAACCTACCAGTGCGAGACAAATGACTGTTATATATGCCGGAAACCCGATCAAGCTGACTGATCATCTCCTTTGTGGCCCCACAGCTTTAAGAGGTGATAGCTGCTTCAGTCGGTTACAGACAACCTATTACTCACTGGTCCCGCTGATGTCCTTGACTTTATTGACTTAAGTCCACATGGTGACTGTTGATACTCTGGATGTAGACTACTGTCCATCTCAGTAATGAGCTTGCGAGCCGTAAACGAAGTCAACCTTGACTAACATTATTCCAGATTCAGTGGCATTAAATTGCCTATATATAGCCTAATTTATCTGTTAAAAACAGGCGTACAGTTGCAATAAAACAACATTCCATTGAATTTTTTTTACTGCACGTCTCCCCTCATTTCTCCTGCTTTACTGCCAAATCATCATGTCCATTAGTACTCCAATTAGTGAATGCTGCAAAGGTCATATTTTCTACTTTCTGTGTTTTTCCAATAGGCATCAATGCTCAGAATGGTAATAGTCATGTGCTGTATGTTGTGCACATCACTCTATTTGGCACATCTCTCTTTTTCTCTTCATACACCCTCTGTGTTCACTCTCAGTGGCTTTTCTGCTCCTCAGTAACTTGTACTTTATCACTGCATCCCCTTTAGCATCTGTGTTGAAAGTTGTGTTTTAAAGGGTGCGTGCACGAAAAACCTCAAAAATGCCAACACATTCACTAATACACACATATTCTTCCACTTGACACAGCTTAAGCGCAGTGACATGAGTGGGAACACATGCGCTTTAGGGATGTTAGGAAACCAAGAAAGTGCAGGAAAAAGCCGAGTGGGAGTGAGGGAAGAGGGACTCAACTGAAATGCTATTGAGGAGCAATTTGTGAAGCTTGTGCATATGCATACAGGCCTACAGTCCCCATCTGCCCACATCATCAGCTCACTGCTGGTGACATCAACCAAGACAAAGAGGTCTCAGATGCTCTAGATGTTTTATGTGGGTGGCATTATAAAATCTAATCCAAGTCAAAGTCAATTGTATTTGCCTAAGGATGCAGGGCAGAGTTGCATGCATTTATTGTATGTGTGTTTATATGTGAGTGTGTTTATGAGAGTGTCTGTGCTTACTTCTTTTGAATCTTGGCCCATTCTGTGCCCCTTCAAATGAGATATTAGCTTGAATATTCTTCCAGCATAAAAAAGGGAAAACAATTATTGAGGGTGTAATTAAAGTATTGGCAGGACAAGTGCAACTTTAATTGAATGACAGCTAAATGACAGTCAAATGACAGTGAAGCAGCCTAGTCTCGGCATCTCCGCTACGGTTTTTATAAAATCTCATCAAACACCATGCAGCTGCACAATGAGCTTAGTTTAAGACGTTTACGTGATTATTCACAACCAGAACACACACACTCACACACTGAGTTCATGTGAAAATGTCATCCAGACTCCAGTTTGTCATAAATGAATTAATTTAGATTCATGGCTACCTGGAGGCCTCTACCTTTGCCTTTTTCATTCAATTAAGGACTGCTTGTAAAAAGCGTTTTATTACCTGTCTGGACAGACCTGGCAGTAAAAACCCAGAACACAGCAAACCATAGCCTCCAGCGAGAGGTTTGAGTATTGACTCGGCCACAACCCAGCCCAAGTCATCTCCCTTTAGACTACATAAAAAGCCACTACAAGACAAACCTCATGTGACCTGATGCCACCTGTCTGTCTTTCCTTTAGTCTGCACGTCTGCCTATAGACATCTGTGCTTAAGTGGTACACTCTTTCCCCAGAATAACTCATACCATTGTCTACAATGGGATTGGGGACACAAATCTCACAGGAGCGGGTGGTTTTAACCTTGCTGCAGGTGAGAGCAGGTGGTCTAAAAATAAACTGTGGAACCCAGGATTTATGCTATATATATATTCTCTGTGATCCCAAAAGTATGGCATAGCCCTAATATTAGTGTAAATTTGCCAAGCCGAGACAATGCAACACACTCTGGCACCACAAAAGTCCACAGGCTGCAACTCCTTAAGTGGTGACTCATTCAAACTTTTTCTGTATTTGACAGATGGAGTTGGAAACTGTCTTGCAAAAGAACCGATAAAGTTTTCAGTTGTGCATAATGGTACAATATTTTTGACAGCCTAAATCAAAATGCAGAGGAGAAATCGGAATAGAAAAGAAACACTGACTTTCAGAGAAAATAATAAAACAGGTCAACCTACAGATGTGTCTGTTTTGGTAAGCTTGATGTTCATCATGTCTTTGAGGGGTTCAGTGATTTAGATTCATATATTTTTTAAATGTTTATTTTGATTTCAATATTATTTTCAATCCAGTTTCAAATAAAGTAAAGATAATTAATTTAAGATATTCATATTGCATTTTCATTGTCAAACTTTTTAGGCAGAGATGATATTGGCTGAATAATTGGCAGTCAGCTTTTGTGTAGGCTGGGCAATACATGAGATTAGTTTTGTTGTTACTTTCTGAAAACTCTGAATAACATCCTGAATCGCAAAATCAATATTCTTCCTCTCCAGACATTTCTTGCTCATCATAAATGCGAAATGCAACTTGTTTGCTTGCTGTGACAAATGTAGTGAATAAGTTTCTCCAGTTATATATATCATGTCATGTTTTGTCTCAAGTTCATGTAAACAGAAAATCCGCTGTCATATCATGAATCACGCAAGTCACTGAAATGAAAATCAAGATGCATGTTTTTGGCAATATCACCCGGTTCTAGCACCAAATTATCAATCCACCTCTACATAAACATGCATGAATCATACATATTGAATATTTAAAAATATATATATAAAGAAGTGCAACAGCAAAACAACCACAATCACCAGTACAAGTTCTAAAAGAAAACCTAAAAAATCTTACGTCATTTTCACCTCAAAAAGGGGTACATAATCCATTAGAGAAACAATAATTCGCAGGAGGGTAATGAAGGCGTCAACACTGGATTGTAATTTTGTTACTGACAGGTTTGCATCATTTTATTGCTATACAAGTTTTCCCTGTTGAATGGAAGACTGATTCTGTGGGTGGAAGTGGATACACACATTGTGGAAGGAGCTGGTAATGGTCAAAAATCCAGCAGGGCAGGAACAGGATTAAGAAAACAGTTTCGCGCAGGGCTCTAACATCAGCTGGTGTGATGACTGTTCCGTCTTCCTCACATGTGACCACAATGTTCTCAGAAGCGGTGTCAGGAGAACTGACAAGCGGAGGAAGTACAGCTGTGACAGGTAAGCGAGGGACAGTGAAAGGTTACTTAAAAGGAGATAATGCGACTGGTGTTGTTTTTGTGCAACAGGCTGCCGATCTGTAATTTATATTATCATAGCACTGCAGAGGGAGAATAGACTGCAGGGGCGGGTGCATTATATTTGTTCAGTGGTTACTACTTTCATTGGATGGAAAAGAAACGCATCTCTCTCGTGGCCACCTTTTTCCCCAGGTGACCTTTTTTGTCAGCATCTGTGCATTAACGGCAAAGCTGCACCACGGTGGAGTGATCTGTCCTGTTGAGTGCAGTGGACTGAGTGGAGGCCCCAGGGACACCACTGCATTGGCTCTGTGTCAGGAGGAGATTTAAATACCCCTCTGCTTTTAGACTCCAGCTGGACAGATACTACAGAAAATAACTCTCATTAGAATCAGCCAATGTCAAAGCAAGGGCAAATTAAAGTAATGAAAAGCATTCTATAACATCTACTGTATGTCTTAGTGTATATCATACTTCGGATCAAAAGTGGATTTCTTCCAAAAAGTACATTTAATAATTAATGATAGAATTTAATGTGTGGCATACTTTCTTTGGTGACGTTTTCATTTTGCAGACAGGCAGCTTTATTTCAACACAATTTGCTCTTCATAAGCACGGGGTCATCTTTGCCGGCCACCTCTGTCTGTTACTCCTCTGCTCATTCATGTGTTTGCTTGTATAACTGTCAACAATTTACAGCTGGGTAGTATCCAGCAGCCTGAGACTTATTGACGACATCATGCAGCTGCTCATTCACAGCAGGAAACAGTCGAGGACTCATGGGAAATATAGTTTTCCACAACTACAGGTCCTTGTGGCCTACGTTTCTACAGGGAGCAGTCTGTAATTTTCCTCCTGCATTAACTCAATTACACAGCACCTGAGGACATTTTAGCTTAGCTTCATACTCTAATAGCATGTCTTAATTCTTACGAACACACATACTAATGGTAACTGTGTTTGAGATACACACACAGCAGGGTCACTGCTGATGTCAATATTATCTCAGAGCAGTAGTAGTGGTTAAAGTACCTGCAATATCATGCAGGATGTCAGTGTTTGTCGCAGCAACCAGTGTAGTAAAGTTTTCCATCTGGCTGGCGGCAGTGCAGAATAAATGGTTTGGTTGCTGCCATTAAGCATAGTGACACACACAGCGCTCTCACACCTACTTGACATTATCACCCTACCATCATAACAAGCTTGTCATTTGGCTAACTATTTCAGGAGTAGTTGAGGGGGGAAATAATAGAGGAAGTGAGTTAAATGAGAAGAGATTTAAATTATTACTACAAATCTGTTCTCACGCCTCTTTGTCAGGAAAATAATGAGCATCGAAGTCTCCAAAGTACAAACATGTGAATAAATGTGTTGTTTTCCATCATTTTCTCATTTTGCTCTGTGCCCTCTTGAGAGCTTACATTACTGACCTGTGCACATCCAAACCACTGTGTCATGAACACTCTCACTGGCATTACAGGCATTATTTATTATGATTGTAATGGAAAACAAAACAGCAGAACTAACCTGATCGTTGCTTGATTTATTAACTCTCCTCAAAAGAGGCATAACTCTCGTCATGTGTAATGGGCCAGATGGGCTAGGCGAAGAATAACGGACGCTGTTGAGGCAGCTTCTCAGCCCCGTGTCTCAAACAGCTCTGTTAAATGACTAAAAGGACAAACAGGGCGGTTGTGTGATTTGTATGCAACCTGACCTTTAAGCCAATTGTGGAGCTCTTGAGAACACAATGCTATCCAGGAACTGTCTCCAACTATCCTGTAAGATCAGTAACCGATTTAGAGGATTTAGCTGTGTTAGTGAAATGCTGTCCTCAACATATTATACCACAAATATCTCTGTTTATGCATTTGGTTAAATTCAATTCAGCCTCATTTGGACTGGGCACAGATGAGTGAATAGTTTGGATCACAGATTTGCCCAAACCTTCACATCCATAGTACTGTGCACAGAGCGAAATAACGAAATTAAGACAGAAAAAAGATATAAATATTACAGTATGAAACCCTTAAGCACTTTTGGGACATTTTGTGACTAAACACACTGCATCTATTTTAAACTGAGCAGCCATTCACAAGCCAGTGGAATACTCTGGCATAAATCTCTTAGAGTTAACTAATGTTCATAATATATCACATAGCAAGCACAAATGCACAAATGATGCATAGATGAAATGCAAGTTTTAAGAGAAAGTACGTGTATGTCTATGTGTCCATGCTTATTTGTGTAGTTGTTATAATGTGTGCTGTATTAAGACAGGAAAGCAGGGTGATTCACCAGGGTGTTCTGGAGGATTTCTGTGTAGGCTGACAGTTGTAGAAAATGGAACCCAAGACAAGGGAAAAATGAAAGGGGAACATGGGGGAGAGCGGCACACAGCAACATGCAATTGTGCTTCCTTTCTAGACCCTCGTACCCTTGTCTCCAGTGACTGGTGAAATGACAAGTGCCACTTCTACAGCGTTTCTGGGTGATGTATGGTTGGATGGTTGAGTGGTCATAAACAGATGATGTAATAATGTGTAGGGGGGGGGTCTGAAGTGTCACTCCATTCCCGTATCTGGGCTGGAAAGACTGTGTAAACCTTTGCTCAAAAAGCAGCACCCGAAATAGGATTAGTCCAGACCAAGTATAAAAAAAAAAAAAAAAAAAAAAATCAAACAGAGTGGACTGCCAGTATGCCCTACCTCCAGGCTGTGCTAGTTGGGTGCTGGCAGGCTGAAGGCTGGGGAGGGGAAAAAGGAGACCACAAGTGTGGCTGGCTGTGGATGTGCAGCCTGGCCGGAGGAAGGCAGTGAGCGAGCATGGGTATGCAGGCCTACAGATGCTCAAGGCTTTTCATTAGCCTGCTTTCCACTGCAAAGCCAAAAAGGACTAGACACGGATTACTCATTACTCATATCACTAATTTTCCTCCCTCAAAACAACTGTGAATCTTTTTGCACATCGTTACTGACAGTGATGATTGCCAAGTGGGTTGATTAGAACAAACAGTGTTTTATGTAGCATATTATCATAACCTTTTTCAGCTGGCAATGATTCTACCCAACCATACTTGGCCTTACTGTTGTGGCTGGTGGCCAACATTCCTGTCAGATGTGTTTTATGCCCTTTTCAGACCCACTGTATCTAGAATGTGTCTACACTGCTATGAGCTCCTACTGCAAATCACACTTGGCATCAGAAAGTGTCTAAAGTGACTACATTTCTTCCTGGCTCTCATTAGGTTTTGCCTTTTCAAAACCACTGCTCAACATTAGACTCCATTTGTGCTCAGCCACAGAACTGTTTGGTGCCTCCCATCATGAAATTACTTCAAAACATTTTGCTAGTTGCCTGCCATAAACAAACAACTTGTCATGCTATATGCTTCTGCGGTGTTGAAGCTGACCCCACGGCCTTTGGCATGTAGTCAAGGAGCCACTTGCTTTCACACTGCATTGAGTATGTAGTCACATGCATCACTGACTAACTCTGAATGCGCCATGAGCAACTGCATCCCACGAGATCCTCAAAGCTATTTGGATGCAATTACACCTGAATTAAGATCTGCATACTTGTGGTGCAATCATCCAAGATGCATTTTGTTGTCAGGAAATAAACTGAAAGACAACATGTGGAGTAGCATCACCAAACAACTGGGCTATCAGGGCGGTGAGCGGCTTGTGTAATGTGAACATTACATCATAACTCTATAATAGAAGTCACAGTGTCACTTTTTACCAGGGTGCTGTATACAGACAAGTGTAAGTACTGTAAGACATTAGAGCCATAGATAATCTACAGAATCTACCTGTTTTTGAAGATACAAATCTATTCAGACTTTATACTGAAAAAGTTTTGCAACTGTCATCAATTTGCATCCAAACCAATAAAATAGTTGTGATGCAAAATATTTTCAATCAAAATACTCTGTATTTTCATGATATTTATTTGTCACATCCCTGATATGTAATGACATTTTGTTTGAAATTTTAATGAATTCCCACTAAACTCAAATGCAGCTTAGGTAACTGTTCTGCCACTAAAATGTAGTTTATTCCTTTCTTTGAATGACAAAGTGGCTTCAGCATGCATGCATTTCAAAGCAGCACAGAAGTAGTGCATTGAATTCTAAAGGTATCGTTAAGAAATGCACGTTTCCACTACACTGGGTGCCTGCATATGACAACATGTCACATTTGTTGCCTTGTTTCTTTGACCAAAAAGAGTCTACACTGACAGAAGTTTTGGGCAGCAGCTGGACAGTTAGTATAAACCACAGTGAACAGACAGATGATGAAATTTACATCTCAAGGATGCTTGCAGACCTTTGTGGCCACCTGGATGAGAATACTTCACTCTAATGCCACAAAGTCACAGCCACCAACCTTGCTCACATGTTTCAAACCACTGAACCAACAACACAAAATGCAACCACTTATGTTGCTCTCCTTCACTGCCACTGCACATTAACTATCTCAGGTCAGCCCCACAAAGGTCATGTGGCCCCATATACCCGCTAATAAACTTCACTATAGAGACTGCAGAGAGGAAACTCAGAAAAAACAGAGCATTACTTGCATGGTTTTTATATTCAACTTTACACCCTTTCAATGGTGTAAATGTTCTATAAAATCTCAGTGTAACTTAAATGAAAGAATAATCTGAGAAATGTTGACTAAATGACTTTTTATGAGGAATTATCCACAGCTTTGCCATGTGATGCATCCTCGAGAAGTAATCATTTTAAAATAACTCATCCTTCAGCTCTCATTTCCATCTCTCAGTGGTTTCACCTGCCACTCACTGCCTCCAGCCCTTGCATCTTCTAGTCATTTTTTTCTGTTCTTTCTTCTCCTAAACCTACCAGAGTCGAAGTACCTGTGCTTGTGATCTCTCAGTAGATGATACTCTAACAGGAGGTATTTTATGGTCTATGTCCAGGCTGTCAAACCTGTCTGGAGTACATTACACAAAGTGCTGCTGCAAACATTGGGTAATAAGCAGAGAGAGACAGATGGAAGTGTGCTGTGTTTAGAAGTAGAGGAAGAAGAAAATGGAACAGTCGAAAGGACACGGGAAGCTTTTTCCCTAAACATCCCCAAGCCTTTCACTGCAGACGACCATCCTCTGCTGCTGCTCTGCTATTCAAATTCTTTCCCAGTCCTACAAGTTTCAAAGGTGATCTAAAGTAATACTGACCAAGCGTTTATGAGATGCAAATATGGGACAGAATTAAATATTTAATACAAATAGCCTATTACATTATATTAATATTTCAGAGGAGTAAAGGAGAGGGGGTGAATGTGGCTCTGCATGGGATTTGACTGAAACAGTGGCGTGTGCAAAACCTGTCAGCACAGAATGAAAATATTTCCACTGTTATTAAAACTCTGCCTGTCATTTTTTACACCTCAGACAATTCCATCTGTACAACAGGGACTGACAGTAAATGCCATACATTTATCATATATGCCATTAGGTTTACACTATAGGCGGAAGCTTATGTAGCACAAAGTACTATAGATCCCGTACAGGCTCCGTCATATACAGTAACCTTGGGGGGATTCATGTTTTATACATGGCCTTTTCTCGGTATGTCTCATGTCAATAGAGGCTGCGTGAACAGTCTTTAATGAGGTTTGTCAGGCGCTTTAAGAAGGAGGAAAATTGTGAGAAGAGGCTGGGAGCCACATGCCTGTCAACCCTCAGCCATGTCTGATGTGCAGTCATTGTGCGTTTGCCTCAGAGTCAGAGCTTGTTCAGTAGGGGATCTTGGGAGTGTAGCGATCATCAAATATTAACTGTAATTTTAAGCAATGCTACTTCTAAAACAATCCTAATTATGAACATTATCCCAATCTGGAATTAGTCTCTCACAGCTGTTCATTTTACTTCCTCTAGCTACTCGCTTAAAGCCTCTTCCCTATTTCTGGCTTTTGCTCTTTTCTCCCACTTTGTCCTCACCTCCTCCCCCTGTTACTCTGTAATTAAGCAGCGTGTTTTAGAGGGCAATGGACTCAGAGACAAGGGAGGAACAGATATACCCCAGGGAAAGATGGTATGAGAGGAAGATACTATGACGCCTTATGCATGCATTATCCCTCTATGATAGCTCAATTAACAAGACTTCCATCATCTTGTTAAGAGGGTGCTGACCGTCACTGTTGTTATCTAGTGGGTAATCATATATAAGACAACATAATTTAGCATAATCAGCCTTATATAGCAGCTCACAAATATTACCACCCAGGAAGGAATATCACCACAGGCAGGATGCACACTGGATGATAGCATGACAATTATCATATAGTGGTTTTTGGCATTCGGGCTTCTTGTTTTGATTATGTAATCAACATGGTTATTTTGGTGGTTGAGTGAGCTGAGCTGAATCACAGTGCATTGTGGGAGCTCTCTGTTTGACCTGCGTGTTTGTTTTTCGCGGCTGTGCAGCTGGATCCTGCCTGTACCCAAATATCCTGAGTGCATGAACACACCATGGGACTGGAAAGTCAAGAATTCTCTGTTTACATGTGCAAATGCATGTCTGAGGGCATTTGAGAATATGCCAACTCTGTGGGCAAATAGACTCCAAGAGTGAGTGACCAAATATTGAAATATCACCCAACATCAGGACTATTCATGTGTATAATTCCTCGCTTTTTATGACTCATTAAGAGTATCAACAGCCCCTCCCAAGCCTGAGAGCCATAATCACTAAGAAGGGTCTCAAGGCGGTTGGCATTAATCAATGAATGTTGCGTTCATGAAATATGATCTGTAATGTAGAAAAGCACTGCTGTTCATTAGTGTGAGAGTGAAGAGAAAAAAAGAGAAAGAGAGAAAGATTTCAGCATGGACCAGTGGCACAAAAGGCACATTTCAGCTTTGTAGCCCAGACCAATCAGAAATGTACTGCTTGGACGAGCCAGCCCAATCTGGTGTGTCTCAGCTCTACTGAGTCCAAGGCTGAGCTCTCTCAGCTCACTCCCATGCATGCACAATTACTTGCATCCAATTCATTGTGCTCTTCCAGCTGCACCAATTCACGCTGTTGCCAAGACAAACACAGGATGATAAGCGTGCAACTGCAAAACTTAGATGACTAGTGGGGAATCAAGAGGAGCAACGAAAACAGTAATCCAAAGCATTTCTGGGGATGGAGTGGGAGGGAGATGGAACAATAACAGGAGTCTTCCAGCTGTTGGTATCACTAATCTGATTTATGTTAATTCTGGACAGGTTTTGTGCTCCTATCAGGTAATTTGTCAGCCAAATATTCATCTGATGAACCTATCCTTCTTATTCTGTGGGATCTGTCACCCTCCAGGTTTTCAATCATCTCGTCACGTGAATCCATATTTAGGTTTAGAGATGTGGGATTGTGCATTTCTTTTGTGTTTGTCACATTTTCCCACATCATCTGTCCCCCCTTGCCTAGGCTCATTACGCTCCCTGTTCTGGCTGCTCCTCCTCCTGCTCCTCCTCCTCTCCCCTGTGCTCCCTCCATCCCATTCTCCAAACACAACTCTGGTGGGGCATAGCAGGCACGAGAAGTGTCCAATTTAAAATGCATTATTTACCCAAATGGCTGCATACACCTAAAGCAGATGTGAATTGTAATAACTGTTTAAATGCTTCCACTGAAATGTTATCTTTCTCAATTTGCCAAAATGAAAAATAAATAAATAAATAAAGATTAGGATCGTAAATGGAGCAAAACTGGAGCATACTGATACAGTGGAAGATCTACATTCGTATTACTGTCTATATATGTGGGTGCAAACAGTTTGTGAGTTCAGTCTCCACAGATGCGCACACACAATCACTTTGTTGAATCTTATCTATGACCAGTGACAAAATAAATGTAATTGCAGTTCTTCACAAGTTACTGAGGAAAAAAATACAGAATTAAATTACAGAATCAAACTGTGGTTACATCTGAATATATTGTTTTCAGTAAAATGCTAGAATGCAAGACAGTCATGAAATCTGAGAACAGTTTGTTTGTATAACTTTGCTTTTATATACTGTAGGTGTGCATCTTATTGTACTGTCAGGAGTACATATTATATAAAAACACTTTAATTTGATCATTTATAATTATATTTGAGTGCCCATGAAGTTGATTTTTTTTTTTTTTATTCTATTCTCATGAAATGACTGTGATGATGTGATTTATTCTTGATAGATAAAGTGTAACTGGGACTCAGTATATAATCATTACACCTGGTCAAAGGTGAAAGGTCAAAGGTTACTGATGTGTATAAACAGGAATAAAAAGAGGAATGTGTCTGAAAACAAAGTTATTCCAACTTTATGGGCAACTGTGTGTATGGTTTGCTTGGCTTCATAAATGACATAGGGGAAATTAAAACCAGAGCACTAGTCAACCCAGTATGTTGTCCAGCACTTTCAACAACAGCCATAAAGTCAGATGACATATCCCACTGTAGAATTTAATATCAATGTTAGCTAGGGCTGCATGATACTGGAAAAAACTGACATTGCAATTTTTTTTAACCCTGCGATATATATTGCGATATGAAATAGCTGTGTGGTGCTGACATAAATGGTCAAACAAATTAGTTGTGTTACCTCTCGCTGTGGCAACAATTGCAAGGCACTGTCAACATAGAACTTGTGTATCATTGTCATCCTTTTTGTAGCCGAAATAATTCCAGATAACTGACGTTGCTTTTCTTTTTAGCACCAAGTCTTCGTTTTTGGTGATTTTCTCTTGCTTGTTACTCATTTTTCAATGTTGTTACCAGAGACTTGCTCCATGTGCAGGGACATGGTCTGCTTCGGCAAACTGATTAAGAACGATTGTGATTGGTGGATTGCTGCGCACAGTGTGTGTCAGATAGCCAGGTTGAAATTAGACGAGAACACGTTGAGTTAATTTGCTTCCTACATTGCAGGACCAGCGATGTGACTTGCAAACATGTACAACGCGATGATGATGCTCAAACGATATATTGTGCAGCTCTAATGTTAGCTTAGTTTTATTGACTTAGCATATTGAAAGCAGAGGAGTTCACCCCTTTGCTTTTGTGTTCTTAAAGGGGTCATATTTTGCTAAACCCACTTTTATTAGTCTTTGGTTCATTTATTTGTGTATTTGGACCCTCATAGTTCATAAAGTTTGAATTTGAACCCTCCTGATGCTGCAAAGCTATCTTTATATTAATTTTGGCAAAAATCGAGAGGATTTCTACAACCTGTTTTCATTCCTTCTTAATTTTTTATGTCTATAACTAGTTATGTCACGACATTTGCACATATAAGGTCAAGACTTCCTGCGGACATTTCTCCAAGTATGACATAATTGTTTGTCAGCAGCAGTGGTTGTAGGCCATACTGAAAATATGTCTAAACTTTGAGCCGATTACCTACAATGCTCAGTTGTTGGTTGGTTGAACGGGACAGAGCAGCACAGCCAACAACCTGGAGGGCGTGACGTGGCTCATGTGCATTTAAAGGGCCAGTGCTCAAACTGACCTTTCTGGTGTCATTACTCAGAAATAGGGTTGAAGATGGACCTGTGGAATTGAATTAATGAAGAATTCAGACGCAAGAATAGCATTTACAGTTTATGTAGACCGCAGGGAAATGTTTTAAAATGCATAATTCCATTTTTAAAAAATCTAGATATCAGCTGTGTGTCTATATAGCATATGTTGTAAAAAGTAATAGTTTTAGGCATGTCTGCTTGAATCCATTTACATACAGTATATAGTACAGGAGAACAGGGATTCCCAGATAATTACACCCTGTGAACACCTCTTGGCATCACATCTCAACTTTTCTAGATCTGCCACAGTCAAATAGTTTCATACAGAGGCATATTGAATCTGTGAACAACATGTAGAAAAAATATAATGGCAGCTGAAAACAAATGATGATAAATGGACAAGACAGACAACAGATAGAAGAGCAAAAGAAAACTTTCCAAACATAACCAAACAATTTTAGCAGGTTTACTGGAAATACATTGACAGGTTTTCCAGTTATTTGTCAGATGAAAGACAATGATGACAGATAGAAAGTCCAGTTATAGACCATTATACCTGCATTACAGTATATGCAGGCGGGATAAAAGAGTACTTTACTCTGATTAAGTAATGTGTAATGTGCTAATGCATCAATACTTTTTTTTTTTTTACATTAGTTATTGCATTTTTAACAGCATTAAAAGTCTTGTGAACTATTCCTGACCCATCCACCCTGTGTTTTCTTCTACAGAACAACTGTGTCTTCTTTCATGTTCTCTACATATTAGTGTGTTTCTGCTCCTGATGCAGCCATGAAGTGAGAACTGCTCTAATGGAACAGAGTAATGCAAGGACACATAGAGTTTAAGCCATCTCTGGCATTTTAACCTCACACTGACTCAAGCTACCGTCTTGGCTTAAGTACAGGGGAGACAGACGTGGACGGCTGATCCATCAGGTATTGTAGCATACAGTTATGGAACAGTGACTGGACTTAATCCGAGGAGAGGACCTACCTATAGAGCAGGTTAGATAAGGCGAATGAAGGAAAATATCCCTTGCCCTGCTGGTCACCACTGAAGCAGGGTAATAGGGAGATGAGACAGAGGGAGAAGGAGAAACACACAGGCAGCCAAGCTGAGGAGATGGCACTCACACAGCCCAATCTGTCAGTCTGACTACCTTGCCAGATACAGGGTGGCTCACACAAAATCACACACTTTTTGCTAAATACCAAGAGACGGTGCAGCTACACACACACTAATGCTCCAGCACACACACCAAGTTGTGGAACACGTTGTACCGGGGGAAGAAGCGAGATACACCTTCTGTTCTAATATTCATTTTTTCTAGACAACACCTACATTTTCTATTGTTTTTTTTTGTTTGTTTTTTTTTACACATCTTCCTATACCATCTTTTAAATAGGCTAGCACTGTGTCAGTGTATGATATTCCTGAAAATGTATATCATGACCACTTCCTAATAGTCATGACATACTACATCTTTTTTTTCAGTTTTGGTTATTTCACTATGTTGCTGTATTTTTTAAAACAAGAAATCAGAATTCAGGCATATCTGAAACAGCCATAATAAATGGAACCATTATTTTTTTCTTGAAAACAAATATCAATATCATATTAAAGAAAATAAAGATTGTCATTTTAATTATGCCAGTTGTCAATTATGTCAATAACTATCATAATAAATGTCAAATCAATGTTATATTGTTTCAAGGTTTATTTTTCTTCCTGAGTGAGAGCTGAGAAATGTTTCAGTGCAAGCGAAAGCAAAACTAATCCTTTTTTCCCAACTTCCATAGCACTGCTAAATACATACCAACTTTATCTAACAGGTCTTGAGCCTCATTCATATGGTACTTTAAGTGGAATTGTTTGAACTTTTTATATCATTACTCATTAATTTTATTTTTGTTGTACTTGCTGGTTTTATGACCTGTGTTTTTACTGTCAATGTATTTATTGTTTGTATTGTTCTTATTCTTTTTTTTTCTCATTGGTTTTAATCAGGAATTGATTCATTACACATCTGATCTTATAGCATTTTGTGTTCTTTTACTTTGGACCATGATAACAGACAGACTGTGACTCTGAAAGTGTTTTCTATTCTATTCTATTCTATTCTATTTTAAAGAAAGAAGAACATATATTGGCTCATATTAATGCTCTATCATTTATTAACTTTTTATGGAAATCACACTTTTTATTGCAAAACTTTACACCATTTGAACAACAATTTATGTTCTTTCACAGGGCATGCATTGCACCCAAACAGCCAAGACAAAAAAAAGAGCTTGTGCCCAAACTAGATGCTCTTTTTGTTGAAAAATTGGAATATAACAGACTAATTTTCGTTTGCCGTTACAATACAAACAATTCTATTGTACGAGAATACTACAGGTTTTGTTTTCATATTTCTTCACCATAATGGCATTCTAAGCCTATATTTATTTTGCATTGAGACCTTTTATTTGTTGAGTACATAAATCAAAATTGAATAAGAAATACACTTTTCTATATATTCATTAAAAAAAAAAAAAACAGTAAGAAAATGGGCTATATCGTGACATGTATTGTCACAAAATGGCAAATATAAGGAAATTCTGGACAAATCACACAGCTCTAAATTGAATCCCTGTGCAATTTCAAACAGAGACCTTCGTTACATTCCCTTCTCTCTCCCCTCATTTCCTGTCTGTCTGCATCAGCTGTCAGATAAATGTAAGAGTACAGTGGCACATAATGCAGGTCAGCTCCACAGGGCTTGTTCAAAATTATAGTTTACAGCTGGCAAAATGCTTAGAAGCCATTATTATGGAAGCTATTACTCTTCATCTGTGTAAAATCATCGTGTGGAAAGACTAATTATGCTTTGAATTGGTAATGATGTCTGTCAACAGGATAATTTGCCAAGAATTTGCTGGGAGTCTCAAACTGAATATGATTGTATGACCACTAGAGGTTTAATGTGAGGATTAGTGGTGCTGATTGCGTTTTAGGATGACAGAATGGTAAAAGGCCATTTTTCATCAAATTAAAATTACATCAATAGACACACTGCAGATCGAACAAGAAAGCATTAAGCCTGTGTCTAATACTGTAATAGTAAGGGCTGGGAGTGACCTCAGGGTCCCCACAGGTGAACTCTTGACCTCCTTCTAACAAAAAGTCATCATACCTTATCACCACTCCACACACCTTTGGTCCGGAGAGATAATGTCGGCGAGAGCAGGAGCCTCCTCAGATCTTTCACATCAGCACCTTAGTGCTTCAAATACAGACACTATGGCAACTGCACAACCACACACACAACCACACATGTAATCTCTCCAGGGTGTGAGATGCAAACAGGGCTAATATGTTTGAAGAGACAGCAGTGATCACATTTCCAAGTGACTCCTTGCATCTAGCTGGGATAACCAAATAAAGAATGTTCTCAGCAAACCACAATCCCGCTTTCAAAACACTTGATCCTAAGATGACAAGCAGCAGGCTATCCATTATGCAATACTCTCTCTCTTTCTCTATTACTAATCAAAACTAGAGTAAGGTCTTTGGCTGAGATTAGTGTCTCTCTCAGGGTGTCTCTTTGCTTTCAGAACAGGGGAAGGTGGTAGGACACACCTGCAAAGTTTCCGCATTTAATTTTCAAGTGCATCAGCACCTATTGACAGTGAGAGCTGCAACAAGACAGCAGAGGTCAGTGAGTGGTAAGGAGGAATAACACATAAAGTGCACACTGTAGAAGGAACACAGATGAACATGATGGTACTGGACAGTTATGCAACAACATACACAGAAATCTTCATACATATATATACACACATATATCCCATGATTCTGTGTATAATGTCATAAATGTACTGCCACTACATCTGAGTTTCAGTCAAGCATGTTCAAAGTTGTACATTCATTAAGCCCCATTTCTGTCAGGAAAACAGGACTGAAGAGTATATCAAGTATTAAGACAGTGTAGTGAAGCCATATTACAAGCTCTTTTCATCTCTGGCTTTCTGTCTTCCCCTGCTCTGCTTCTTTTCTTTATCCCTCCCCATAAAATCCCCCATCCCAGACTAAACCAATCCGCTGTCACCAGCCCCTCATTCTATTCTACATCTACTATGTAGGCCTCCCATCCCCACTGTTTCCTCTTTCTACACACACACACACACACACACACATAGACATATACAAGCAGGGCCTCCTCTCCTCTGTATGACCTTGACTGGCTAGCACTCCAGGGCCTGTTCTTTGCTTCTGCCTCCCTCTGTCTCTCCTGCTCTCTCCATCTTTTCACGCTCGCCTCCACTCCATCGTCTGCCTCTCTACCTCTTGCTTTCTATCACTCTTGCCTGGCTGGCTGATGTTAACCGGCACAGTCCTTTTTCTCCTCCCCAAGACACAGAGGAGAAAGGGACAGAAGATGGCAGAGAAAGAGGAAGTGAAAGACCTCCCCTTCCTTTGCAATCCAGTCACCTGAGAGAGAATAGAATAACTTCAGCACTATATAGACTCAACAAGTATGTTATAAATACTGTTTTGTGTGCAGTATTGCACACAAACAATCTTCTTGTCCAATAAAAAGACCAAATGAATGCAATAAATCAAAAAAGTAATTATGTTTGTTTACAAATCTTCTGATATCCAGCATAGAATCTAATTTCATGTTACATAAACAGGGTCTTTCACACAGGTTGCATGTAGAGGTGGACAATCTACCACATACAGTCACTGTGTCACAACTTGTTCTATGTATAATGTAAAAAAAAAAACCCTGTACTACCTAGTTAAAATACTTAAAATTAATTTTGATGTCGCCCTTCCTCTTAAGTACACATTAATTAAAATGTGACAACAAAAGGTGGGAAATATACAAATCTTCAAACACAGTATACATTATCTCCTTTGAGGGTAATGCTATATATGGTATATATATTTAGTTAAGAAAAAGTTTAAAATACCCACATTTGATAATTCTCTTCATTTTTGGAACATCTATGCAAACAATTCATGATTTGAATTTCTTTGTTTTGTGTCACATTCACTCTCCTCCATGTTTGCTTGTGTTGCCTTCATGCAAATTTCTGTTTCCATCCATATGGAAGGACACAAAGCGCCATCCAAATGATGAAAAATATTGTCAAAAGAAGTGTGAGTTGCACAGTCCTACTGACAACAACTAAAATATTTGACCCACTTCAGAAAACGTACTGAAAATTCCACTGTGAACCATCATACTGGGATATGATTTTTCTTGTCCATTTTGCCGTATCCTTGCTGCAGGTTAATCAATAAAGGTAGAATAATCTCTTTATTTCTTTTCTTGTCAAATACATTTTTTGTGGTGCAGATTACTTGATGTTT
Organism: Apogon hyalosoma; assembly: GCA_037367295.1. Taxonomy (NCBI): domain Eukaryota; kingdom Metazoa; phylum Chordata; class Actinopteri; order Kurtiformes; family Apogonidae; genus Apogon; species Apogon hyalosoma. Next base: position 16,502,075 of record JAPQRP010000025.1, read on the forward strand.
TAAAGTGTGATTAGACCTTTCTAATCAGCTGATAGAGCTTCCTGTTGCACTGAGGAAGATGATGAGCTCCCTCAGTGCAACAGTGAAACAGCAGGTCCAATTCTGCATTTCTTTGCAGGTGTTCCTACAAAAGCATCTAATTACCTCCTTCGCAGCATTGTAGCCTGTTCCTCTGACTCCAGTGATCCTTGAGAATTTTGCATTGGCTTAGCTTACAGCCTCCATCTGTATAACATATTGGAGCTGTTAACTGTTTGACTATCCATTGAAAGTCTAAATAGACTTAATCTCATGATTGAGTGATCTATTAAATGTCAAACAGGCTGATTAAACACTCTCTACAATTAAGCTATTCCTGTACCACTTTACAGATTTTACATATGCAAAGGTCTCTGCAGCAATTGTGTTCACATATCTGATGCTCACAGACTGCATCAAATGTCTAATTCAGGCTTTGCTGTAAAAATATGACATTTTCATCTACTCTACATCTGATATCAATACAACAAGCTCCCAGGAAAACAGAATACCAAGCAGCCGTCATTTTGCTTTAAACAATATTCAGCACAAAAAGATAAATTAAAGGACATCATGAATGAAAATCTCTAGTAGTGTCCCTTTTAACTTTGATCAGAGTAGTGTAGACTTGTTGAATGTAGCTGCTTAGCCCATAGCAATACCTTTTTCTCAGTGCACTTTCAATTCATCTAGCTCTAAGAGGCATGGACATTACAAGACTGACACAGCAATTCCTCCAAATAATTTCTCATCCCACATTAGTAAAACAGCCATGAAGTAGAGGGACATCATCAATTTCTACAGGGCAATAATAACAAAGAGGTTAGGAACTCACAGTCTTCTGCTGACACTACACTTCACACCATGTTAAAAACCATCTACAAATTCCCTCTATTTCCCATTTCATTTCCTTAGCATTTAAAACCCTTTGATGCATACCAAGAATGGTCATCCGCCACCCAGGTACTGTACCAAGAGCTGTCAAAACCTGGCACATAATGAAAGTCTTTTCATCCAGACGAAATTGAATTACATCTTTATCTTCAGTCTGATTATTGAGACTCTAATCACCACAGTGGAAATTTATTTGAGGGCATGTATTGACTTTTACATATTAAAGTGCCTACAACTATGGGAAAAAACACTGAAGGAGCAATTCATTTTGTAAGAGTCCAAAATGAGAGCTGGACACTCAGAGGTTACAGAAAAACCTGCATAAAGTTAATTTTCTTCAGTAATCACCTTCCTCCTCCTCCTTTAATACTGTATACCAGTTACAGGATGCATATGCTTTTTAAGTTGCGCATTTATCTTCCTAAAGGCAAAAGCATAAATCATACCTTAGAACCTCTCTTAGTATGGGTTCTCGATGCCAGACTTAAGTCATTTAGATTGGTAGCGCTTTGGACTCAAGCCCACGTCCGAGGCCAGCGCCATCCTAAATCAACAGTGAACCTGGTGTTATTACTATACATCATATTCAAGCTGTAGATAGCATCGTGTGCCATGTGGCGAACAAGACCACACATCAAATAAATTTAGGGCAATTTGTCCCTGATGCACAAACTCTGTCTCCAGACTCCACCAGGACCAGACAAAGCAGGAAGATAACGTAATGTCAAGAAATACACAGAGGAAAAATTATTTATATGCCTAAGCAAACAAGTAAATCTCTACTCTGCTTCCTTCATTATGTGAGGATGTAATATAAACACATTTAACACTATAGTGATTACACTGAACTGTGCAACATGGGTCCTGGGCTCACACTGCTCAACTTAGAAAGGCCATAAAGTTGTATCACTGACCCACCTCTTGTTGTCAGTTAAACAGATCAGGGTGATTCCATGAATAACACATGAGGTCAGTCGACCACAGGTTCCCTGTCTGAACATGTCTCCAACCCCTAACCTGTACCCGAAACGTCCTCTGTCAGTGTAATAATCAATCAATAAAAGCTTCAACCTCAGCCAACAAAAGTCTTACAGTCAGTTTATCAAAACAGTCATCAATAGAAGAAGCTGGAAAGCTTTTCATTAAGTGGTCCCCTGCTGTTTGAGAAGCTGAAAATTGTACTGCATTTTGGCTGGAAGGAGACCCTCCAGTGTCTGGCATCAGCTGCAACGCCTGAACAGAGATGAATGTCCAAATTCTGAACAGCACAAACATTTCTCTAGTAAGGATGGGCTGCTTTTTGTGCATGGGGTGATGATGCAGCCTGCCTGACAGATTTTTCACACTCACTGGTGACGGCTAAAAAAAAAACAACAATGTGCTAAAAATCCAATCAACAATAATCAGTAATTAAGATACAGAAGGAACTGGGGTGGAGCAGTCATCATTTTAACTAATCCACAGTGTACAAAGACATTAATCAAACCTTAACTCCGCAACATCACAGCCCATTAGATGTAAAGTGTTTCTCACTGTTGTTTAAGGAGCCATTAGTGCAAGCTCTTCTGTTACACAAATCACTTCTTTAGCATCTTCAGTGGTATAGCACATGTAAAAAGCCAGATGGGTGTATATGACAATGAAGCCAAAACATCTTGATCACACCTTGGTGGCTGGCTGCAGTATAGGTCATAAACCCCACCCCTTTAATTCTAGTCAATGGGATTATAGCCAAAGTTAAAATGAGTTATTCAATGATATAGCCATAATGACCAGTCGCTGCCAAGACTTCATTAGTTGGGCAGGAATGACACAAATCAGGTGGTTGGCCTGCGGGTGAATGTAATGTCCCCATGTCTCTACTGTTACTGCATAGATTATGGCTCTAAAATGAAGAAGGGCTTGAATGCAACCTCACAGACTGCACAACCATACATGTTATACCCTCTTCAGCACTACATGTCCACAAAACCCCTTTTCATAACCCTACAAATATATTTTCCCATTTTGAGGGTGCATCATATAATAGACAGGTCTTGGGACTTGCTGAAATGTGTCACAGAAGTATCATACAAGCTCTCTTCACTGCAATATTTTGGTTTTGCTTTTCTATAGTGGCAGGAAGAGGCATCAGTGTCAATCACTCTATTTAGTCCAGTCCCTAGAGACATACCCAAAACTTCATCCTGTCATCTATAGCTAAGAAAGAGTTATCATCATCAAATGAACTATTTATTATTATAATTTTACCAAAGTGTAGCTGAAATACAGGGTTGGAGCATCTATAAATTGTCTGTTGAATCCTGCTGGAGCTCACTCTGCTGCATATTAAACATATGTAAACAGTCTAAATAGCTGAATGTTTTCAAGTGGGCATAAATAATGAACCATTTAGCCATCAGTCTGAAGAGACAATAATTGTGTGCTAAATTATCCCCAGAATTTACCCTTAAGTTGAGTATTGATTAAATCCTGCAGTCATATTTCAGATGTTCCTTTGACAGTGGTCAGCAGATAGTCAGGCTCACATATGACCAACCTGTTTGTCCTCAGCCCCTTTAATCCTCTGAGGCCATAATCAATATGTCCCTGGTAGACCTTTCTCTCTCTCCCTGCCACTCCACCTTGAGACGCGGAGTGAATTTAAAGGCCACAGCAGTGCAGCAAGGGAAACACCCGCTGGAAAGGAACACCCTCTTACTAAATCAATTAAAGGCGTGTCGATCAAATATTGACTTCCGTATTTAACAGAGTACCACTGATACATCAACAATCAGTCTGCTCATAATTTTACCACTTTACTTGAAGTCCATTTCTCTCTTTGTCCCCAGTAACAGCATTTTTCTCAACCTGGACTGCAGAACATCCAAGTGGAAAAATGACTTTGAGGAACATTCACTTTTCTGCCTCATGCCATTTATTACAGGAACAAATTACAAACATGACCTAATGTCTGCTAGCCCACTTGTTAACATTAAATTTCCATTTGCATCCTCCTTTGACCTTCAACAAGAATCACCAGCCATATTAGCAGGCCTGTGATGCTGCACCTTAGCACATTATGAAAGTCATTATGGTAACATGTTCACAGTGACAATCACAATGTATACATACACACTCATATTACAATTTTGACAGGGATCATATGAACAGCAACAACATTCAAACAAAACATCTTTCAGGAAATGTAGGACATACCATATGTATGCAGGTTAGAAAAGATATACATGTATACAGCATTTGGAATATGAGACTCAAGGATTTTACAGCAGTTTGTGACACAGAGCCTGCTTTATGGTCACCTCTTGGCATACAAAACAACTTCCCAAATTTGCAGGGATAGGGTAAAGATGCACACCCATAAGAAAATCCCACATTTCTGGCCAAAGGGAGAAACAGCTTTCTTATTAACATTATGGAAGACTTCGTTATCAACAGGTTTTTGAATACATACAAATACTGCAGCACCACCTTTTCAAGAAGGTGGGAGACGTAAGAAAAGAAGCTACAATCAATGTCAATCAAGTCCACCGCCAGTCAGAAATCCTACTTGGATTCCAGGAAAAAAATTGCCACAAAATGGCACTGCTCCTGCCAATCCACTATTCCACTGAGGTATTTTTCATTTATTGGTGAACAAATAGCTGTGCATTAGTGTTAATTTTACTAGAATCATAAACAGTACATAATCAGTGGATGGAGGGGAGGAACTGTGATGTTACACTCATTTCTGAACTGCCATTTTGAAACCTGTAGTTCCTGATTAGGCTATCATCCTTTGGCTTTTTGGAGCTAAAAGTGATCATATTTGGGCAAAAGGGGCAGAACTAGGAGAGCCTGAGGGATCAGAAGCGGGCTTATTCTAAGTGGTAGCTTACTAACCTTGCAAAATCCTAAACTTCATCAAGCATTGCATACCTAGGTAATTTTCAGTCTTGATAGTTGAACCTATGAATAGCAACAATTGTCTGTCAAGGAAAAAGACATTTTATCAAAAAAAAAACCTGAATCTCTGAAAGTCCAACTCCTAATATGGTAGAAGTCAACACCTTCTATTTGCCCTGAGATCTTAATAAAACAGTAAAATTATACAGATGGGCCACCAGATCACTTTTTAGAGGAACCAAATTAATGGATGAGACCAAACTGAGTCTTTGAAAAGAATAAATATTGACTTGGTGCTTCTACAGAGAAGTTCAATGTAAGTTTGCAGGAACCAGTACTTTCTGAAGTTGACCTAGGGGCCATCAGAAAAGTTACATGTTTAAGATACTTGTGCAGTTGGCTTCATTTTGGAACAAAGGTCAATGCCCTTTGGTAGGAACGCTGTCTTTCTTGCACAAGCAGAAAAAGGGAAATATTGTGTGTATACAAAAATAGTCAATAATGACACTCACATAAGGTTTACGGTTGTGTTGGGACTGGAACCAAATACAAAGTACAACTGAGGATTAGAAATATGACCTGATGATGGTACTTGTAATGTAAAAACTCTCCAAATTACAAACATTTAGAGAACATGTATGTCTGTACCAAAGTTAAAAGTTATCCATGCATCTTTAACAGCACAAATAAAAAATAAAAAAAAGGGCTATAATTCACAGTTGTTTTTTTTTTATAGAATAGAATAAAAAAAAAATACAAAGTATGCCAGTGTGTTTACACGCTTCGGTGGAGGTCAACATTAAGTATAAAGGGACATTACTGTGGTTTTTAATAATAGAATAAAATCAATTTGCAGGCTTTAGTTTTTCTGTGGTGTTGTGCTGTCATTCACTTGAATGGATTTGTTTTCCATTATAAACCATCGTCCTGGCTGCTGATACTGATGCTGATGCTTGCAAACATCATCGTACAGTATCATGTTGTTGCCCGTGTGTGGTGAGATCACATTATCTCACATCACAGGGAAATGAACAAAAATGGCTCCTCCCACTCTGCCTTTTGCTCTCTTACACCCCCCTCCGCCCCTCGCCTTCCTCCTCCTCCTCCTCCTCCTACCTTCCCTGGTCCTCGGTAGCAGCAGGTGTTATTCTCTATAACCTGAAGATTTAGGAGGTAATTATCATCACCTCTCAGCCCTGGAGAGTTATTCATGTTTCATGGCTACAGCAGGGGACACAGGTCGAGTGTGTTCCTGGGTGCCCGATGAGAGAAGAAATCACGCCTCAAAAACACGTGGGAGAGATTACTCAAAAATGCCTCCTTTGTACCCCCCCATACCCCTGCCTCTGCTGCACGGCTGGGGCATGAGTCTCCAGCACCGTTCGGTAGTATTTCTGCAGAAGCATCCGTGCATCATAAATACCGTAAATACACTTGGATCTCATTGTAGCTACAGGCTTTGACCTTGTGTTATGTTGCCCTTAAGTCAGCACTGTAAATGTCCAAAAACATTTCCAGTGCGCACCGGCAAAACGCATAAGTGTCAATGTCTCCAACAGGTTCATAATGCATTTTTACGGTGCAATGAAATACATGCAGGATTGGGCTGATGATAAGCATCCTCCTAGGAGGCAATTAACTGCACTGATATTACATAATGACAGCCCACACTTTTCACTATCATCACAGGTCCGTGCAGGGATAAAGGCTGTTGGAATAAAATAAAAATAAAAAAAAGACCAAATAAACACGTTTGGAAGCGCATCCGCCTTTTCGTGTCAGGCGGAGAAGCAGCGGGTCAGCAATGAAACATCTTGAAACTGTCAGGAAGAGTGGCAATTCTTGACAGGATCTTACCTTTGCTATTGTCCTCTTCCCTGTTCAGATACATGGCTGTTACTTCACTCCGAGGCAGATGCGATGGCGTTGTCTCTGGGATTTGTTCTTGGTTACTCCTCTGGTGCGGACCGTCAACTCCGCCGATGTGGTTTGTAGTAGTAGCTGTTTATTGTTTTGTTGCTCCTCAACAGCCTCTCCTCTCCTCCTAGTGGATAGGTAGGCTAACCAGTTTGAGACTCTCACTTCTCCCTTCCTCCCTCTCTCTCTCTCTCTCTCTCTCTCTCTCTCTCTCTCTCTCTCTCTCTCTCTCT
>JAPQRP010000025.1:16509121-16529199 GCA_037367295.1 Apogon hyalosoma
CTCTCTCTCTCTCTCTCTCTCTCTCTCTCTCTCTCTCTCTCTCTCTCTCTCTCTCTCTCTCTCTCTCTCTCTCCAATAACCAGAGGACAAAATGGGGAAAAGTGACTTTTGCAGCTGTTTTAAGAAGTCCCCACTGCTTGTTTGCACTGTTACCACATCCAATCCCTGATACCATTTATGCATACCATTATTTATTCATTAACCCATAAAGACCCAAACATCCATCATCAACCAAAAGCATCTACTGATCTAAACTGTTGATCCACTAATCCAATCAATCCATGTAAATAATTTGTGTAAAATGTAGTTTGTTGTCTTTTCATGGTAATCAAATATGACCCATTTGGACGTTCAGAGGCGCCGCAGTGAACATAGAAATGCAATCATCTTCTACAAAAGTGATTCACTAGTAAAATCCATGGAGTTTGATAAATGACAGTGGATGGAGACGCTTGGTTTATGTCCAGTTAATACTGTATTTTACCGAAAAAGTCACAGATTCACCAGTTTTTTCCGCTTTGATACAATAACCTTTGACTTTACTGTGAGCTTTTGGACATCTTTGTGATCAATCAGTTAAACACAGGAAAACAGATGTTTTTCACTGAAAAAAAAATGCTAAAATCAGAGGATAATATTGTAATAAATGGTGATAAATCATTTGGGAAAGATTAAATACAGAGAAAAATTCATTTGGGAACTGCCACAAAAGTCACACTGGGTCCTTAGGGGTTAAATACTGCTTTGCATATCATTGAGCTGCATTCACCTGGCTTTAATCTTCATATCTTCATGTGTATTTATGCCTCAAATGTAAAAACTCATCATGCACAAGATATAACACTTCAATTTATGTCTTGTCTTTGATGCATTTCATTGCATTTTCCTAAAACAGATTGGACTGTGTCAACTTTGGCTCTAGTAAATGATGTGATGCATATTTGTTACCTTTGTAAATGTATGAACTGTAATACTTTAATATTGGGAATGGACCCCAGGAAGAATAGTCTCTACTTTCGTAGAGACTAATGGGGATCCTTAAATTAAAAAAAAAAAAAAAAAGAAAGAAATAAATCAGTCTCCAGCAGCCCTAAAATACAGTCTATGGAGTGCAGTCTAATGAAATATAGAGATGCAGGTTTACATTTTAAAAAAATCCTAGTTTGTTCTTAAACTCTTGTGACACTTGAGTAAATATCCTTCACTTGTCTGCTATTTTCCAGCCTTTTAGACCACTTAGATAAATTAATCATCATGCAACCTAATGTAGTCTGAGGGATCCACCGTAATGAGTCAATTTGTAAAATCTTATGAGAAATCTGCTTCAGTGTCAGTAGATGCTGATGTAAGGAGAGGAAGGCTGAAACCCATCTGGCCCTGTCACTTGAACTGTGCTCCACCTGCTGCATGTCCATATTCCTCCTTTACACAAATGACAGTGAATTCAACACAATGTCCTGTGTGAGTTCATTGAACACATATAAGGCATTATTAGGCCAGAGATTAAGAGCTCTCCAGGGGTAATTGGGTGGATCCTCTAGTAGGTTTTGATACAAGGTGATATGGCTGTGATGCAAATACACGCTAAATTACGAGCAGAAACTAGATGTAGATTACTTTACCGCTCAGTATTCAGGCTGTTGTTCATCACCCATAGCAGCCCTGTAAGAGGAGAAGGAACAATTTGTCTGTGACCTTGACTTAGTCCTAGAGAAATCCAGTAGAAAGGCAATTTAAAACAATTTATTCAATACTCTTCTTCTTGTTCTGAGAAATTTCCAATTTATGTTAGAAGTTCTTGTTCTCCCAAGAAGCTGGTAGACTGAGAAATGGGACATCATAAAGTAAATGGGATAAACTATAAGATGTTTCATGGTAGTCATTAAAACTAAAGCTGGATGTGATCATCACACGGGGCTATTTTGTGGGGTTTTAAACATAACAGTATTGCTGCCTATCATGAGTGTGCATTTATAATCAGTAACCTTTGACCAGAAATCTTTACCACACACCCGTGCAATCTGTAATATTTTCATTATACTTTGTGTTGTTTTCAGTGGCTCTCAGTGAGGCTTACTAATAAATATGCAGGTTCACCTTACAAGCCAGCAAAATAGAATGCTAATATTCTTTTCAATTATGTGCCTCTCTGATATCACAGATTACAATTCAATAGGATATTGTAGAACTGTACTGTAGATGCAAATGCTGGGTTGCATTTACAAAACCACAACTAACAGTTTCCCTGCATTTCATCAATAGAGTCAAGAAGGTCGTTGGCTCAAAGTATCCTGCAGTAATTTCCATTTGATTATATTTTGTTTTGCGCTGCACTATGCACTGTTGGTTCAATGTAGAGAATCTTTTGCCATTTGTTAGGAGAATTCTCTAAAGACTAATTTGACCACAGTCTATTCCCAGATTTTCCTCTCCTGTGCTCCCAGCATCATTGTGCCTGTCACTGATGCATCTGTCTCCACTGGTATCTATAAATACCCCCCTTCTCTCCCCTTCAAAAACCTGATTCCCATTGATTTAGTGACCTATATACACATCACCACCACTCCCTCTCTTCCTCCAGCTCTTTGCCTCTTCTATCGATGGCCCTTTACTGTCTCCACCTCTTGATTTCCCCTTCCTCCTTCATTTTCTCTGTTAAAGCTTAACTTAGACTACCTTTCCTCCACCTTCTCTCCTACTCTTGCTAGAAAGCACGAAAGGCTAATAATAGTTCATGGTGGAAGCTTAAGTCACTGCACATGAAGGGGATTTGAATGTGCATAAGAACAGTGGCTGGTGCTCATTTCTATATTTCAAAGTCTTGTCATTGTGGTAAACTGAGCCGTCGGGCTAATCTCTTGTGTGTGTAAACACTGGAGTAGATAGTCTGACGGAAGGAGTCTCTCAAAGACACACAAGCTGTAATATGAAATCTGACTCTGGATGAAATAAGATCTGAATACAGAGACATATAGAAAGCTGTTTGTGTATATATGTGAGTCTAGGGTAATACAATAGCATGATGCAATTATGCTGCAGGTGCTGCAAAATAGCACCCTGGAAACGAATGCTATAAAGAGTAATGTTGAATTCATAGCAAACAGCAGGGGATTAATAATGAATAAAGCTATGTCACTATATCAGTTCTGCTGAAACACTCAGGAACAATTCAGGGTTTATAGACCCTAAAGATTAGATGCAAATCCATGAATAAAACAGATTTCTGTATTCTTATCGTGCAACTTATAAACACAGACACATCTTATTTGTCATAGGAAATCACAATGATTACAGGAAGGAAAAGGCATGTTAGTGTATGAACTGCATCACAGCCGCAAAAAGTAAGATAGGCACACAGACACTGAGATCGAAGCGCGTGATTTACTGCCCCACCACCCAAGCTTAGCATACAATTCACCTGTGTTACTGCTGACACTCTTCCCACTGCCATCCTGTCAAGGCTACAGCTCTCCTGCGACCCTGCAGTGACACCTTGTGGCTCTGTTCAGCTGAAAAATCACCACACTCGGTCTCAACTGCTTTTTATTTTTTTGCCTGGAGGAGCCACAATGTCATCCTCCTGCGTTTCAAAACATCACCCTACTGTTTGGTTTTCAGAGCACTATTACAGACAAAAACAGCAGCGTCAGTTCTTTTGTACTCTGACATGAAGCTAGTGGACCTTGAAAGCAGAAACAGTGTTGAGCATAAAGAGTGTAACGCTCAGGACAGAAAACTGCACGAGACAACATAAGGACAGTGAGTTTATTGAACAGCAAACTGTGACAGAGAACACAATATTTTTTTTTTTTTCCATTGCATTGTAAAGAATGCCTAGGACAACTGTGTCACTCACCACATATATATTTATTAACACCCTTCATTGAGAAACTCTGTAGATGGACAGCAGGGTGGGGGCCCTTGTTGTAAAGTGCTACAATGCACAGTTCCTCTTGGAGGAAGACAATAAAGGCCATAAGAGAGCTCAATCCCTCTTAGGTCTCCAAGGTCCCAGTTGCATTATTCATACATTGTGTAAAATTGTGATTGACAGGTGTTGTTCAATGTTTTTTTATTTATTTATTTATGTGTGTTTTTTTTCTCCTGTGTGTCTTGTGGCATCTACTTATTGCATATCAGTGAGCTGGTTCATGAATTTTTCAGTGAGTGTGTAAAGCACAGATCTTTAGATTAAAATGTAATAAACTCTTTACTATAATTATAATACATCTTATAATATCTAAGTTACATTCTTATATTTGATTCATTTAGAATATGTAGGCAATATACATCTTGTGGATTACTGCAGATGGGTAACATAGTGGACACCATCACATGGGTCTCACACAATGACCTGTTGTCTCAGCCCTATGGATCAAGTTTTCACAGACAGATAGACTCATAGTTCATCTCACTCAACATCTAAGCTGAAAATAACACCTGACTCAAGCTTCATATCCAAGGGCTTCTTCTGAGTATAACCAAAGTGGGCCTTGTGGTCTCTTGTGCCTAATAATCCTTTGTGCTTTCTTTGATTGTATATACTCTAAGTCAGTCATTTGGTGTTTTAGAGATCCTCAGCATTCACCTGTACCTCAACTAGGATGCACAGGCAGCGGAGGATTGTGACAGATGGAAGGAAAGAGAAGAGAAAAGAGAGCATCGGACTGACAATCAAAGAGGAAAATACAGCTGTGCCACACTAACAACTACACACCAACTACAGCACTACACAGTCAGACACACATACAAAATCAAATACAACAAGGTCAGTGAAAATTCACAGCTGAGTAAACCAAAATAATTTGCACAACATTTTCAAGATTCACCCAAAATGGAACAAATAAAATCTGATAATTGGGAAAGGGGAGATTAAAAATGATAACAATAATCTCAACAACACAAACAATAGGCATTGTGATCACAACAACAGCATATATGAGATGAGGCAATTGGAATGTTGACAAAACTACAATATTAATTTATAGAGATGAGCCCACATAAAGAGGCGGGACTTTTGCCATTTTCTTGAGGCTCAGTTATCATCAGTCATAGCAGCCGGAGGTGCCAGTTGATGTCTAGCGGTTTTGTTGTCCCTCCCTGACCTATGGCTTTCAGTTAAGACATAAATAATGTTGAGATATGCTAGCATGTTTCAGTCAGTATAGCCTTGGTCACAATATTGCAGCTACCTCATGAAAGAAGCACCATTCAATGAGACATATGTTAAATTTATAGTCCATATTGGCTTGACTGGGTATATTTCATTTCATTTTCAGGGATGAATAGTGCCGGTGGTCACTCATATATCCAGCATGACTGGGAAACTAAATACAATTTCTTCATTAGTATATTATGTTTCATTTGGTCCTTGTAAATTCATCAACAATATGCTGACCAAAGGATTTAACCTTAACTTGAGAAATGGCACCTCCAATCAACCATCTAAGATCTATTCTAGTGTTCCTCTTTGCATACAGAAAAAACCCCATCAATATGCTTCATTTAAGTTCAAATGATGATAAAACGAGTTCCTTCATTTGATAAGTCCACATCATCAAAACATTAAATCACCACAATATGGATTGAGGGGGAAACTGGAGAGGTAGGTGTGCAAATAAGCCATCATGTACAAAACAATAAATCCTAAAACATAAAGTTCATATCATCTGCATATATACAATATACTTAAAGTGGACACTTTGACACAGAAAAACAACACATACAAATATATAGTGCTATACTGCCTATACTGAAATGAATATTGATAAATAGACCTCACTCCCACAAATGATTATACATTAAAAAGTTGCATTGCATATCTACAGTGCAACAGTACAACTGATGAGTTGCTTAAACTGTGGGAGCGAGGAAGGAATGTGATTGGATAATACACATCAAAGTCACCTTGATCTCCGATGAGATAAACCAATGGCAGGGCTTCAGTGTCGTGATGCATAAACAAGATACGACAGGACTGCTTTCCCTAGCAGCTTAAAGCAAACAAAACCTCTAAAGCAAACACACCGAGATGTTTGGTAAAATCATAAAACACTCACAACACATTGGTTCAATTTTCTGATAAAGAAAATGTTTTCTTTAGCTCTTTGGGTCCTGCCACAGAATTCAAGTTCTGACAAGTTTCATGAATCTAAATTGAGTGTAAACTGTAAACAATAATAACTGTGCCTGAATCTAAAGGAAATGTACAACTAAACTATGGACTAATGGCTCCACAATGGATGACTGTACATTTGAGGCCTCAGAAGGTGACGTCTCAACATCTGTTAGTCACCAAATATCTACTCTTAACCTAGCATTCTATTTGTAATTAGAAATGGCAAGTGATGCTTTCATGTGAATCACACAGAAAGAAAACTGACAGTGAATTGCTCTTTGACTTTCAAGCGTACTTTCCTCTGGCCACAATTTAATCAGCGCTGTCACAGCAGGTGTTTTCCATTATCCATCAAAGAAAAAAAACCCTGGTGTAACATCAGTGATTGGGTGTGGCCAAAAGTACACGGCTGACTGTCAACCTGTAGTAAGCAACAAAGTGGAAAATATTTTGTTTGTGGTGTTGTGTTATTTTATCTGTGTGATTTAATGGATCTGCTGTGTCTATGAAAGTCTGGAAGTGCATAATGCCCAAATGCTGTCCACTGTGTCTTCAGTCTGACGACAGAACAGATTTAATCTTTTAGGGAGGCAAAACAGTCAAACCATTGTGGTAGCACTAAATATCAGATGGAACCTGATCTACTTAAAAAGCCAAGGCAATCAAAGTGTGCTCGGCGCTGAATGGCTGGGTTCATTACAACCACTTACAGGAAAGGATGTGACTTCTAAGGAAACATCATGAGGGGGTGTGCTGGTATCACATCACACATTCCCGCTTCTTTTCCTCAATCAAATTCATGTATTTACTTCTATTTCTAAAACTTTTAAGACATAAGTTTGGTAAAATCCATTAAATAACATTTGAGTAGATATTCTACCAAACCTAACGTTCTTTTTATGTACAGTGTGTACATTTAATACATGGTCATATAATTCAGGAGTTAATGCTCTTTGAAAAAATAGGTACTGTATAGCTTGCAGAACTGCAGCAACCAAGGGCAGTACATCTTCTGTGATCATTTAACAATCATACTCAAAACTGCAATAACATGTTGAAATTATGAAGCAAAATTCCTTTAGAACTGATATCTGTGGCTTAATTTCCAGACAGCTAGTTGTGCCTGCCAACTGGAATTTGTGTGCCACCACAGGCAGCTTGGCAAACAAAGGCTCCCTCTTAGACTAGTTCAACATTCAACACAACAAATTAAAACAAAAATGTACTGATTGGTCGTGCTTTGACCCAAATACGATCAAAAAAACTTCTTTGAGAATGAGATGAATCCTCACGCAATTGATGTAATGCATTATGGAAGGGGAAGGCAGAAAGGAGTTGCTTCTTAGTTGTCTTTTTTAGGCAAGAAGCTAAGGAGAAATTCACCCACACCCAGGAAGTAGACCACCTGGGCAATGCCAAAAAGAGGTGCAATCACCAAGGCTCGACAGTAGGCGCCCTTCAGGAAGGCTGCTGGACCCTCATTACGCATAATTTTGCTGTAAGGAGAATAAAAGCCTATTATATAACCTGAAATACACAGGCAGTATCAGTAATGTGCCTACAGATATGCAGCACCGTATACACTATCACACATGCTGTAGCTGTAAGGACATAATGAGGTCACCTGATACAGTCAGTCACCCCACTGTACGTGTCTTCTGTACTCCCTCGATTCAGAGACTGCAGTCTAGTCTTTATCACTGCAAAACACAGAGCTCAAGTGAATATAACATCAGTTATCTGTGTGCATGTTACTTTAAAAATGTTCACAGTGCTCACCATCAACAGGGTTGACAGCAACAGCAGCTGTGCTCCCTGCAAGGCAGCCAGATATAAATGACACGTAGAACGGAGCTGGTCCTTCGACGCCTCTTTTGCCCAAATTATTCAGGTTGGCAAAAAGGGGAAAATAGATAATAGAGAAGGGAACATCCCTACAAAAAAGAAGACAAACTGAGAGTAAATCTTGTTTAACCAATAGCATGGTTGCAATAATTTCTGCCAGCCTTCCAGATCTGTTTTACCTGAGCAATGTGGCACCAAGGCCTTTATATAGCCCAGCAATACCCTTTTCCCTTAGCAGCTGTCTGGTCAGCTGCATGGCAGTTGGGGACTTGGTTTCCACACTGCCTGCTGCTACCGTCTCTGGCATCAGTTTCCTCTGAGCCGCTATAAACCACAGGAAATTAAACATTACTGGCAGTGAATGTACAATTTAAAACTAACAGTATGTCAAGGGTTGCATGATGTGTATCACATGTATGGGCAGACATTTTGAATATGCAACAGTAAGAAGAAAACAATGAAAAAGCTTCTGTATTTTATCACATGGCCACATGAGGCCACTGTTTCTCTATTTTTTTTCTGCTGGAGTTCATGCTTTGCTAAACCACCATCGTATTTCCTCTTACCGAGTCGTCCAGCATCTTGGAGCTGGATTTTCAGCATCTCCATAGGAGTTGTGACAATAACCTACAAGAAAGAATAATAAAAGTACTCAGTGAGATTAAATCTTTTAGTCAGTCTGACAATACTGCATGTACTGGCAACAGAGGAGTCAGAGTTTAAGACTGATTAGTACATCGGAGGTTATAGTTCAGAGTGTATATGGTAAACGTGTATCTATTAGCTAAACGTCAGGTCTTGTTTTCTTCTCTAATCCACACAGTAGTAACTGGTTAACTGGATTAAGGGTGAGATGGCCATGTTCTCAGCCACAATCTTAATCCAAGACCTGCTACACTTAATCTAATCATGTTCCTTGTGCTTGAAGCCTTTGGCCTCATTGACAACAGGCTCTGACTCACTTGGAGCACATGGCCAAGCACTCTCCCAGGGTCTTATCTGATCACTCAAACCTAGTGGCCAGTATATTGCCTGCTAACAGGACAATATCAGTGATTAGACATCAGTCAAGAGAAATGTGCTATAGGTCATATTTAAATCACCGATAAGAAAGAACTACAAACAGCAAGCATATTTTAACTTCCAACTCTGAGTTAAATGTGCTGATGGCTAATTCTAGCTGCAGGCAGAATGAACTGAAGCAGCAACTGAGGTGTTTGTGCATGATCAGACACTGGCAGTGCTAAAGGTGCTCTTCCAGATGGAGAACAGGAGGATGCAATTAGGGGAGCACTTCACTCACTCACCTGGCATGTACCTGCCCCGCACCCAGCCAGCATCTCTTTAAACAGAGTGAGCTTTCTAGACAAAAAAAAAAAAGAAAGACGATAAGCAAGATCAGATAAAAACGTGATCTGACAATGTGGAATCAAGACAACTTTATTTCTGCAGTCTTTGAAAAAACAGTTGTCACCACCTGCACTGGTGATGCTAATCTTTGTCTTCCATATCAACATGTCAAGCACAAGGGCAGATTAATAATTCACAAGGTGAGTGGCTGAGCCAGACAAGTCAATCATTTATCAGACTGCATGTTTGTCACCATTGAGAAGGAGATAGATGTCCCAGAAACCTTCAGATTTATTTACATAGACAGTACTCACAGGAGACAAAGAGTACTAGCCTTCTGAAACACTGTAGTAGATTGCTAATGTTTGACATGTGATGGCTACCATCCATGACTGCCCAATATGACAATATATAGTCTGTCATTAGACAAAAATGTCTGATATGCACTATGGTTTATTTTATTAACAAACAGATCATCATGTGGATGTTTTGGATTGTTTCACCCAGCATAGTTTCAGGCAGGAAATTCATACAAAGACAACAAAAAACAAATATGGAGGACAGGGAATACAACACACAATGGGTATTTGTTCAGTAAATAAGAATTCCATGTGATTCTTCACCTCAACTATTTATTAACTGATTTAACATAAAGACGTGCTGTTGTAATATGTACCATTATCTGGATGTGAAATATCACAAAGCCTACTACTATATTTTATGTGTTAATAGGTAGAACCAAACAGTTAGCAATCCAGTGTGATAAATTTGGGCCCCAGAGGAGATGACAGAGTGCTGGAAGATTAACTTGATCCTTAGTGGAAATACAGTCGGCTAATGTGTCGGGTTACATGTTAGTAAACACTGCAGTTAATCACAGTGTGAATGAGGGGAGTGGGTGAGTGTCAGTCAGCCTGTCAGCACTTTCATGCCTCACCCATCTTTGGAGAGGTGATGCCTGAAGAAGTCGTTGGCAGCCAATTTAATGGCTTTCTCTGGCGTGACTAGTGTTAAGTTCACCGCCGCTCCTGGGAGGGTAGAAAGGACAGAGAGACACAAGAAAAGCAGAGGACCAAAGTGGGAAAAAATGAGAAAATCAGAGAATGAGGTGGTCTACAGAGGAGGGTTTTTCCAGATAACTGACTGCACAAGACAGACGCTGATCATCTGATGTCTGCAGCTCAAAGTACAAAAGCAAAACTTCCTGTCACTTTTTGCTCTTCTCACACTCAACAACCTTGCATGATAAAGAAAAGAATCATTGGAGTTGAAAACTTACCTCGGTACATCCCAAAATACCCCTCTGACCGGATGGTCTTAATAAGGCAATCTGACCTGTAAGATGACAGTTGTGACATGTTAGTTGAAGACCCTGTGACAAACTGGGTAACAGCTAATTCTGTTGTAATGTGCTTCTGTAATGTGTTCAAATGTAAGTGAAGTAATGCTTCATACATGCTGGTGTAAAGGCGACATCCATTTTGCTGGTTTTGCAAGCGAGTCTTGGCCAAGTCAATGGGAAACACACAGGTCACTCCAATTAGGCCAGCGATCCCCCCATTGATCAATTTGGCAGGCAAACTGGACAAAGGTCATCACCACATAAAACATGACAGGTTACTTCATAAATGGATGAACAGGAGTCAACAGCATTAACTGAGAGGCAAAAAGTCACATTGTAGTTTACCTGATCTGCTTGTCAGCCATTTATCTTAAACCCGGGATAGTTAGTCTGTTAATCTGTCTGTTAGCCGTCCCTTGGTTGCTGTGTTTGTCTTTTATTGTCAGTTGCAGATATGTTACTGTCCAAGTGGAATTATTCTTTGTCCGTTCGACTGTTTGTAGATGCTGCTCACAAAATTCAGATAATATCTGTAAAGAAATAGAAAAGTACCTATTCATTTACCAGCTTGAGACTGCTAAAAGTAACCTTGAAACATGATACAGTGCATTTCAAAAGTGAGAATCAAACAATAATACTTTCACAAAATGTACAACATTATGATGTTATGCCACTTTAAATACACTGCAATAAACTGCACACAAATGGTTTGACCTCACTTAATTATGACTTCTACCAGTTAATTTCTTGGCTTATATCAGATAAGGACATGTCACATTACATCATCAAATTTATTGACTTAAATAAACAAAAACATTAATTTACAACTAAATTCTTCATGTCTTGAGGCTGAAAAAAGGCATTCATTCTGCCTAAAAACATATAAAAAAAAAGTTTTTGTTGTGCACAATATCATAGGATATATTTCATTACAAAACCTAAGTGCTACACAATTAAACAGCACAGCTCACAATTCTCTTGATGTAGAGCTTAGGGCATCACTGTGGAGAGATTATATTGTGTTAAACAAATCTATCGTCACTGGAACATCTGTGCATCATGTGTATCCTTGAACATCCATGTTTTATGCATAAGCCATTTATTTAACTGTGAAGCTGTAATTATGTAAGTGAAACCCGGTCCTCTGTAGCATGAAGCCATAGGTTTGAGCAACAGATGAATAATGTCTGTTGTGGGAAAGATGCTCCCTATTTTTGGTACATAATACCCTCAGTATGAAAAGATGCTTCCCATTTCCCCTTTCATTTTCTCCACCCCCTCCATTCTCCAATCACATCCCGCCTCTGCCTGCGCAACCCGCCTCCTCCTCTCCCTTCCTCACTAGCCCTCCCCCATCGTTTCCCTCAGTCACGAGTCACGACTCTCAAACACGACGTTCTGTCTCAGATCTTTGCTGACTTGTAGGTTTCTTTGTTAAGTGCATATGCGTACATTTGTAAGACCCCAAGTGACGTATTACTAATTCCTCAGATTCTGCTTCAGAGAGGCTGCACAGCTTGTGTGAATGCAGACGTGGTCTACTGTGTTTTGTTTGGATGGGGACTTGAGGCCCATGTTTGCTCCAGAGGTACAGATGGTAGGAGGACAGGGGGATCAGAGGAGGTCAGTGTCTCTACTCTCTATTGGATGGGAGTTCTCTTCCTTTATCCCTGGAGCTTCACAGCCCTCCACCCCACTCAACTGCTTGTGTCCACCCTATGCATCAAACTCACCAACATCTCACCCACTAGTGATAACAAATCCACTTTGTCAGTCTGCTACTTGGCACTTTTGTCCCCATACTTCCTGTCTCTGACTTCCTTACGTCTATACAAGCATGTTCCGTCTTCAGAAACAGCATTTTTAATTTCACTTGCTCTCTTTCTACCATAATTTACATAACACTACATGTCCAACTGCAGTCTCACACGAGTCACAATCAGACATCTCCCTCTGTCTTTACAAACCCTGCAGCTGCAGACCCGTCCACTTCAGTTCATCTGAACCGTACAACTGTGTCCACACCAGGACATTTATTTGACCTGCAGTCATAGCCTGGCTGTGCTGTCCTGTCATGACAATTGAAGTCTGTATGAATACAACTGGTGCAGTGTGCTATGTCCACAGAAAAGTGGCAACACTCACCAACCAAATGTGCAAGGAATTTCTTTTATTCTCTCAGTATGTGACAAAAAATAACAAACTGTCTGGGCACTGTAGAGAAACTGGTATTTCTTCTCTTCAGGCCCCACTTAATACGCTGTTAAATAACCACACCTATATGTTTTTAATGTAAAAACTCAAGAGTGTTCAATCTTGGTTGACACTACCCAGAAGGCACAAACCAAATCAATGAATGAAACAAACCACTCTACAACTATGTGACATATCTCTCATACACCCTCACACAGAGGTCATATTTTTAGTTTGGGCAGATAAGCACTGATGAGTAAACAATAGAGAAAGTGATTGTGCAACCTGGCTGCCAAGTAAATCTTTGAACTTAAAACATAAGCCGGCCCTTTAAATCAGCTATTGGATATAGTTGATTAAAGACTGACTTAACAGTGTGGGGACAAACTGAGACAGATAACAAAACACTTCTGACCCTTGTTCATTGTTTCCACTTCAAAATGGAGGTAATAAACAGCACTTTACTATCAGGAATGTATAACTCACTGAACCTTGTCATGAATGGTACCTGAAACCTTTAAGTTAAATGATTAATAGCATTTGGTGCAATTATCCAGTCTGTGTAATCCACTAAGGTTTTGGTGGAGGGTGTGTCACTAATCAAGTTTATACACTGTACGAATATGGGAAAAATGGAATGAGCAAACACAACCATTGCAAAGCCCATACACATGTTTCAGTATGGCTATAGAAAGTATAGAAAACCATGCTATTACTGATGATCAGGAACAAGAGGAAAAATAAAAATATAGTGCCTAGTCTCAAACAAAGGTTTCAGTTACATTTATGTTTGTACTAACAGACAGACATGGCAACCAGTCTATAAATTTAAA
The DNA here is from genome assembly GCA_037367295.1 of Apogon hyalosoma. NCBI lineage: Eukaryota > Metazoa > Chordata > Actinopteri > Kurtiformes > Apogonidae > Apogon > Apogon hyalosoma. Next base: position 16,522,803 of record JAPQRP010000025.1, read on the forward strand.
ATCGAAGACTTCATATTATAAAATTAATTTTTTTTGCATATTTAAATACATAAAACAACTGATTGGTTAAGTTTAATTTAAGGTTAAAATTTCATTATTATAACACATAAGAAGGTAATTATTTCACTTGCACCATCAGATAAAAATAAATAAACTGTCTCTGTAAAGCATGAGCAAGATAATTAGACCAATGGGAGTCTAGTATGGCTTCATTCTTCAGCTGATCAGCATGTCTCAATTATTGACTTACACAACTATAACCATGCAAATACAGAAAATCAAGAGATAAATCCTTTCCTGTGTTATTACTATGCAAACCTAAATGCAAATGATATTCTTTCTTATTCAAATTAACTTGAAATGAAATGCCTTTACCTTGTCCAGAAAAGCTCCTTTGAATCCCTTTCTATTCTAGAGTGTCAGAGTAAAGGTTTCGCTGACTAAATGAATGATAGGAGGAAGTGAGTAAGAGGCTAGTGGCAAAGCTCTATGTGAGTCTGCACTCCTCTCACATGACTGTGGCTAATTGAACAGACAGAAGAGAGATGAAAAATCACATTGCACTTTTTCAGTAGCTGTGAGAAGGCTGTTGCTTCCCTTCCATCTGTCTCACATGGACTGGTCTGATTATTGCACCGTGGATCTAAAACCATCACAAGAGAGTACTGAGGACTATTTGAGAGATGCGCATATTTCTCAGTCCTCTCAAAAATTTGCAGCTATTTCACAGAGGCCAGAGCAAACATAACAGTAGAAGTCAATCTGTCCAAGTCTCGAGTCCACTCAAGACATCTATCATTACTTTTCTAATGCAAAATTCAAGAGTCTTATCGTCTCTCCTGAAACACTAGTGTAAGACAGCATTACATGACTCACTTCCAACTTAAACTGATGAATCATCTGCTGTGTATTTGTCCTCATATTGAATTGACAGCTGCTACACTGGTGTTGTCATCCTTTTTGTCTCAAAGATCTATAAAAAGCAGCCTATTTTTGGATGTCAGAGCGGAAATAAAGGATGAAATTTGTGGTGTCACAGATAAATCTGATTACTATTCCGTCTTCCTACAGCATCAGGATTATAAGCTTAATGCCTATTTATGAAAGCTCTCTCGGAATCTCCATTTACAACCAGTGGAGTTATGATCTGGGCACACGCAATAGCCAGTACAATCCCACTACATGTGCTCTGACTTTTTGTTGTGGCCTTTACACCTATGCAATTAGGTGCAATTGAACAGATAAAACAGACAGAGTTTCGCTTTCAGGTAGAAAAAAGGCCCTTCAGTGCAACGAGGTGGTGTAAAGTTTAGTCCCTCCTCTAACAACACAGGTTTCCCTTGTGGCCCAGTTTCCTGAAGTCACCAGGGGTTTTTCTCTTGTCTTCTCTGTTGTACCTCCCTCTCAGCTTTCCTACAGCCTTGATCGGGAAATAATGATCCCACTGTGAATGGACTTTACAGAGAGAGGGGGAAAAAAAACAATTCTGCACTGAAGCATCTGATTACATATTACAGAATAGCCTGAGTGTCTCTGCCTCTCACAGTCCAAGACAACATCTTCCCACAGACACTGGTGTACGCCTTTCAGACTGAGGGCACATATACTGTTGACATTTAGCAGCCCTTGCCTTGGGGACTTCAGTCCAGCTTTCAGGGAGAGCGTCACGCCTGTACTCTTGGTTGGAGATTAAAAGAACATGAATACAACCAGATTAGGCTAGTAAAAGGTTGTTGTTTTCTGCTGTACCAGACTAACGGAATGTTTAAAGCCAAAACATTACAGCCAACAGTTCTATAAGAAAGCACAGGATGTCACCCTACACCCAAGAATGGCTCATCTCATCAATAATTTCAAAGCTGCAGGGATGCTTTATTACACACGTTGAGCCATGTAGAATTTAAGTTATTTCTTTTACATCCAGGCATTACTGTCTGCCATGCATTTTGCATTGTAGAATTAAAGTTATTTCTTCTACAATGACGCATTACTGTCTGCTTTGCATCTTGCATTGTATATAAATGATTCCACATGTGCTTCTAAGGAGCGTGAGGCCCTGTAAGATAGGAGAATAAAAAACACAACTAGCCTTCAGCTGGTGATTATGACTAGGCAAACATTCCTCAATGACTGTGCTCTACCTTAGATGATGTGAACGTGGAAATAAAATGCACCTTCATAAGATGTAGCTGCAACATGTCTGTCTGTTAGAGGTGAGCCAATGAAAAGGGGGGGTGGGTACAGTTTAAGTGGGTTTACCCTCCACTACTAGCATCCCTGCCCACATGATAATTACACCCTCACTGCTGTGCAGAAGCCGGTAGGAGGCACTTGAAAAAAACAGGTTAATGTGTGGCAGTGATAATATCATTACTGAGCATGTTAAAATACACACCAACCATTATTTGACAGTTTCTGTATTACATGATAATAGATGACAGATCTTTACACAGCGACAGAAAGAGGATAACACAACGACCAGAATTCCGTTATTATTTCGGTAGAATGGGCTAACGTTTATGAAGACATTGTGGTAAAATATTAAAGTCAGCAAAAGGCCTATAAGATGCATCTTTAAGGCGACCGTATAATAGAAATGCCAGTCTTTACAGATAACGGGAAACGATTTGACGCGTCGGTTAAAACACAAACACCCACCTCCCAGGTTGAATTTTTAAGCTAGCTTTTCATAACGCGTAACAGAAAATAGAGGGAATTGAGCTTTCGGTGTCGCCTTCTGTTATAGCCAGGTATATTAAGCAGCTTCAAGCATTACACACATTTTCCTGAATCCACTTTTTCTCCCCCTTTTCCCTTTGCATCCCGTTATGTACATACCGCAAACAGCCCGTTTCCGTTGTCCCCAGTGGAGCGGTTGTGCTTGAAAATCAAAGTGTGCTGACCTCGTATGTTTGGCTGACAGACCGACCACAGCTAACCTACCGGTGTTACTAGCATTTGAGTCTAGTAAAGGGACGTAGAGGAGGTGGGAGTGAAGGATAGGAAAGAGGGAGGAGAGGGAGGGGGAGCAGCCAGACTGGAGATGGAGTATGTGGAGTAGGACTCAGATGAAAACACACACACACACACACACACTGGGGTTGAGCGTCGGCTACTGCGCCCCTAGCGGTGCGTAGTGGAAGCGCAGGTACGGGTTTTTGGTTTTTTGTTTTTTTTTTCGCGTTTGCAGCAGTGGTGTCAAGGTGTTGGGGGGGATTGGGTGAAGTGGGGACCGCGTCATCATGACGATTCATTTCAACCCGATGACCTTGAAAACCAAAATAGAAATACAGTAGAGCTGGAAAACTGGGGATCAGGGAGAGGATCCGGTGATGCACGGCCACCTATGACTCACTGCAATACGACAGAGGAATAGGGCCACAATGATGGAAAAACCCCAAGATTTACGCAGTACTTACAAGGCAGAAAATTACCAGAATAAACAATATATTATGGCAATTAAGAATATGACACAACTTGAAGTTTTGCTTGACATACAATGCTTTACAAATTTATTAAACCAACATCCAGTGTAAGGTTTATGCCACAGCAGCTCTAAGTTAACAGCCCTGGCAAATACCAAAAACATTTTTTTATGTTTGTGTAATGGTTAATACACCAGTATGTAAAAACTCCTTAACCGACATTGTATTTTTAGTGCTGAAATATAATTATTATTATCTATGAATTTTAAAATTTAGGTAACGAAGCATATTAGACACATCAGACAGGCCTCTACTCTGACAATGTAGAGTCCAGGCTGAAAACAGCTCTGTTCAACTGGGCATACAACCACTGAAAGGGTTCTATCTGCACTCTTCTCTTTTACTTTATTTTCATTTAATTACATTATTTTAATTGATTATGTTTTAATTGCAATTGTGTGTTTTTAACTTCTCTTCCATTTTTGTAAAGCACTGTGAATTGCCCTGTGTCTGAATTGTGCTATACAAATAAACTTTGCCTTGTCTATTATTTCTTGATTAAAATGTTGAATAATAGTTATTTACTTGCATTCCTGAACAGAAAAATTTGCTTGACTGCTATGCTTGATTAATTGTGACTTCTCAAAGAAGCCAAGTGAGTCAGCTCAGATTTAGGAGCAAAAAGGTGAATTCAGGTTGAAATTCCTCGTTCCTCTTTAAAATAGTAAACTATCAAGAACTCCCTGAAAATGAAAGTCTCATTATAGCACCTCAGGATGCTGGATGGACTCTGAGACACATAGGGACAGGTGGTCTATAAATTTGTGAAGCACTATAGGTTCCATAAAAACAAGATTAAAATAAATAAAATAGGTTAAAGAAAAAACAAAATTCATCATAATCATAACTAGGGTCATTTTTTAATTGCGTTTTTGTTAAAAACTGAAAAACTGCTTCGTGAATGTTGGTGTTTTCTGTGGAGACTTGACTCTTAAGACCATAATACAGCATAGCACTGCACAGAATGTCAAATATAAAGTTTTAAAAAATCCAACACTTGCTTCTTTTGCATTTCTACTTCTTGATAAATTACAATAATGTACTTGCATACATTTAAAAATCCTGTTACGTCACTAAGATTGTGCTACAGCTTAACTACTTTAGTTGTCCAAAGGCACACAGTGACATGAACTTTAATCAGTTGATGTTAGGAGGCTGGGGTTCATATATGCTACCCTTCAAGATGTGTTAAATACCAGTTCTGCACCACTCACACTTTACATTTCTGTCTTCACTGCTAAATCTACGCAGCCATATTGTTGTGAATGTTATTAAGATGGTGGATAGTAAAAAGCAATGTCTTAAAGTTGTTTATTGAAGCCCTTTTTGACCTATAATCATATCAATATTTGGATGACTTGGCTAAATTTGTTTAGAGATGACACACACTAAACTGTATATAATTTCTACATTGTTAGTAGAATCAATATATACATGGGAATTTGGAGATTTGGATAACAATACAAATCTGTTACAGGAGCATTATATAATAGGAAATATGAGAGTTGTATATTTGGTGAGAGAGTTGTACCTCTAGGGAACATGCACAACTGGATATGGACGAGCAGAAGAAGCAGTTTTTGACAAGGCAGCAAATATCAACAGAACCAGCCTCCTCTTGCAATTCTGGTATGAACAGTACCACTACTCTTCTCTATCCTCTGTTCTGAACTTGTAAAAAATCTGCCCAAAAATTTGGCAAAATAATCTACTGATGTCAAATATCAATACAGTATGGGCAGATACATGAAATTCCTGAGGGTCTTGTGACCAAAATGTAGCTGGTGAATTCAACTCGATATTAATGCTGAGTTTCATTCTATAAAAAACTATATCTAATAATATATGCACGTGTATGCATAGTTGAGAGGAGACCACTTATTAATCCAAAAGAACTGAAATTTCATAAAATAAATAAATATTATGAAGAGATACGATGTCACAGTTATGGAATAAGTCGTTTTGGCATTATAAGTTAAAATTGTGACCTAGTATTTCTACATTTTTAAAAAGAAACCAAAAGTGCAAGGATCCATGTCAAAGTATTCAGGTGCAAAATTAAAAAAAAAAAACAAACAAACAAACAAAAAAAAACATAAGGTCAGAAAAATACGGATGTCTGCACACTGGGTTCCTGAAGCAGATCTGGTGGATTGTCTATACAAGGGAATGCTGTAACAATTAATTTACTTAGAACCAGTATGGAGACTTCAATATTTCTTAATTTTGATAAACTGTGTATTGTTTTGACAATAGCTGACAAGCTGATGGTCATCATCTTCACCTTCATCTTCATGTACTTCATCAACTGCTCCTCTTCTTCTGCAAGTCATTTAAAAAGGTACATGGTAGGTAGCTACGAGGATTTAGGAAAAAAAGGCATTTTTTTTGTTTTCCAGGGCAGCAGGATGAGATGTTTAGACAGCAGAGTGAGATGATAGGGGGTACATTATAAAAAAACACAGGTTACTTAAGTGTAAGTCAACCATCTGTACCCAGCATGTGCTGATCTACTGCTGTTTCACTGAGGGAGGAGCTCTCTGCCTCCAGGCCAACTCTCCTCAGCGACTCCTCATACTTTATCTTTCCAATACTGACAATATCCTCGATTTCCTCTGCCAGGTCTGTTCTGCCGCTGTCTTTCATTGCAGCCACAAGCCTTGACACGGAACCAGAACCAGCATTCCTCTGTCCTCGAGCCCAGTGGAACAGCATGTCCAGAACCAAGGCACCCAGGTCATCCCTGGTGCGGAGAGTGGAGCATATATGAGTTTTTCCACTTAAGATGAAAGGAAAAGAAGTATGATTTTGATGCCTGGTTGCTTAAATTACATAATATATTTATGATTCACTTCCTGAACTGAAATTGGACACTGTTAAACTGAACTGCCAATTGGGGATCTACCTACCTA
>JAPQRP010000025.1:16529299-16543536 GCA_037367295.1 Apogon hyalosoma
ACCCACCCATCCATCTCAGCATCTCCTCTGGACTGTGTTTACAGCCTGTAGAAAATCTATGCATATGGAAGATCCCAGAATAGATTTAGTCTCAGGGAAGACAAATAATCAATTGTTGCTACAATACATGAAGATGTGACTCCACTTAGTGACTGTCATTTGGTGAAGGATCTAATGAATCCAGTTGTTTCAACAGGTAATATGATTTGGACAAGAGGACAGCTAAGTATATCAAAAGCAATAAAACATGCAAATATTGATCCTGGAACTTTTATATGAAAACTCATTGATGTAAAAGAAGAAAATAAAACAAACAAAACATAAACTTGATGGTGTAATGGTATGGGTGTTTTAAACCATTTCATAGCTGAATTTACAGAACAATTAACTTATTATGAGACATACTGTTACCCTGATGAAATGATGTAATGTGACAATTTGGACCATATTTCACACTGCCTATCCATGCAGTTATAGTTTTCACTGTGTGTACATATTTTCACATCCAGTCTCAGAGTTTTAGACAGTGTACCCCACCTTCTGTCTAGACAGCTTCTATCAAATATACAACAACCTTATCTTATAATGACTACGACTCTACACAAAACCGTCTTTTTGACATATATAGATTCTATCCATAATGCATTTTTCTGATGCTGTCCGCCCCAGGATGTGTCATGAGAGGCTTTCTGAGCATGAGGAGTGGGGGGAGGGCCAGATGAGCTTCAGTCTGTGTGTAATCTCCTGCAGTGTCCCAGATGGCTTCGTGATGGCTGACAGTGCAGATTAAAACAATCAAAATTCTCTACATTTTCTCCCCCACTGTGGCTTTCCTTCACTTGCATTACATCTCACTCCATCTTGACTATTAAGAGGCTGTGGCTGTGCTAACACACATGGGAATGCAAGTACATCATTTACGCATTTACAGATGTTTAAATCATAAAATGTCCACATTTATCTAAAGCTCCTCAGCAGTTTCAGATGCCTAATTGCCACCTCTAGATTTCTGTTTTTCTCTGAACTAATCCGTCGAGCACAGCATGTAAAATAATTAGAAAATCTGAAAACATTCTACCTGTGAATTACCAAAACTTCAGTCTGAACATGACCACGTGACATACCGACCTGTTTTTGTACTTGAGACGAGCCAAGTCCTCATAGCTCAGGCCAAGATTCAAGCCAATAACACGCCAGTCCTCTCCAATCTGGAGAGAGATGGACAGCAGGTTGGCTTCAGTCAGATAGCCACTCTCAGGGTCACCCAGGTTCAGAGGAGGATAGTGGAGCTCTTCCCTGATGTAATTCTTTTCTGAGTTAAGAGCCTAAAACAAATACAGAGGGTATGATATACTACTTGTAGTGATTCTATTATTTGTGCTCAGCTAACAAGAGGAACAAAAGCTTACAGAACAGCATAATCTATGCAACTGAAGTTAAAATAAATAGAGCAGAGTCATGTCTCCTTTCCTATTTTTTTAGCATTTCTATATGATTAGTAATTTGTATTCCACCTATAAATAACTGCCAATATATGAATTGGGGGAAAACTGACAGGAAGTTTTAGCGGTAGAGTTGCGAGCCACTGGTTGTCATGTCCTTTCCTTTTTCTCGCTACTTCCTCTGGCAAATTTTCAGGAACCTCCCCTCTATAAAAAGACACCTGCAACAGAGGCACAAAGCATAACTGGTGCATTAACCGAAGATTACAAAAATTGCACTTTGATCCTTTAAACAAAATAAAATGAAAACTGTTTTTCAAACTAACAGTAGGTCACACAGAGATGATGAACTGACGCACTTTGTTGCTTTATAATATACAGAAGTAATCACAAGGATGAAAACATTCACAAAAGATAACATACTCCAATCCAATGCACAGTATACTGTCAAATAATTACTATATTACATGTCTGGATCAAGTAAACGGTTTGTTTTTACTGAATTCTGTGGTCAGTGGATGTACTTTCTTATTGTATCACATTAAAATGCTTCAAGTTTCGCATACATGGAGACCTAGAAAAAAAGAAAAACTGGGACACATTGTATCTGACTGGGGAAGCACACAGCATAACCACAATGTCCTCAATGTGACACTTCTCAGGGGCCTTTAAGGCATGTCACCCTCCTCTCACTTACTGTATTATCTGCCTACATCTGTGTTTAAACTTAGTTTTAAAATATGTGATATGATGCAAAAACACTCCATAAACAACATCCTTTCAGTGTAAGCTCAGCCCCGCTCTGAGCCTCCCCAGCGATATTATTTTTGAAAAGTGCTAACAGGTCGGTAAGAGGCTGAGAGGAGGTGAGAAAGGGCTGAGGGGGGAGGTTTGGATGTATGAGACAGGAGTTTACCCTCAGGACAGAGAACTGCAATGCACCTATGCAGAAATATATGAGGTGAAAGGATTCAATTTTAGGTATTTATAATAAAATTAGTTCTGGTTCCTGAACTGGTTCTGTTCAAGATTCTTGGAACCTTGGTGCCATCTAGTGACCCAGTACACAGGTTTTGAGGTTTCAGGTACTAACTGAAAAACAAACAGGTAATGACTCCCCACTAAAAGCAGGCAGGTGGGCCCCTCACCTCAGATAAGAGGGAATCAATATTTTTTTAGACAAATGTCATAATAAAGACTAAGAAGTACTTACTGATTTTAAATAACAAAATAATAAAAAACATACTTGTAAAACACAGATGTAATCAGTCAAGATTCACATCTCTGTTATACAACTTATACTTCAGCCTTTGACTGAAAAACAACACATAAGTGGCTTCTGGTGAATTAAAGCCGCAGTGCTTGTTTTTTTTAGTGTTGCATGGTAAAAAAAAAAGACATAAACAAATTTACCAGCATATTTTAATTCAAGTGGTCTGATAGGACACAAGATATCTGTGTCTGTTCCTTGCCTGCACTGCAAAAAGGGGTGTCTGAAAACAAGATAAAAGCACTAAATCTGAAGAAAAAGGTACTCAAAACAAGTGAAATATCTGTCCATGCAGCAAGATAATTTCACTTGACAAGGTTTCTTGAATTAAGATTATTAAAATCTAGAAATAAGTATGTCTTCAGATGTATGAACACTTAAAATAAGACATTAACTCTTAAAACAAGATAAATTATCTAGGCCTAACACTTCTAAATCTAAGTTTTTGGGTTTTTTTTTTATCTTGGTAAGAACCAAACAATTTGCAGTGTGTATTTTCAAGTTGCAGAAAAAACTAAGATAAGTGATGCAGGGTTTTGTCCAATCACAGGCTTTTTCAAACAGGTAGGGAGGTTGAATACTATAATTGATTGCTGTAATTATTGATTGGTTGGTGATTTGGTCAAATGTGACCTGGATGTGACTCTCCTGCCCTATTCATTGTCTTAACACAGAAGCTTGGAAAAGTGACTTCACCCTGAATGAACGTCTGATGAAATAGCATCAGTTTCATCTCCATCTATATTCAGTCTTTAGATGAGGACCGGGAGGAAAGTACTGCAGAGGGAAGGTGGTATTTCAACATTCTGGTGTTTTTCCCCATCATTTTGTCTCCATGGCTTTAATGTCTTCATTATGTAAATTGTCTTATATGACCTTGGTTCAAAATTCTACACTATAACCGCAGAATTTCACATTTAGCATTTGATATTCCCTAACGGTATGTAAGAATAAAATATCCTACAGGCAGTGCAGTCCTTGAATCAGGCGCGCCACAGTAAAATGTGAAATGTAAGATGAATCAAGTTACTTATTTTATATATCTATCATATATTAAGTATACAGTATAAATCAGTTCACTTTTTGGCTGCTGAGTCTGAGGTCTGTCTTACTTGTCCCCTCACAGGCCCCTTTTGACCCTCTTCTGGAGATATATACACTTCCTTCAGATTCTTCAGGCTGGAGTAGAACACGAAGCACAGCCGTCCTCCTACACAATCTGGTCTGTCTAGAGAAAATAAAACAATGTCAGACAACTTGAAAACAGACGTCTGAAGGTAATAATTACACAACAGCACATCACAAGATCTCAGAAGGAAAGGAAGTAGGGGAAAAATGTTTATTTAAGCCAGAGCGTCCAAGAGTTCAGACCTGTGCTGATATCCAAGCCTCTTTCAAAACCAGCAAAGAACTGCTCTCCCTCCAGCAGGTCACAGAAATCTGAGGGCTGGGGTCCGTCATACTGCTCCAATAAGGACTGCACTTGACCTTCCACCTGCAAAGAAATCATCGGTTTCACATCCATGACAACACGACCAGCATAGTCTTTTAAATGGGACAAACTAAAGAAAGATATTAAAAAAAAAAAAAAAAAAAAAAGAGGACAAATAGACTATCCTTAGAGTAAGTAGGGCTGATACCCACTTCCAAACTTCACATTCACAGATACTGAGGTGTGTTCAAGTCCATGAGGGTTACAGGTTCTCAGACTGTCAAATTGTACATGCATGAGGATTCTTTCACCCAGACATTTGGAGCTCTTTAAGACCACTTTCTGTAAGACTGCAGTTTGACAGTCTTTGCCAGAGGCAATTATCCAGTTTAGTGTTGTATCATTAAACACGGGTTCACCAGAGGGAACCCTGAAGCATTAAAGAATGGGTAAACAAGCATATGGATGGATGCACTAGTCTCTAAAGACTTACATAGTGAGAAAAAAACCACATAAAATCAGAGGACGCAAGCATGTGCCATATTACAGGTGCACTTTATTTAGCAAAATTCACTTTCATTTGTGATTAATGTTGATGTTTTGATAGAAACAAATAAGTAGATTGACAGTATCCTTTCAGTATGAACCTGTCAAATGAATCTGTTAAGTGCCCAGGAAAGTAAGAAATTAAGAGTGTAAAATTAAAAACTCAAAATAGTGTGAAACATGTCTTGATGATGTTACAGGGTCAATTGTATAATACGTAAAAGTGCTGTCCAGTTCCTATGTATACCATTTAAAGCCCTCACAGCCTCTCAATCATTCATCAAGTGACAACAATAAAGTCAGTAAAGGTTTAGTGATTAGGTTTCAAAGTGGAGACTGAGACTGGGCCTGTTAAACTGTAGGAAATCTGCCAGGAAGAAAGACTCATAAACCTTGTTAGCAGGTAAACACTGAAGAAGTACTTGTGAAGGATCAGTCTTCCTCTGGAGGACAAGGAATTGGACTTTAAACTGTTTGAGCCGTTGGTAGACCTTCCTGACAACCCCACTAACACAGCGCTGAGTGGTATACCACAGCCAATACCTGCAACAGTCAACACAAAACACAAAGTCGTAACGCTAAATAATGAAATCTATGTCAAAGGTGCAGAGCATCATGAAAATATATCACTGAAACTCACCAGGAGAAATGTGTAATGTAGAAAATTGCATACAACTGAGTGACATAAAGAGATACTTGAGATGTGATGTCCGTCCAGGTTTGGGCAGCGGGGTCTCCGTGGAACAGATGCAAACAGGACTCATCAACTGAATGACCTGCAGAAGCACCACATGCTGTATGTTGAAATCATGCCAACAAATTAATGCTGTTATTAAGCACATGTGACAAGTTATACCTGAAACTCCAGATGGCAGAGGGATCTGGACTTTGATGGGTTGCAGAAAATGCATGCTGGGAGTCTGTGAGAGACAGAGGAGAGGGCTGACCTTTGCCTGAGGATCACCACATAGTGTTTGTACCTCTGACTCAGACACCTGTAGCACCTACATAAAGAAGGATGAAAATAGAAACATCATAAAGGCTTCGGAGCAAACAACATTCTAATGTAACATTTTAGAAAAACAGAATTTATTGAATTTTAATGTATGAGCTTGCCCTACTTTTTTCAAATTAATTAAACAGAGGCTGGCACTGGCACCAGGGACACCACCAGAGGGGCCTGTGAGAAGCCACACAGGTGCATCCAAATGTGCACCTGAGCTTTTTGGCAGAAATTTTCTGACAAAAAGACTTTACTTGCTGTTGTAAACTGTTCTATTTTAACTCAAACCATGATCCTTTCCAGAAACCTAACCAAATATTTTGGTGCCAAAACAAAGTGCAACTGAAAACTCAAAATAAAAATTGTATGAATTACAGTCTCCCTGGGGATAAGTCCTGTGTAATTGTTTGCCCCATCTCTGAGTTTTCTCAAAGTCTTTTCGAGAAAGTTTTTCTGCCAGAAAACCCTCAAGGGTTACTTCACCCAGAACCTATTTGACACAAACTGTGCCATCTCTAAAAGGGAAGTCAAAATTGGAACAGGTTAGTATTTACAAGTTGAGTTATGTCACCCTAAAGATCTCAAAAATTAGCTGTTTTACAATGTATTTTGTCCTTTTTTAACTTATATCTTGTAACCTATATTTATATCAGTATTTCATTGTTTGTTAAAAATAAATTTTGTACAATATTCAATTGTACCTTTTCCCTTTATTATAACTTTCCTATTAAATAAACAATGAAATAAAATATTTGCAGACTTCACCTGTAAAGTTATAGTGCGAACTTGGACTGTGGAGTCAGGAGGGAAGTGGAGCTTAACTCCTGGGTCAGAACTGGACACCAGCAGCGCCCCAGCTGGTGTAACGGAGCATGTGTCCTTCACTGGACGGGACACTGCCATAAACCAGGAGAACTGGCTCACTGAGCAGCAGGCCAGCTACAGAAATTTAAACTGATTAAAATATTACTGTTTCTATTTGCACAAAAAAAAAGGCAAAAAAGGAATTGTAATAACTTTATTTTTGTTGGAAGTTACTTGTTTTACCCGGGCTGGACATCCTCTCAGGTGACCACTATGGTTAGGACTTCCTCTCCTTAAAACAGTGGACAAAGTGCTCCATGAACGTCCATCAAACTTCCTCATGATTACCTCCCTTTTCTTTCTCCGCCGATATGGCACACACACCTCCACAGGCTGCAAAGGTTTGTAAAGGCAGAGCACATTTACCACATGCTAGTCCATGACAGAGAGCACTGCACTGACTACCTGTCAATTCTAGAATTTATTTTAAAGTTCTTTAACATTCACATTCATAGAGCTTTACATAAATCTGCTCCTCTTTCATTTTAGCCTTGTCTTTGCAAAGTTGCATTTTTATGGCAGAAGAACTCTGAAACACACTGGTCTTGATATCAGACCAGCAAGCTTTCCCAAAATTTTTAGAAATAAATCAGTGATGTCTTTATTTACAGTCTAAATTCATCATCTCTTACTTATCTTTAAATTTGAGTAATGTTCTAGCTTTAGTTTTTACATTTTAATCAGTTTCTGATATTACCTTTGTGCCCATTTTTTAAATGTTATTATTAATGCCCAAAAAACACCTACAAAGATGAACACCTCAACAGATTATCACAAAAATCTCCTAAATTTTAATTTCATTGGCCAGTCAAAGGTTCACTATGATGAGTACTATATATTCACTCTTAAATACCTTTAAAAACGTAATTCCATGTGGACGAAGTTCCAGTGGACAACTTAACAGGATGTCATGCTCCTCTAGCCACACCCACTTCCTGTGTGGCCTCTTCTCCATCCATTGCAGTCTGGTAGATGTCACCAGGCACCCCGGGGGGAAAATGAGCTCAGCCCCCCCTGGGATAAACACATGACACCCAGCAGACGAAACACAGAAACTAAGGAGTAAAAGAAGCATTAAATCCTAGAGTTTACTTTAGATACAGCTTAATCTGGATAAGAAAATGTGTCTGTGCTGAGAGTAGCAGACTACCTGTGCTGATTAAATCTGAGATGCAGCTCTGGAATTCTGGGTATTTCTTGATCTATAAAATAAACAGCAAGTGATGTAGATGAGTGAATATCTAGCCTAAAATGTAAACACTGTAACGGCAGTGAAATAATCAAAGCAATAATCAATCCGAGGCCCATCTCTGCTCACCTGGTGCAGGAGGGGGGAGAGGAGGGGGTGTTGGTGGGCGTCCCAAAGGGTTGTCACGCACATTTATTTTCAGCAGAGGCAGTTTGTTCAGGGAGTCTGGGATCAGACGCAGGTCATTGCTGTAGATAATAAGTTCCCTGAGGGACAGGAGAGAGCCTGGGCAACAGGAGACAGGTGTCTTTACTGAATACATTTCAATTGAAACTAAAGGATAATTCCCCTAAATTGACAGGAAAATGACATATTCAGTATATAAGATGTGACCATATTCATATTAACTGTACAGGTTACATTTGACATGTGTTTAAATGCCCAGAGTACATATAGTCTAGAGTGAAGTATGCATAAGAGCTGCACAATTAATTGAATCATCATCTGGGTGACATTTCACCCATGTTTAAACTGATGTAGTTTAGATTGTTTCAGTTACATGTTAAATATGGAAACTAGAAACTAAAACATGTCAAATGAAGCCTAATACACTGTAACCTTGAACCTAATCCTATGGATTCCTTGAGAAAAATGGATGTTAAAAGGTTAAAGGGTAAAAAAAATTGAATAAACACAACCTCTTTTGAAAGTTAATATGTCTTTAATATTACAAAATAATGAATAATATAGGCCTTTCCTTGACAACAAATCAAGCAGACACATGATACCATTTATAGCAATATTAGCGTCAATAACCACAATGAGTTTTTCACCACATTATGCAGCTCTTTTATACATAATAATCATTACAACTAGGCAGAAGCAAGAGATGTTTATTTTACCAGCTCATCAGTGCAGTTTGGTGAGCCATCTCATTTTAATCTATGCATCAAACCTCTTTAAGTACAAAGCTATGTATCTATGTTACAAATGAACACAGATGGCTAAGGGTTTTATTATCTTGTAAGGCCGTATTGTCATAACCTATATTAGTCTTGTACTTTCTTTTTCTTACCCATAGTCTCTGGCAGCTGCTTTAGTTTGTTGTGGGACAACTCCAGTGTTACAAGCTTCCCCAGAAAGCCAATTTCATCAGGTAGCTGCAGCAGGAGGTTATATGAAACATCCAGTCTCTGCAGTGCTTTCAGTTGACCTAGACTTGGGGGCAGAGAGTCCAGCTGGTTCCCCATAAGGGAGAGGTAGGTGAGAGAGGCCATCTGGTCAATGTCAGAGGGCAAAGCTGAGAGGCGGTTGTGACAGAGCAGCAAGGTGGACAACACAGGCAGATTAAACAGACAGGGTGGTAGACAAGTGAGCTGGTTGAAGGAGAGATTGAGGTCCACCAGGAGAGAAAGGGAGGAAACAGAGCTGGGTAAAGTGGTGAGGAGGCCTGGCAGTGGGTCACCTTCTCTGTTGTAAAACCGGTGTCCTAGAATGAGAAAGGAAGCTACATTTAGAGGCCCAAAGACTGGTGCACTGGAAAGGAAAAACAGAAGTTGACACATTAAAATGTGATTTCACAGTATTCATGGAAATTGCATTTTTATGTAAATGATGCATAACAATATTATCCGTGGATCAGCCCATTTGGCACCTAACTCTCCCACTTGGTATCATAGATTTTCTCTAAAAAATAACTGTGAAAACTTTTTTTAAATTCATGTTATCCAACCCTCTTCTCCACCTGCTCCATAAATAGGAAGTTCAAGGAAACTCTAAAACTAATGTTTATTAATTTATTTTCAACAGTTTTTACATAAGCATGTTGAAAATTGTTCTCAGATTCACATGGATGTACACTGGTGAAATGTAGCTGCCAGGGCTAAACTTTAAAGAAGTGAAAATGATGATGAAATTCCATGAAATTAACTGGGAGGTCCAAGGTGAGTTAGAATTGAATACCCTTATCTGCTCAAAAACCAGCATCTCTTAAGTTTCATTCGCTGTGGTCCTTGACATTTCTACTGCATGGCTGAAAAACTTACAAAATTTGCATATTTACTAAATGTAGAGATCCTGAAAAATTATATTAAGTTGTGGAAGGAGTTTTGATAGGATGAACAGTTTTGCGAAAAATAATTTCATCTCAATGCTTGTTATGTACACTGAAGGGGACTTAACACCCATATAAGTAACATAAACCTCCATTCAGTTTCAAATCAATTTAATTAAATTCATATGGGTCAATATCATAAACATGGTTCTTCTCAAAGAGCTTTACAATCTGCACAATAAACAATACTCTCTGTCCTTAGACCCTCCCATTAGAGGTAGAAAAATGGTTAAAACAGCAGAAAGAGCCAGAGAGGAGGGATCCCTCTTCCAGGATGGACATACGTGTTGTGTCCATACATTTAGATAAACAATGAATACAATACCTCGAATAGACAGCGAGCACAACTTGGTCAAATAGGGAAGGACATTCAATGCACCATCCAGCCCTGGTTTATCCTCAGAGCCCAGTCTCAGGTACTGGAGGCCTTTCAGCTGCTCTGGGATGGACCTCCAAAGCAAAGGCAGCGCTGATGCTCCACATTTGTACACATCCAGAGTCAACCTAGTGCCAGTCAACACAGCTGAGAGCTCCACCGAAGGAGGTAAAGGGGGAGACAGCGACAGGAATGAGGAGGAGGATGTTGAGGAAGATGAAGAAAACTTTCTCTGATGATTACTGCAGGATGTAGTGGGGGAAGAAGAGGAGGAGGAGGAGGAGGGTAAAGGAGACACAGAGAGTGTAACTGAGCTGTCATCTCTGACAGGCTCCAAAGCCTCTCCTCGGCCTTCAGAGATCATATCATTAGGTGTGGGCTCCCTCTCACATTTATCTTCAAGCAGCTTCCACAGTCTGGCTGACAGCGTATCAGTGGCAGAGTCTGACAGGCCACCTTTAGGTGTTTTCCTTCCTGGGGTACATGCAGACTCATCTGACCTCATGGTCCAGCTGGATGCCTGTTCTCCATCCTCTTCATCCAGAGCTGCCTCTTCTTCACTGCTCCTCTGCATTGAAACCCTTGTTAATCCCAGTGGACAGCTAACAGCTCCTGAAGGGTCCAACAGCAGCCTCAGCTCTTCTCTCTGCTGGACTGGATGTGTTCATGTTTACTGATAAAGCAAATACCAACCACAGAAGCGGCCTCTAAAGGACAGCCTGCATATTGAGCTGAATACTGGGTAAAATGTTCACATCTGGCGGCTTTTGTGGCGACATTAATGACCTTCAGTGTTCCTTAGTTAATGTGTTCACTAAATAAAGTCTATTAAAAGCCTCTGAGGTGACCTGTGTCTTGAATCCGGTCCTGTGTCGGTCCTACTTTCCCAGATCCAGTTTTCACATTCACTTCCTGGTGTTCGCAGTGTTTTTGAAGGAACAGTGATGCGTCACGGGTGTGCGTTCGTTTTATACTGCGGAATCTACCGGTTACAATAAAGATGTTCACACCACTTGTAAGTGTCGGAGCGAAATTTGCCCCGCCTCTTCGGGTTGTACCGTAGTAAACAACGAGCACCTCGGTCCTAGCGCCGCCAAAGTTTCACTACAGGGCGGGACAGATTTATCACCGTGTCCTCCCTGTCAGTCCGTCCTCGACCACCAGACGGCGCTGTTTTGTCGACTCTTTAGTGTTGATACAAAGTGTAACCAGGGCTACCTCAATATATGTGACTGCCTGCATCTGTAACTCAGATTTACAGTATGCTTCCACCTGAAAAGGGTACACAAGTCAGGTCTCTGCTGTTTCTCTGTTCTCCTCATTAAGAACATTCCACACCCTGGACACTTTGTGTGAACTGGTGCCATCAGGGAGACAATACTAAACAACAGCTAAATAGAATCTAATGTGCAATACAGGGATCGTACAGTGATAAGGATGTGTGGTTGCATGTGCATTTGTGCTTGTCTTTTTTATTTTATTACCTTGTTTATCTATTTATCTTAGCTGTTTTATAGGATGTTTTAAAGCTGTTTTATACTCATTCTACTCACTACTAATTTTGTTGTACAGCTTACAATGACAATGAGGAATATTCTATTCAATTCTATTCTATTCTATTTCTCAAAGATGATCTAGACCCACATCTCAATTCTTTAATGATCATTTTCTTGAAAATTAAGACATATCCTGCTCTTACAAGCAATCTGACAAACATAATCAGTTTGCTTTTGATCAATTATCAAAAAATAAAATGACTATATATTTTATTTCTGTATTTGATGAGTTATCTGATGAGTAATCCCAATCTCAGTTTGGAACTTCTTTATCTTTAACTTTACATTTTTTGTAGTTACACTCATTGTTCATCTCTTTTATATTATGCTAATTCCTTGACACTGAAATCATATCCGCTTCTCCACTACAAGTGACTTCACAATTTGTATGGTATAAATATTAATGTAGATCCTGGAAGTATGTTTTAGGGGTCAAGAAATTGTTTGCTGACATGTACACTATTGTGTAAAAGTCCATACTACTATTTGGATATATGCAAAGTATGTATAGCAGTAAAAACAAAGATTTTAGGGAAAAAAACAGCCTCTATAAACCAGAGTTATAGTGTTTAGTATGACCTCCCTTTGCACATGAACTGCTTTAACCCTTTTGCTCTGATAATATAAGATTCATTGCAATAATTTTCTGATGTTTTATCTCAGGTTTCTTTCAACACATGTCGATACATGATGTTTATAATTGTCTGTGCTGTTGTTTTTTTCATGTAGACAGGGGTCACACTAAATAGTGACTTTAACCTTTAGAACCCATTTAGTTCATGTTTTGTGTGTCTTTAAGGATGTGCACATATTTCCTGTATTTTCTTGATGTATCTGAAAAAAAAGAGAATGAGAAATATGCATGCACATTTCAACTCTGCAAAAACCACAAAACTAGAGTTGGTAAGACTTTTGCACAGTACTATATGTTTCTGTAAGTTTATTCACAGGTGGAATTATTGTGGTGGATATGATCTAAAGAGGTGATTTCTGAATTGTCTGGTTGTCTTCTTTACAAAGATATTTTCTTGATTACAATATAACTTAAATACTTCAAACAAGGATGAGTAGAGATGTGAACTATGCACAGTTATTCTTCACATCTGTTTTACAGTAAGAAAATGAATACACAAGTAAATAGAAAAGAAAACATAGACTTTAACATATATTTGGAGGTACTATTTGAAACAAACAATCATTGTGCAATTCAAAAATTTTAAAAATGTAATAATAATAGCATAAAATATAAATATACAGTTTTAGAATAAGTTTACTCATAATGGATATATAAATGAATATGCTACAATCTTAATTATTCCAGAAGCAAAACATTCCAGGGTCCCTCAACCAAAACAATCTACAATCAGTGTGGGCTTCTGTAATGTGTACATTTTTATCTCAGCCACCCATTTGTACTCATCACTCAAAGCTGCAAACACTGGTAAAGAAATTGATCTGACAAGTCTAATCTGTTGTGGAAGCACTAACACAGAAGGTAAATCAGATTTGATTGGACAAAGGTCAGGTCTGGGTCAATGAGTTTTTTTTTGTTTTTTTTCACAATAACAAGAAACATTCCAGTGCAGTTGTTATCTTTTGCTCAAAAGCAGTTAACCTTCTGGAGCCCTTTCATTTGGTCCCCATGGCTAAATGACACATCCAATTGCACTAAACACACACAAAGTGATTCACTTAATCCCAGTGATTTTCTGTACTTGTAAATTCCCTTTGATGTTAATGTTACACAGCAGCAGACAATAACCTCATACTTTTCAGCATGAACTAATTAACCTCTTTTGAGGTGCTACAGGCAAAAAAATAGTCACTGAGCTAAAAGCAGGCCGCTGTTCTTCAAACTGTAGCACAGTTAGGTAATAATGCAGAACCCAGCTCCATCTGCTATGGATTTTAGTTACAAAAAGTCTTCATTTTATTGCCTAAACCAATGAACTGTGATCTCGTTCAGTCCTCAGGTGTCTGTTTAGTAATTAACATATTCAATAAAGGGAGAGTGTAAGACCCATATTGAAAAAGTCATCCCTATGATAATGATTTCACAACATTATATCTCCTCTAAGAAATCCAGTTCTAAACACGCCCTGGATCAGTGACCTTGAATTATCTGCTGGCAACCATTTGGATCTGAATTCTGTGAAAAGAAATGTTCCAGGAAAACATTTCTATGTTATTGCAGAATATGTTTAGATGCAAGAGATTTTCAACTCCATCACTTTTTGTTACAAAATACTCTACAACTTTTGTCAAGATCCTGCTGCAGTCTATTATTGACTAAATTAAGAGGGACACATACTGTTTGTTTTGTTCTCAATGTAGGAACATGTCTTATTTTCAACAGCAGAAAAAATATGTTATTTTTCTTTCTTTCTTTCTTTCTTTCTTTCTTTCTTTCTTTCTTTCTTTCTTTCTTTCTTTCTTTCTTTCTTTC
>JAPQRP010000025.1:16543636-16560604 GCA_037367295.1 Apogon hyalosoma
CTTTCTTTCTTTCTTTCTTTCTTTCTTTCTTTCTTTCTTTCTTTCTTTCTTTCTTTCTTTCTTTCTTTCTTTTATTACTCATATATTTATTTGACAT
The DNA here is from genome assembly GCA_037367295.1 of Apogon hyalosoma. Classification (NCBI taxonomy): domain Eukaryota; kingdom Metazoa; phylum Chordata; class Actinopteri; order Kurtiformes; family Apogonidae; genus Apogon; species Apogon hyalosoma. The sequence continues at coordinate 16,543,734 of JAPQRP010000025.1, forward strand.
AAATAGCATTAGAGATATGCCCATTTGGGAATGATTTTTACTTGAGCTGCCAATAGTGTGTTGTTGCAAATTAATACTCTTATCTCTGTGTAGTGTCACTTTAAAATGGACCAAATACATCCTAGACTTGCTGGTTCCCTATGAAGCATCCAGACCCCTGAGGTCATCAGGGACAGGTTTACTATGTGTTCCCAAAATCAGAACCAAACAAAGTGAAGCAGCATTCAGTTCTTCTGCTCCTCACTTGTGGAACAAACTACCTGAATACCTGAGGTCTGCTCAAACTGTCACCTCATTTAAATCAGGTCTGAAAACCTTATTGTTTACTATCGCTTTCTCTAAAACTCTTAAATAACGTATTTTAAATGAACTTTAAAATCACATTTTATCACTGATTATTTTAATGTCTATTTTATTTGAATTTTAATGTTAATGTTTCTAATATAATTAATGTCTTTAATTTGAACTTTCTCTCATTTTTAAATATAGTTTTATGCCTCTCCTGTGATGCTTTTATGTTTTCTGCAGAGCACTTTGAATTGTCCTGTACATGAAATGTGCTATACAAATAAACTTGCCTTGCCTAGCCTAAAATAAATAAGTAACATAAAGTTTTACGGATCCTATGCTTCTTTTTTAGAATATAAAATCCAATCTATACAAGCCTGGAAAAACATTTGACAGCTGTCATAAGGACAAGAAGCACTCGCTTGTTGACTTCATCAGTGTTTCAGCGATGTGAATTGTGATTGGTCATTGCATCAACACTCTCAACTATCATTGGTCATATTGCTCTAAGTTGTGTGTTTTGATTGGACAACTTGGTTTGTAACGCCCCCAAGTGAAATAAGTATGTTAGAAATACAAACAGGTCCCCGTGTTTCTCTATTTAATCGGCTGTTCTTTTTGTTTATTTCGTATTGATACTAACTGAATTTAGCTTAATTGTAACTAATAATTTGTATTTATTGTTAATTGTTCAGTACTGTTTGTTGATAAAATAGTTGAACACATACGTTTAAGGACAGAATGCTGTAGTGTTTTGCTCCAATATCCACATTTTAGTGAACTTTGTTTTTCCGTGCGTACTCATCTGTTCGCCAAAGCTCAGGAGCGGTATGTTTCCTTTAGACACGCCGTGGAACATCTCTTTCGCAGGTTGTGGTTTTCTTGGTATATACCATGTTGGTGTTGCCAGCTGTCTGCAAGAACAGGCTCCTTTTCTGGTCCATAATGCCCGGCACATCTATGGGGCTTCAGCTGGAGCCCTGACCGCCACTGCACTGGTCACTGGAGTGTGTCTAGGTAGGTATGTTAAAGCATTTCCAGAAAGGATGTTTTACTGTAAAGAGGGCTAGAATCAAATAAAGCTAAAAAGGAATGTAGCCTACAGAAAAGGGCAGGTTTGTAGAACACCCCTAAGTATAGATAAAGACAATTACACTATTGATCACTTCACCATTGTTGTGTATTGTTGACAGTTTCAGAATTATACCTTCCAAACAGTGGTGAAAAAGTATTCAGGGCCTTTATATAACTAGAAACACTGTATTTCAGTATGCAGTTCTTATTAACAAAATGTACTTATGAAGTCAAAAGTTGTCATTGTGCCGTAAAATAGTCCCTGTAAGTGTTTTACTGTTTCCTCTGATATCTTTACATTCTTATTACTGCTGCGTTAATGTTTATTTTGCATTTTACTGCTGTAGATGTTTAAGGATGAGTCCATTTTGGCTTCATTATGTAGTGTTGGTTAGTTGAATATGGAGTGTTGCATCATATTCTGTAAAATATTAATTTGTGGCATCACTGTCTATGTTGAAAACATTTCTCTAAAAAGTAAGCTGCTCATGAGCTCAGAAAACAACCCAAATTTCAGCTTCCTAAGAATACTCTTACCAGCTAATCCAAGAGGGTTTTTAGAGAGTTTATTCAGTTTAAGAAGCAAGAGAATTTCCCCAGTTCATAATAGAATAGCCTACTTAACACCTCATGTCATCACTAACAAAACCAACACATTTAATTTCACAGGAGAGACTGGTGCAAGTATCATTGATGTTGCCAAAGAAGCAAGAAAGCGATTCCTGGGGCCCATGCATCCTTCCTTTAACTTAGTGAAAATTGTGTGTCACATGTTGCGTCGGACTCTTCCGGCTGACTGCCACCATCAGGCCACAGGGCGATTGGGAATCTCTCTCACCAGAGTGACAGATGGAGAAAATGTCCTGGTGTCTCATTTTAACACCAAGGAGGAGTTGGTGCAGGTGTGCTATGAGTCTCATTATATTCACAGCAAAACTGATTACATATCAGTATCTTCAGCGATTATTTGGCAGTATTTTATTGTATTGTATTTTTGTGATTGCTTTTCTGTAATACCAATGAAATGTCACTTTGTCTCTCTTATAACCTAAATTTTTATAATTTACCATCATTATTGCTGTTTTAAGTTAATTGTACCTCCAACGTTTTTCATATATTTCTTGTTTTATCTCTTTGTTAATTAGGCATGTGTGTGCAGTGCCTACATCCCTGTGTACTGTGGTCTTATTCCTCCTTCACTACGAGGAGTGGTGAGTTTATTGAGTGTTTCCTTCTGTTCCCAACCCTGTTATTTGCATAAAGTGAATAAATGGAAAGAAGTTACTTGCTTTATTTATATAGTTTCTTTTTTAAATTAGGAGCTACATAAAGGCTGAATTTGACTGTTTTAGGGCAGTAATAACTAGTTACTATGCTGCTGTACTTCCTTTTATTGTGTTTTGTTGTTGTGTCTTTTGGCAGCTTTTTCATTTGTGACTGCCCACATCGCCCTCCCTTTCCCAAGAATGTGTTTGTTCTGAATGGCACATGTGTGCAAACAATGATTAGAAATTCCCCTGGAGTTAGTGTTTGTCAGAGATTTCACACTAAACAGGAAAGTGGAACGTGTACTTTTTATCTGATTCTAGTACATATCTTTTCTAAGAATGTCATTGCGCAATAGTTGTGACTGATTCCCCCCCCCCCCCCGTGGCCTTTGTGATGAATTATTAAGAGCTTAAATGTTCCTGTGTATATGCACAACTTCTGACCAAATTTTGAGTGTCACAGCCAGATGTGGCCATGTTGGCAGAGGTTTTAAGGTTACTCTGTCCTCTCATGCCCACGGTTGCATGGATTAAAAGAACGGATATTTTCTGAACTTATCTGTTGACAAACACTGCATGTCTCCTAGCTACTAAAGTTCATTGGCTTCGGTAAAAACAAGCAATCAATACTCAGGATATGAAGTCATTATTATCACTGTCTGTGTGATGATAGTTGTACACCTACATAGAATGGACATTGTGAAACTTCTTTGTTTATAAAGTTGGAAAATCATATATTTTGGCATCAAAACATTTGCTGTAAATATTGTAAAGCATCTCTTTATCCAGTGATGTGTTTCTTCCGGCTGTAATATTCTTTTTCAATATTCAGCGATATGTTGATGGTGGAATCTCAGACAACTTGCCTCAATATGAGCTAAAAAACACTATCACTGTGTCTCCGTTCTCTGGAGAGAGCGACATCTGCCCACGAGACACTTCAACCAACTTACACGAGCTGCGCTTCACAAACACAAGCATTCAGTTCACCCTCACCAACCTCTACAGGGTCTCCAGAGCACTTTTTCCACCAGACCCAATGGTAGGTGACAGGTGTACAACATGATTCATCCACATACCTAAAGATTTATAAATGCACTGACTGCTACGAGTAACTAGATGAATTGAGTAAACTTTGATGTGTTTGTGCTGAACGCAGGTTATGAAGGCCATGTGTAAACAGGGATATAAAGATGCTTTGCACTTTTTAAAGAGAAATGGTAAGAATCATCAATTTTCCTCCACTTCAGCTACTTTAAAATTAGGTCACTGCTAAAGTCAGCACTAGAATTTAGTCCACTGGCCGCTTATCTAGTCAGAAAATATCCTTGTATATGCATGTTTCATCCTGATATACTATCAGAGCTCCTTCCTGTAAACATGTTACCAAATCAATAAACTGACACTACACTGATTTTTTTTAAGCTTTGGTGTCACTAGTCATGCTATGAATTTAATGAATTTGTTTGGCTTTGAAAGAAATTCTTCTAACTGATATTCTTAGTTATTAAGCCTGGACTTTGATCACTTTTATCACTAATCACAAAAAGGCAAAGCATTTACTCTTGCTTTTATATCTAGGATTGCTTAATTTCAATGGACCTCACAGAGACAGACTACTGATAGCTAAAGGTGAAGAAAATGAGGATGATGACAGAAGTGATGGAGAGGATGAAAAATCAGATGTGGAAGAGAGTGCTCAGATGGTTCAGTCCAGCTCCTCAATAGAAGAGCATTTCATGGAAAATCTGCCACCCGCCCTCCACAAAGGTAACACTATAATGTACACTAGAAAGAGAAGGAAGAGTTTTGTTATGTTGTATTGCTTGTTTTATAAGCGCTTGAATGGACTATCCATGCCATATCTGTCTGACCTGTTGCAAACATGTCCAGAGTTGGTTTTGTAGGTCACTAAATCAGTAGCTTTCAGTAGATTCTAGAATTAGACTGGCTTTTTCTGAGGCAGCTCCAGGTTACCAGTTCACTACCAGTGTTCAGATCTTTACTGAAAAGATATTTGTTCTCACAGGACTTTACAGTTCAGATCCAGCATTAATGAGTAATCCCGTACATTATTACCTGATGTTGGGTGGCTTTTTTTAATGGCTTAGCTTGTCAATTTATTTTTATTTTTTATATATTTGTCTAATGTACAGCAATATTTTATTGTGCTTAAATGTGCAATATAAACTTGATTTGACATGTAGCTTCATATGGAAACTGTAATATTAATAAATCACAGCTTCTATGATGGGGTTGATTTTTCAGTTTTCCAGTGGACAGGATAAGTCTATTCAAATATAGAAAACTTAATATACATGTATTCCTGTTATTGTGGATAATGTTAAACATTTATCACATTCACTTCACATTCACATTTTTCAGCTGTGTGCTTGATATGAATGAATAGTTTTATCTAAAGTACAAGATTTGTGTGTCCAGCTGTAGGTAACCCTTGTGCTTCTCTTTGCCTCCCCCTGCAGCTCTAGTTGAAGCGTGCAGGGAGCGGAGGAGCCTGACACAGTCGCTAAGCAACCTGCTTCCTGTCAGGATGGCCTCAGCCATGATGCTCCCTTACACTCTCCCCCTAGAGTCTGCCATGTCCTTGACTTTGAGGTGATGCAATAATTAATAACACCTGATCCTATAACTTCCATCTTTGACAAGCTCTCAAAATAGTACAACTGCTAGGGTTATGAAATATAAGGTAAATTAGGACTCATCAGGCTTCTTTTAATAGATTTTTTTCTCTTTTGTTTTTACAATTATCAACACTATGTCAAGACAACATAAAACTTTCAGGTAATGGGTCTTACCTATTAACTAATGACTGGATCTTATGTGTGTAGACTGTTGGAGTGGCTTCCATATGTGCAAGAAGATGTGGGGTGGATTCGAGAACAGGTACTAAAGATCCTACAGTATGTTCTACGCCAAGTCTCCAGAAGTATTACCCAGCATGTATCTGCCCGGTGAGTGATTGTACAGTTACTGATATGTAAAACATATATTTTGAGAACATCCGTATATGCTAAATACAGTGAACAAGGAAGGAATGTCCAAGGGTCAGAAAGCATGGGACAGAACTCCTCCTATACAAACATGGGAGCTCCTCAGGCTCCTTTATATAAACAATGAAAAACTGATGGCCTCTAGTGGTGGATGCAGAAAACAAAGTGCACAGGGAAAGCCCCTGTAGTTGAAGCTACCCTTGTCACCCTGATAAAGCCTAGTTATATACAGAGCCCTTCAAGTGGGCTGTGGTAAGGGAAAGAGCAGAAGAGTTGGCAGCAAGCCTAAGAGAGAGCATCTTTAAAGTTTCCATAGGCTGCTTTGAGAGGTTTGGACTCTTTGGTAACCTGCTAAAGCAACAATCATTGTAATTTTGCATTCAGTTGAAATCATCTGAACTTAGAGGTAGAACTCTGAATTCCAATCAAAGAAGTGTCAGGAAAGTGTCACAGTTACAACACTATGTGTCAACATTACACCTAAAAACTCAAACAGGTCACAAATAGAAAATTAAGTTATGTGCTTATAGTAATGAGTTTGACCTAGTATACATTTTACTACATTCAATAAGAGTTCATTTTTTTGTATCTGATGTCTGATGCAAGTTGTGTGGTCAAAATCCAAATAGTTAGTCAATCCTGGATGGCAGCAAACTTCCTCCAGCTCAACCAGGGCAAAACCGAGGTTTTAATTGTTGGTCCTGTGGCTCAGAGAGAGAGGCTCAAAGTTAAGCTCCAAACACATTCACTAAACCCTTCTGATAAGGTTAAAAGTCTGGGTATTTTATTTGATTGTGAGCTTAGCTTTGAGCCACACATAAAGTCTGTCACCAAAATGGGTTTTTATCATTTTAAAAATATTACTAGAGTAAGACTCTTTCTCTCGCAAGCCAGTGCAGAGACTTTGATACATGCTTTTGTCTCTAATCTCATTGATTATTGTAACACTCTCCTTTCTGGTCTTCCTAAGAAAACCATTGCACCTCTGCAGCTGCTACAAAACTCAGCAGCTGCTGACGAGGACCAGAAAGAGAGAGCATATTACACCAGTGCTCAGGTCTCTGCCCTGGCTCCCTGTGAGCTTCAGGATCAATTTTAAAGTGCTTTTATTGGTTATAAAACTCTTAATGCTCTTAACTCTATTTATTTATCTGATTTGCTTTTAACTTATGACCCCTTTTGGACCCTCAGGTAATAATCTTTTAACTGTTCCTAGAGTCCACACAAAAACTCATGGTGACCCCTCATTTAGTTTTTACCTGAGGACCTGAGGTCTGTTGCGTGTGTTCATATTTTTAAAAGTAAACTTAAAACCTACTGTTTTAGTTTGGCTTTTAATTAAACTCTTACTTTTTAACATTGTTTTGCTCTGTTGCTTTTATTTTATTTTTATTTACCACTGTGGGACAGTGGGGGGTTTGGTGTAAAGCACTTTATGTTACATATAATATGTATAAAAGTGCTATACAAATAAAGTTTGATTGATTGAATCAGTGGAACTACACCTGTTTGTAATTACTGATGAAAACAGTAATTTTACATTTACATATTATTTGCTGATACTCACAGTAACCATTGCTGTGTTTCAGCCTGGTTGATCACAAGAAGTGTATCAGTTACCACTGCCCACTCCTTCACACCTCTGCATGCTGGTAATGCCTACTCTAGGTTTTCCTGTCAATTGGAACTGTACCACCACCGGTCCCTCCCACGCCAGATGAGCTCCTCCAGCCTGTTTCCCGCCTGGGTGAATGAGAGCAGCTCCTCATTTGTTGATGTCTTCATGCGTCTTGAACAATACAAGAGGCAGCTGCTGTCTGGAGTGCTGTGTATCAATATGGACCTGCAGGGCTCCTTTAAAACTGGACCAGTGTCAGCAGATAAGAGCCCTTCTTCCATTCTCTCCTCAGAAGGTCTCACGATGCACAGAGATGACACTGACATTCAACCTGCCTCGGCAGAAGTCACCAGCAGTTCCTAAGATTACAGGCTTCTGCTGCTGATACTGTAGCACTGAGCCTCAGAGGATTGTAATTTACTTTTTAAATAATTTACGTTGAAATGTAATATCTGTTTTTACCCACAACATTAAAATGATTTTCTAAAGTACACTTTTATTCTAATTATACTTTTTATGTAGTGGGTGAAAGGTAATAATTAAAATTTGTCACATCATCTGAGCATCTAGTATTTTTTTAGGCCAATTTGTGTAAACTTTACAGATTCAGCAGTAGACTTTTACAGATATAGCATTTATATCAGTATACAGTGCACCATTTAAAATAAGCACATGTACTTACAACAGTCATGCACAAACTTGAATTACAAGATGTTACAGACAAAAATGTGCACTTGAAATGGCATGTTTAAAATAGGCAAGTGTTTATGCTTTTTTTTAGGAATGTAGTCAAACCTGTAGTTAAACAGAGTTCCTGCTGCATACAGTTCAGGGTTCAAAGTGAGATGTTCCTAGTGGTACATATGAGTCAGTGAACACATCCCTGTGAATTTTACAGGTGGTTAATCTGAAACAAGTGCCAATGCAGTATTATTGCAGTATTATTAAAACATTCACCATCTTTGTTTTTATTTATGAGAATATCCATGTCTTTAGAAGTCTCTTTTTCAAATCAGCTCTGTGCTTTTTGATCAGTCATAGAAATAATTTTCATCTTAATATGTTTAATTTTTTATGCTCATATAAATTTAAATCTACATTGTATCTACAAATAACAGTTAAGTGATTTTTGTGTTTTCTTTGTTTGTTTTTTTTAAACATTTTTAAGAATGTACTGTTAAATCATGATTTTGCACTTCTTTGTTTGATGTAACATTGAGTGATGTCCTGTTTCTAGACTTTTCTTCTCTTGCACTGTGTATCACAGAAATTCCAACTCCATGATTAAGCTACACTTTGTGCCTTAAATTTCTACAAAGTTGTCAGATAAATTTAATATTTAGAGAATGTTGCAGAGCATTTGCATAATCATTAAATAAAACATTAGCTACACTGAACTCATTGTTTGGTTGTTCCTGTTTTTTCAGTTGAATGATGACCCAAAAATTATCTAGTTTTATTAAGAAAGGCAGACACATAATGAAAAGTGCACACAGTACAGGAAACAGCACACATACATAGCAGTAACCAAACACCATGCATCCTCCAGAGCCCCTAAGGGTTATGGTAAGGTTCCCAGTAATATGATGAACAATGTCAGTATTGAGCAAAATAGGAATACTCTAGTTTCTATGAAACATGTTTTTCTTATCCATTTCAATGATAAAGTACATTCATGTAATCAGTGTATTTAAAGTAGAGTTTAATGACAGCTATACTGGTAAACAAACAACTTACTATAAAGTCAAATATAGAATTTGGGGTATATTTTGACTATTTTCACAAGGTTGCAGTCTGACCTTTGCCCCATCTAAACATGCAAACAATTTGGACTTCAGTAATACTGCCAGGGTGCAAACAGATTTGTTAAACCGTAAAAAAAAATAAAAAAAAAAAAAAAAAAAAAACGACATAAAAATACCACGAAAAAGAGTGAAAAAAAGGCAGTCATCTAACCCCGCATAATGGGATTCCCCTACATCATTCGTCATATGGTTACAAACTAAAATACAACACGCACATTCATATAATTTTTTTATTGTTTATTTAGTTGTCTTTACTAAACTCTTGTATCTGAAAATGCTACTATCAAAAAGTTTACCAAAGAGACTAAATACGACCCAAATAAGCAGTAAAAGTACATATGTTTTGTGTAAGATATTTCCCGGACTGCCGCAGAAGATGCCTTCATTAATGTCGGACAGCTTAGATCCCCTACTACAATACATTAATATTGATATTCAGTGAGTCTGTTTCATGGTTCTGGTCATACCTGCTTTATTCAAAAGCACTCCTATTTGACACTTTTTACTCCATTTGTATTTTTAGGCTGAAAGAAGAGATGGGCAGGTTTATTCTGGTTATAATCCATGACGTTGCCTTCTACAAAGACTTTTAATTCCATAAATTCAAACGGAAAAGTGTGACTACATTTACATTTATTTGTGTTGTTTGCTGTTTCATTGTGTTGTCGAAATAAAACATACGAATAGAAATCATATTAAGAAAATCCCTTTTAAAGGTTCTACTTGAAGTTTCAGCGAGAGCCTATTTGTAAGTGAATGTTTCCTTTGATATAATTCTGATTCATGTTTTTGATTTACTTTTGTGGTTCTGTATACGTGGAACTGCGACTCTGTCTCAGAAGTGGACATTCCCGATGGGTCCTGAAGGCAGCACATGACTACCAGCTCTGTCAGGAGTTCGTCGTGGAGTTCAGCGCGTCGTGTTTAGTGTGTGTCTGTCCACCAGAGGGCACAGCCCGGGGGAGGCTCAATCCAAACCATCCACTCCGCTTCTCCTCGTACCATGAGCTGAATCTGTCCGGGACAGACTAGGGAAGATGGCCGCCACTGACCATTCCCGGTCCGAAGCTGCCAAACAGCGACGGCAGGATCAGCTGCAGCGATGGCTGGGCTCGGAGACGGATCGGACGCGGTCGGAGGCCCGGGAAACATCGAGCGGTTCCGGTACGCGGCGGGCGAAAGTCCGGTTCGCCCAAGGAGCTGTGTTTATGGCCGCCTGCTCCGCTGGAGATCGGGAGGAGGTGGCAGTGCTGCTCCGACAGGGAGCTGACATTAACCACGCCAACATAGACGGACTGACAGCGCTTCATCAGGTACAAAGTTTAACTCTGCTCTCCGAGTAACGGTCGAAACGACTGGGTTCATCTGCGTCTGCGGAAAACGGAGTTACCGCTAAGTCACTTAGCGGCGGCGCAAAGTTTATCCGTTGATGATCCTCATAGAAAGGAATCACTAAGGTTAACTTCACATTTCCGTTAAGTTTCATGCGACAGCTCCTGCAGACTAAAACAACCCCATTACTTTATCATTTGTTTTGTAAAGTCCCAGAATGCTCCACGGCCTGTGCACAGACGCAGTTAGCCCTGCTTTATTAGGCTTTTGGTATTTTGGGTCATCTTCGCTGTGGAAGTTACGGGCTTCTTTTTCTAGCGCAAAGGCGGATCAAGGATAAGACTAGCAGTGAGAGGAGCCGGTGGGATGTTTTTAGACAATTATAGACTCTGACCTGCAAACCTGTGACAGAGTCTCTGTGGAGACTCAGGAAAATTGTAGGTCATTGAAACCAGGGACATTTTCATCATCTGATCAACAGGTTTCTCTCAAGCAACAGGCATATGCAGTCTGATCGAAACTCAGAGCTGCTAGGGGGACTGAGGGTGATGTAAGTTTCAGTTTTAGGTGCAGTTTAAGCATAGCTTTATAAACTATAAGATTGTCCCAGAGAGGCTGCAGTCCTTAATGCAGCTCAGCCTGTAGGTCCCTCCCTCCCCTTGACTTCAGTCATAACACGGAGGAGCAGTCTGGACAACATCACTGTCACACCAGACCCCAGAGATGCAGTATTTCCCCTGCTTTTATGATCCCGCGTGTCATAAACATGTTTCTGTCTCGTTGCATACAGTGAACACATAGTCAAAGAGATAAAAGTTGAAAGTTATGATAGCTTAAGTCTGCCGGTCAGCTTAGATCATGTGCTTTTAATTTTCTTGCCCACTAGAGCTGAATGGTGGTGCAGCTGCACAGATATGCTTAAAGATGATTGGTGTTTCCCCCCCTTGTTTTGCTGCAGCCAATCCAGATGAGTAGTGAGGATGTTCCTGTCTTTATAGTCTGCTTTGTGCCTTCATTTGGTCAATCTACATTTCAGACCATCACCCACTGTGGTCCCTCTCCTGCCCTCCATCAATTTCTCCCCTGTTGCTCACGGGTTGCTTGGCAACCAGAATTAAATATAGGCCCACACTCTCCAAACTTTCCATCCTCTCCATCCAAAGCCTTTCTGTCTTCTTGACTATGACTTTAACTCTCCTTTGGCCCCCTCCTCCTCCTCCTCCTCCTCCTTCTCTTCTTCTCTCTTTCTCCTTCACTCTGCCAATTCCCCATGGTGGGGACTTTAGGGATTTCGGATGAAGAAATGGAAAACATTCCTCAAACAGCACAAGCTGCTGTTGTCAAAGGCAATCCACAATGAGTCACTTGATGACCAAGTGAAGGAGTCTGCTGGGTGGCTGTGTGTGCACCCTTATAACACACAGGGTGCCAGAAGTGCCCTCTATTCATTCATTCAGCTTGGAGCACCCACTTGTTCAGCAGGCCCCCCCGCCGCTTCTGCATTTTACTTGCACAGTTCTGGCTCTGGAGTGCACTACAAGCTGTTTCTCAGGTTCTTAAAATGACAGTGCCTTTGTTTTATCCACCAGACTACCTTGCTAATGATCTCATATTATGGAGGAGGGTGGAGACTTATAGCAGCTTTGTGACCAGTTGATTTAGCCCAAAAGCAAAGCCTCTTAGGTGGCTTAAGGCAGCCCGATGGACACGTTGTGTGTGGCAGCAGACACTGGCATTGTGCAGGCAAATGGGAGGATGTTGTTTTATAAGAAACAATGTCACATTTGGATACTTAGTTAGTTATTTTAGTTCACTGTCATCATCTTGTGGTTTGATGAAAGAATTACACATTTGATGCTGGAAGTAGCTAAGGAGTAGAATGGGTATGGGTATTTGAATTACCTTTTGAAGTTGAATAATCAAGCCAATTTAAGTCTGTTATCATTAACATATACTCTTTATCCAAACCATAACAACAATAACAATAATAATAATAATAATAATAATTATAAATTATCAACTGAGGAGTGGATGATGCACAAATATGCCATTTATTTATTAAAAGTTTTTCAGACTTTACTAATTCAGCACTCGGGCAGAAATGGTGTCAAAAACATTAATTGTTCATCTCCATGAAGTAAAATGCATATATCCTCATCTCCTCCCACCCCCCAAAAAATGTTGATTATGCTTATTATTTATTGTTTATTTATTGTTATTAATGTACATCCTACTAAGGAGTAAGTGATCTGTTTCCTTCTTATCTTTGCCACAACAGTTGACTGTAGCCTTTGTTGTTATTTCATAACTACCAATAAAGTGCTCAAGTGTTAGGGGCATGTAATTGCAGAAATTAAATCTAGCCTTCATAATTATCATTTTGATTGGAAATGAGAGCCAATGTTTTTCAGTTACGTTAGAGTGAACCATTTATGTGCACAGAAGATGTAGGTTCTCTTCCACAGAAACATGGATATGCTTCTTCTTGTTCCCTTTTTTCTGTTTCATGGCAGGCAACAATCTTGCGTTAAGGTGTGTTATGGTAACTTACCAACTCATGGTATCCCCTTAACTAAAAGGCCAGCATTGTTTACAGACAGTGTAGGGGAGGGTGAGGCAAGGGGTATTCAGGTTTTGATTTCCTCAACTTAACTTCTAGATGTCACTAGTAACACACTGAACTGATATCAGATGTTGAACCCTGCTGTGTGGTCTGTTTGAGAATACTTAAATTTAGAAATTACATAATTTATCCACCAAAACTGCCTAAAGTTCTCAGTGAGAAGTCTTCTTAAATGACAAAAATCTTTCTTTTCATTGGTTTATGGTAAATTGTTAAGTGAATATTTGTATAATATGTACCTATTTACAGCTTTTGGACATAACCAGCAATTCGAAGATGATAACAACCCAGACTTTGGACATATTATAACATGCATTTTCAATGATTGTATGCACCAAACATATCACTTAAATCTTTGCAGTAGCCCACTGAGCAGGAGTGCTGTTTCATGCAATTATCAGTACATGTCAACTTGTTTCAAGAGTATCACTTCCTCCTCGAAAACACTCAAAACAAGTCCATTTGTACCTGAAACAGGCTTAGACTTTATCTTCTTTTTCAAAGAGTTTTATCTTTAGGAGTGAAGACTTGGGGTTCTATACACAAATCCTACCCTCTCAGCGTTTTCAGATAAATATTAGCTTATTCAAAGTAAAATCCTGCCATAACACCATGAGGTTCTCATGGGATTCATCTTGGGACTTGTGTTGGATCACGCTGAAAACTTAGCAATACCTCGCCTCAGGAAATGCAGCTAAATAGATGTGCTGTTTCAGTCATGCCACAAAATGACTGTTTTGGAAAGTACTTGAGGGCTTTTAGCAGCCCACTTAACAGAAAGTCATTACAACAAGTGGACACAGTAGTCATTGTTTTACCCCCAGTGCTTTACTTGAATTTAATAGATTTTCTAAGCATCTGCAGTTTTGTCATTCAAACAAACGAAAGTGAAGTGGGTCAGAAACCTTCACTACTGTACAAAAACTAAATTCTGACAGATGTCTGCCGTCTGTTTTGTGTTTGTTAATGTGCATGCTGTGGATTTTGATAAATGACAAACAAATAGTTGTATAACAGTCCATCGTGTGGTTGTGTGTCCTCTGGCAGGCCTGTATTGATGAAAATGCTGAGATGGTGCAGTTTCTGGTGGAGAGTGGGAGTGATGTAAACCGAGGGGACAACGAGGGCTGGACTCCTCTGCACGCTGCGGCCTCCTGTGGCTTCATCCAGATTGCAAAGTGGGTGTTGACCATCGCCACAATACCACCATGACAATTTACGTAGTCAATGAAGAGCCTCAGGCCCGTAGCAAATAGTGAAGTTTTTACATTGCACATACAACATATGTTAATCACTCTATGTTAATCATTGTCTCTGTAATTTTCACTGTATTTTTCTGTTTTTAGGTATCTGATAGAACATGGCGCTCATGTTGGGGCAGTGAACAGTGAAGGAGAGCTTCCTCTGGATGTGGCCACTGAAGACGCCATGGAGAGACTGCTCAAAGGCGAAATCAAAAAACAAGGTCAGGACTTCCTGTTTGGTTACACTGATACCTTCACCACAGATACAAGTCCCATGTTGCACCTTGTGTAAAATTGTTGAGCAACCTGTTTGGTTAGTTATGTGTAAACTTGTGTACTTGATAGTGATAAGGCAGGAGCAAGCACTGTCACATTTTAGCAGAGTGTCCATGATCAGGATTATTATGACAGGTTTTCTAAAATATGTTATCAGTTCACAAATGGTCCGTCTTTTTTTTTGACAAAAAATGCAGTCAAGAGACGTGCAAACCCAGCACGTCAATCCATCTCCTATAATGGCAAAACTGGCGTTGGCATTCGATTTTTTTTTTTTTTTTTTGAGAAAGAAGTCACCATATGTAATTACTTGTACAAATGTAATTACTTCTAGATGAAAGCTAATGGGTTCTAGATATAAATCCAAAATATCAAATTTCATTAAGACCCGTGTGTCTTTTGCTGAATAACATTTGTCACATCCTCATACACAGACAGACACAATGAAAACAATATCCTGTTTGTCTTTGACATGCAAGCTACGTATTTTCTGTTTCTAGCTTCTTAAATGTAAAAATTCACTTGTTTTCAACATATATATCTGATTTTAAACTTTTTTT
Source organism: Apogon hyalosoma (assembly GCA_037367295.1). Lineage (NCBI taxonomy): Eukaryota > Metazoa > Chordata > Actinopteri > Kurtiformes > Apogonidae > Apogon > Apogon hyalosoma. The sequence continues at coordinate 16,558,833 of JAPQRP010000025.1, forward strand.
TATAGAAGTTGTTTTAGGTTGTTTCCTTTGATTTTTGAAACATTGGTGGTCATTTCTACTACTATTAGATAAATGTTATAACATTGTAATGAAAGTAATTGCCATTTACCAGACTAATATTTCTTATCAGTGATTCGTAGATAAAATAATTCTGCCGATCTTTGGTATAACACCAACATCTTGATGGACATGTCATTCTGTCTGAAATTATATTAGTAGATGTCACTATCTTGGCAGTTAAACACCTTTATTGTACAGGCCAGTTTTAAGATGTTACTTTAGAAGCATAAGGCTTTTCTTATGAAATTCAAGTATGTGTATATCTGATTCCTTTATAATTTTTGACAAAAGACAGGCCCAGTGTCCATAATTAGCTGTTTTTTAGGTAAGAAGGTTTGCGTTACATGTTGTGTAATTAGGATTAGTATTTCTTAACAGCTTTGACTTCAGTTAAAACACCTCTCAAGCTCAGAAAAAAAAGATTAGGCAGAGAAACAAGATGAGAGTCACTGCGTTAGATATTTATGTGTGCGTTGTACAGCACTGAAGTGTTCCGAGGCTCCAGACATAATGCTTTATCACTGTAATGTGCATATTATTAACATCTTTCAGTAAACTTAAACAAGCATGGCATATAAAATAATAGACTGTGAGCTGCAGCATTACATAAGTAAGTGTTGTAGATGTTTTTTTTTTTTTTTAAATTTTATTTAGTTTAAATATTTATGGTTGTAATGTATGGTCTTTGTGTGTTCAGGGATTGACGTGGACAAAGCCAGAAAGGAGGAGGAGAGGATCATGCTTCAGGATGCCACGGCGGTATTGGCAGGAGGTGGCACTCTCACACCTCACCCAAACACCAAGGCAACTGCTCTACATGTAGCTGCTGCCAAAGGCTACATCGAAGTCCTCAAGTGAGGATTAGTTCACACACACACACGCACACACACACACACACACACACACACACACACACACGAGACTGATGACAACTTGTTTGCTTCTGTATTATTCTGATATTGCCTCAGCTTTGTCTCCTCGTGTTCATCTCTCTTTTTTTGTTGTGTGTTTTCTCACCTCTCTTCCTGGCCAGAGTGCTGTTGCAGTGCAGGGTCGATGTGGACAGCAGGGACAGTGACGGGTGGACGCCCCTGCATGCAGCAGCTCACTGGGGGCAGGAGGAGGTGTGCACCCTGCTCGCGGACAACATGTGCGATATGGGTGCCATCAACAATGTGGTGAGTGCTGAAAAACACGCATCACACCCGTACACAAATAACCCCCCCTTGACATAAACTGTGTGATTGAGGCCTTCATTTCGTGCTATGACTGATTGTGTGCTGTGGATGTCCTTGTAGGGCCAAACACCTCTAGATGTTGCTGATGAGAACCTCGTGGACACTCTGGAGGAGCTACAGAAGAAACAAAACGCTGTGAGTCTGCCTTCACATACCCTGTGCAACTCTCTCACTCTGTTAGATAAACCTGATATGATTTATAGTGTTAGAGCAGCGAACCTTCTCTATGTTTATGGGTGTTTATATTCCTCTTCAGTTACGCACAGAGAAGGAGAAACAGACTCCTGTTATAGAGAACAGCCCGCCAATCTCCATGGTACCACTCCGCTCACGCAGGTCAGTGCCAGTGTGTTGGTGTGTGGGCATGTGTTTGTCTGTGTGTTTGTCTGTGTGTGTGTGTGTGTGTGTGTGTGTGTGTGTGTGTGTGTGTTTGCAGTCACACGCTGAGCTGTTCCACAGCTCAATCACAGTAAA
>JAPQRP010000025.1:16560704-16616133 GCA_037367295.1 Apogon hyalosoma
GTGTCTGTGTGTGTGTGTGTGTGTGTGTGTGTGTGTGTGTGTGTGTGTGTGTGTGTGTGTGTGTGTGTGTGTGTTTGCAGGCACACGCTGAGCTGTTCCCCAGCTGAATCCCAGTAATCCTAGTAAATCCCAGTACCAGCATGCAGGTATGATGTTAACAGTCCCAGCCATCCTTTGAACCATGTTACTACTGGACTAATGTCACAGTCAGTGATGATCTGCGTCCCAGTTTCATACTAAATACAAATACAGTCATTTTCAATTGGGAGATATTCTCATTTGAATATGTAAAAACACTGTGTACTTTAGAAGCAATGTGTGACTTTGCCCTACACTGCCATGCCAATTATGGAGAAAAAATGTGTCCAGCTTACTGTGCAAGAGTGTTACTACCTTACCGAAGAAGAATGATGAAAAGAAAGTAAAGGAAAGTAAAATAAGCAAAAATAAAACTAAAGTCAGTCATCAGTTTAAATTGGTCTCTCCTCTAAAGACAGAAATATTTTCTAAATGAGAATTTGACTCCACATTAAAATAACAACAAAACACACAAAAGGTAATGACATTGTGAGCTTAGGTTCTTGGTAGTTGCTGTTTTCATAATTGCCAGTGAAAACTTAGACATCATGTTTACAGACAAGGTAAATGTTCCTTTCGTTTTAAAGATCTACATGAAAATAATGTTAGAATTAGTAGCGATTGACCAGCAACCAAAGAAAATGGGTTGTTACAGTTATTTTAATATTGTTAAAAGCATTTAATTTAACTATACACGGCAAACTATGTGACAAAGATCTAGACATTTTGAGATATTTGTATATATTATGGTTTGAATAGATGTTGTGATTTACTTGTTTTCTTGAAATTAAGACTAGAAATAGTTTCTGGGTATGTGTCCTGAATATGTAGAAGAATACCTGAGTAAATTCAGGAACTTGCTGGAGAAAAGTACTAAAAAGCAATCCCCCTGACTAATATATTGCAGTATTATTGCCCACAATGGTCAAATGCAGATTTAAAGTGATGGGTAACACTGTACATTGTACAAAGGGTAGTTTACATTTTTGTGATATATTAAGTATTTTTTATTGCTCAACCCTCCCAAAGCTTAGTAAAGATTTTTAGAACTTTAAGATAAATGTGTTTAATACACAAACAGCTGAAAAAATATGTTATATTCATATCATCTTTTTTATTTTCCTGCAAGTATTGTAACATTTCCTGTTAGTAAATTACAATTAGGAAAATAATTTCATCTGCAGTAACTGCAAAAATGAATGCTAGGTGATGCAGGACGCATTGGTGTGTAGAATTTAGTGTGGATTTGGGACATGGCAGTTGTTTGCTCTTTTGCGTGGATGCTCTCTTGCTCTTGTATCTGTTGAGGTTTGAGCAGAGTCTGCATTATAAAACATTGAGAATAGTTGGGGAAAAGCTGTTGGCTAAACTTGATTTTATTGGGTTGCAGTTGAATAGTCAAAACAGTTATGTCCTTCACCTTTTCCTGAGCACTTCTTTTTGGGAAATCAACAAAAGATGTGAATTCACAAGGAAAAGGCCACAGTGCAAAAACAATCTGACTGCACTTACACAAGCCTCTGTAATTATATATCATTATATGTATTGTCATGAAGTAGCTCAAGGTTCAAACAGAAAAAGGAAGGAAAAAGGCACATGATGGAATCAAGAATGAAAGAAAATTGGTGATGCAATGAATGACGTAGTTATTTAATAAATTACTTTGAAGCAGGACAGATCATCTCATTTCTAAAGAGTGATCAAGTGTGTCTTGTGCTAAAGGAGATCTGAAATGAAGCAGGGAAGCACTTTGCTGTTGCATTTACGGAGTCTGACCAGTGATATAATGGCTGCCACTTAAATACTTCTGGCCCATTGCACTCACTCTGGAATATCCTTGAGCAAAAAAGACCATTCGACTGCAATCCTACGTGTAGTATTAAAAGAAATGGTACACATGGCATCACAGGAAGTGACCCACCATCCCACCCACTGTTTGGTTGATTGGCGCATGCTTGCTCTAATTGGCTGCACATGGAATGAGTCTCCTCACTGATAAGCTCCCTGCATGCCACCTGTTGTTCCACCCCACCTTGGCCCTGCCCCTGCAGGACTTCTATCTCTCGTATGAGCAGTAAGGAAAAGATCTGCCTCCATGAGCGGGAGAAGCACCCTCCTCCCGCCCTGCAGAGCAGCCCGGCTGAGGACGAGGAGGAGGAAGGCCAGACGGGACAGAGTCAGACTCAGAGCCAGGCCAAGGCCTCCAGCAGCTCCAGCTCAGAGGAGGAGAGCGAATCAGAGAGTGATGCAGAGTCAGGTGATAGAAGCTGCTGATGTGGTTTTTATGGAGATGGTGTTTTGTGTGTGAAAGAGAAGAATAGGAAAGATCTCACATGTTTTAGAGATTAAGTTTATGACTTCTGTGATGTCACTAGTGGTTTATTAATCGCTGAACTTTGCATGGTTGCAGAGAAAGCTAAAAACCGAGAGATAATAAACAACTTGAACAACAAACGCAATACCACCGGCCTCCTTCCTACCTCCATGTCGACGAGTACCGCTACAAGCCAGATAAAAAAGGTACTTACAAGTTAAACAAGTCAGATAATATGGAAGGTTCTGGCTCTGATTCTGCTGCTTGTAAACAAAGACTGTGACATTTGCTGGCTGTGTGACAGGAACCAAGCAAGCCTGCATCCACCGAGGCCCCAGGCTCCTGGAGGACGTCTCTGAGGAAGGCTGGCAGCTCGGTGACTCTGGGCTCAGCTGGACTGTCCGACTCCAGCCAGGACCCCAGCAGACCTGCAGAGTCTGGGCTCGGCATGACCCGCTCTGCCTCCAGTCCTCGCCTCAGCTCCGAGGCCGACACTAAGGTACAGGCACTCACATGATTCAGGGATTTACACAACCATGGAAGTACAACTGTTGGTTTATAAATCCAACATGAGGGGTCAAATAAAGGTTTCTTTTACAGCTTCCATTTGCTGAGTCATATAAATGATGAACTGATCTCAGTCTCATTTGCAGGAGCCAAGGCTTGCTCGGGTACCGCCCATCCCAACACGCAGACTTTTCAGTATTCCAGACAGCAGCCCTGACAACTCCAACAGGTGGGTCTGTGCTCTCATATGCTTCTGCGCTTGTGAAACCGTAATCTGTTTTTCTGAGTCACTGCATATGTGCCCTTGTCACCCTGTCTGTCTCTCAGCTGGCTAAGTCGTAGCTCTTCTTACACCCGGCGCCTTCACAGTCAATCAGGGAATGATTTCACTAGTTCCCACCCCTCTTTGCCTCACAGGTCAGTCATGCTGCTCACAGCCTCGCTCGCATTTGTTTACCATCCTGTTTGTGTGATTGTTTGTGCCGTGTCACAGTTTGTTGCATTCCCCGCAGCAGTGAATACTAACTTGTGTTTGTAGTGCTGAAAAGTAGCGTTATGTTTGAAATGTTGAATGAGGTCTGTCTTGTTGGCAGTGCATCTTATGGAAAGAGACTGGATGACCCCACCGTAACCTCAGCCAGCACAGGAACGAGCTCTGCTGGCCTCAGCCGCCTTAATAGTGTTTTAGCCCAGAGGTATTTTTATTTTCATACTTCTTCTGTGTGAATCTTTTTTTTTTTTACCTCTCTCTGAGATCCAACGGCCGCATATTATCTTTTTTGATTTCAGACTTCCTCAGGAACAGACAGAAATGAAGGATCAGCCTGCTGTCACCACCTCTAACTCTGGTAACACGACCACAGGCGAACCTGAGGCCAAGCAAAGACGCAAGTGAGTTAAGTCTGTGTATGATGCATGTTGTGTGTGAGCGGTTGAAATAACAATGGAAGCAATGGAAATGCATGTTAAAAAAAAAAAAAAAAAAAGATATATAAAATGCGTGATAAGTGATCAGGTGATATTAATATAAAACAAATTTAATTGAAAGAGTCATGATATGATGAAAATAAAGCCTTGGAAATAAGAAAAAGTCATTTGGATATTGGGTTGATGAACATTAGAAAAACCTCCCAAATAAAGCGTCTGTCAAGTTTATTCAGTGAATTCACAATCAAGCTTTTCAGTCTGTACACATTTCTTTCAAGTGCAGGTTTCCATTCTTAAGCATTTTAATGATTTCCAGTTTTATATGTAATTAATTTATCACTGCTTGAGGCTACTTTCCTTAGATGATGAATAACAGATTTGGGCTGGGTGCTGAACTTAAGTAGGGAAACAGTGAAACATGGATCTGTTTTCATTGTATCACCACTATGAGGTATCACCACATAGTGAAATTGGTTTTAATTAATTAATTAATTTATTTTTTACAAATCACTTAATTTATCATTACATTTTGATACTTCCACATTATTCTGTTGTTGTGAAGCTGGTGTTTTACGGTGACAGAGTTTATATTGTGTGATGAAACTCGTGTAGGTCCTATCTGACACCCGTGCGAGACGAAGAAGCAGAGGCGCAGAGGAAAGCTCGCTCCCGACATGCAAGACAGTCCCGCCGCTCCACTCAGGTACAGATGTTGCTTTTCAGTTCAGATAAGTTACCTTTCACTTTTATAGCTTGTTGACTGTGTCATCCTCAGGAGTAAAATGTTGGTGTTGCATCTCTTATCTAGGGGGTGACACTCACAGATCTACAGGAGGCAGAGAAGACCATGAAGACCATGAAGACTGAAAACAAAGGGAAAGAGAAGAAAGAGGAAGACGAGAAGGAAAAAGAGAAGGAAGCAAAAGCTAAGAAGGGAGAGGAAGGGGTGAGAGCAGTCATTCAGACTTGCATACCAGTGTTGGCTGCCTCTCTGATATAATGTCATGTGACGTCACACAGCGGGTGATTATATTTACAGGAAGTGAGTTGGAGATCTCGTATTGCCAGTCTGCAGAAGTCTGACCTACTGGGCTTGACGCAGCCCGCTGGCACCCCACGGCCTCAGACGTCCGACAAGAGAGGTACGCAGCACAACTTCACCTTTTTCCACACCGGTTCTTTAAAGGATGGTATAAAGTAACCACTCCATGGCTTTATTCCAGATGTTGATTCTGGTACAGGGGAGAGTGAGACGGAACGATGGGCCAGGGAGCGCAGGGAAAGGAGACAGGCTCGGGCCAGAAGGAAGGCACAAAGGACTGGAGAGGTAAACACAAACTACCATCGAGAAATCTGGGTGAACATAACACTCCTCTCTTTGGTGATACACTTACATGTGTACACTGTTTACATGCTGGATATACTTGTACAGTGTTTGGAATTCAACAGGGTAGTGTGTCTCAAATTGAACTTGGCCATTTTGTACCTATTGGAAATGACCGCCACAGCATTCATCCTATTTTTAATGGTCATTTTTAACCAAACATTTACTGACAAGATCTGAATATGACTTGTTCACCAAAATACTGCGTGGCGTAGTGGTTAGCACCTCCACCTCACTGTTTGAAGATTCTGGGTTCCATTCGTTCTGTGTTGAGTTTCTGTGTTCTCTCCACTTGTTTTTAAATGGCAGTTTTCCAGTCATTACAAACCAGTACATATAGGTTAATTCTCCTGTCAGTGCCCTGGATTACTGTGCTGTTGATGATCTATACTTGGTGCTAATTGGTGTTATGTGCTAATGCTAAATTAAACTTTTTTCCACCTTTTTAAAGCTTCACTGGCTGTAGCCTATCTGCTACCATTTTCATATCTTTGATGGATCCCAACTGTTAGCTATCTTTCCATAAACAACATTTTTGTAGATTCTCAGATACTCACTTAAGGTGTTTGGTTTTTTTTTTTTTTTTTCCTTTTTCTAAATAGATTTAATGCTTTTAGTTGAAGATGGGAGTGCCTTTTTCTGATAAGTTCTGACAAAGCAGGCAACTTTTGAAAACTTCACTTTAAAGTCACTTGTCTCACAGCTGTCGAAGAGTAGAGGTGTCCAGTGACCCATACTCAACCTTTTTGACAAAATCCAGTCACTTGATTTATGCCATAAGTGTTTCGTATTAATGCCCACAAGCACTCAAAATATCAGGTGTAAGTGCACAAGTACACGTGAACCATAGCAAAAGTGTTAAAACAATATTAGGTGTGTTGGAAACTTTATCTTGGAGTTTTATTAGAACATGCTGTGTTGTGTGTGTGTGTGTGTGTGTGTGTGTGTGTTATCTACAGAGTGATGACAATGATCCCAGTGGAGAGGAAGAGTTCTCAGGCAGTGGGCTGGATCCACAGGTGTGTGTTTGTCTTTATTTATGGTCTCTGTTGACTGTAACCTAAGATGCTGAGCATAACTTGTTTTCTTGTTCTTGCTCACAGACGGACAAACACTTAAGTTCCAGGTATGACTCCAGCATTGACCAGTGCCATGGGCCTTCTTTCCTCATTCTGTCTGCAGAGTCAAAATGATGGCACTATCTCTGACCTCTGCTCTCATCCGTGCAGGTCAGACCTATCCTGTAATGACTGCGGCCCAGGAGGAGGCTCTGAGACCAAGGATTTTAAGAAGGTCAGCATAAGAACCGATAATAAGGTCAACACAGTTTCTCACATACCTTTTTAAATGTCCTTGTTTTTCACTTCTGTGCTCATGTGTCAGTTGTTTGAGGAGGTGTCCAGAGAAAACAGTCAGCTCCAGTCGCAGCTGCAGGACACGCAAAGGATTGTCAATCAGACCAGGTTGGACCTGGAGAAGGCCACACAGGTGACAACACACATACACAACAGTTGTAATTTGTAACATTACAAACACTAACTAGGCTTATGTCATTTGTTTTTGTTCACTTGTGTACTTAAATCTGGGTCCCTTGCAATCATTTGTTAAACTCGTTACCAGTCTTGGTTTTAAAATGGATACTGATTTTAACCTCGATAAACAGATAAATGCTGTAATTAAGTCCATTTTTTATCATTTACAGCTTTTATCTAAAATTAAACTGGTCCTATCTTTTAAAAAGTTTAGGCCTGTGATTCATGCTTTTATTACTAATTGGCTAGACTACTGTAATGCATTGTGTGCTGGAGTCAACCACAGATCTCTTGCATGCCTACAGTTAGTACAAATTGCAGCTGTTCGACTTCTAATTGGTGCATGTAAATATGAGCACATCACTCCCATCCTGGTTTCTCTTCATTGGCTGTCTGTTGATTATATAAATTTTAAAATTTTACTATTTGTTTTTAAGTCCCTTAATGGCTTGGCACCTCAGTACATCTCTGATTTTGGTTGGTAGAGCAGGTCGTCCAATGACTGAAGGGTCGGCGGTTCGAGTCCTGGCTCCGACTGTCCACATGTCGAAGTGTCCTTGGGCAAGACACTGAACCCTAAATTGCTCCCAGTGGGTCTGGCAGCACCTTGCATGGCAGCTGCCGCCCACTGGTGTGTGAGTGTGTGTGTGAATGGGTGAGTGTGAGGCTCTGTAAAGCACTTTGAGCACCATGAAGGTGGAAAAGCGCTATAGAAGTGCAGTCCATTTACCATTTAGAATACTGAGGTCTGCACACCAGCTTCTCCTTGTTGTGCCAAAAACAAGGCTAAAAACTAGAGGTGACTGAGCTTTCTCAATGCTGGCACCTAAACTTTGGAATGGATTACCCACCCATGTCAAAATGGCTCCTTCTCTGGAAACTTTTACGTCTCGGCTTAAAGGTCACTTTTATTCTTTGGCGTTTAACCCAGCATGAGTATTGTGTGATCTTGGTTCTCTCTTCTAGTGTCTTTTTGTTTTGTGTGTCTTTTTGCATTGTACAGCACTTTGGCAACCTTGTGTTTTTTAAATGTGCTATATAAATAAAAGAGATTGGATTGGATTGGATTGGATTAAAGAGTAAATCCAAAATGTTATTCAGTTTAACATCCCATCTCATTTGTTCACCTGTCATAAAATCCCCTTTAATAATGTTAACATTAATGTTGCTTGGGGCAGTTTCATTACAACAAAATGCCATAACATGAATATACATCACTATTTTTAAACCTAATGTGATGTGGGCCAAAATTGCCTTTCAGCATATTGTAAAATATATTCTTCAGGTGTTCTGACAGCAAACAAAACTTCTGCATGAACTCTTCAATTTATTTACAAGCTATGACACAGGATTTTGGCTTGTCATAGGGGTTTTCAGAATGGTTTTGGGGACAAATATGTGATTAAGAGCTTTAATTTGCGATTGGTGACACAACATGGCAGCTCCCATAACCATGACACTTTGGTTTTACTTTTTCATAGTAACATGAAACTGTATCATGTCATCTGTTTCTATATTTAGTCTTTTGAATTGGACAGAGGAGAGAGCTGCAGAAATAAGATTTGCATTTTGTTTTGTTTCCCCCTAATTTCAGCTCCAGTAGCTGTAACACATTACCTTCACTGTAAACATATTTTCTGCCTATGTCACATCAGATAGATTTTCATTGGCAGGTGTCATGAAAACAACAACTCCCATGATTCCATGCTACAATATGACATCATCTACTATTATGTGTTTTGTTATTGTTTTGATTGAGAGACCAGAAATAACATACTGTGTGTTTAAGACACAGACACAGTGACTGGTTTTAGAACATAGTGTTGTGGAGTGGGTTATTTTTTTCTCAGTATTTATGGGCTGTAGTTCACGTTACACATTGTTATCAGCTGTTCCCTGGCGAAATGTGTACAGAAGGTTGCTTATTAGTGGCAACACCAACTCTTCTAAATTATAAGTCTCAGCTGTCTTGTTTTACCAGCTTCAACAATAGTAGAAACACATCAGTATTGTCATTGGTATTGTAAGATTTATATTTACTTAAATTATACTAACTACTGAAAAGCCAACAATTAGCACTGAAGAGAGAAATTGTTATGTAAAAAATACACCATTTCCTCTAATTGTACTGATGTAAAATGGTAGGTTTTCAAAGGTTTCAACTCATCTGATCATGAATGTTTGGTCTGAGCAAAGTTTAAGTTGTAAAAATGGTCTAAATATACAATATTCAAGCCTTCTTTCCAGATAGTGTTGATGATGAACTGTTAATTTTATGCATTTGATTGTATCCAACAGAGACAGGAGCGCTTCAGTGACTGCTCAGCCCTGCTTGAGCTGGAGAGAAAGGTAATGCATAAGTGCCGACAGTGGCTCTGTTGTTGTTGTAGCTTCATCTGCTTCACTACTGCCACCCCTGCTGTGTGTTGATGCTCTCTTCTCTCTTCTATACACTTACTCACCGGTTTCCACTCCACTTTTTGTGGCCCTTCGTTCTGCCCCACACCACTTCCTCTCTGGCCCCCCCACCCCTTCACGTTTCCCTGGCATCAGGACCGGAGGATGCTGGAGCGGCGAATGGCAGAGCTGGAGGAGGAGCTGAAGGTGAGGAGACATTTCAGAGCCACACTTGCATGCTTTGGCTTTATTAGCTTTGCTCTAGCTTGTGCATTTGTGCAGGTGTGAGAATCTTGTTCCTGACATTTTACGTTTCACTGATTCATTAGGATCCTTATTCCTGAAATAGATGTTTCTGTTTATGCCCCTAAAGTACATATTTCATCCACAGGTGACTGTTTGGTCTCTTTTGTCTTCGTAGACCTTTCCAGTAATACAGTATAAAGAGAGAAACATTGAAAGGCATTTACTGTTGATGTGTTTATGACATTATTCATTTTTTTTATTACTTTATTAATATCTTTTTAAGTACCCTTTTTTAAACATGACTAAACATTCCTTCCCGGATATACCGATGTGACATGTTTGTGTTGGTGTACTCCTGCTTAAAACGTACTGCATGTTTTTAAGGTAAATGAGAAGAAGACATGTTTTTAAGGAGCTGAGTTTTCAGTCCTGCTTATTTCCTTTTTGGATGCTGTCCAATAACAAAATATGTGTTCGCACTTAACTCGCTATTTATCTCAGGTTTGGTAAAATAACAAGTGTTTGAAGGTGCATGTGCCCATGTGGGACAAGTAATGTTCTACCCCTATCAGCTTTTTAATTTATTTTATTATCTTTTCAGTATTTTTACTTATTTTTAGTTCACCTACATACTTAATGTGAATTATACAAGTCGTTGCTATAACACTGTAGATTTTCCCCAAATAAAACACCATCTGTATATTTTAAGTGTTTTATGATAAAGAAAACATAATTAACATTTTATACTTCAAAGATGCACATGATGAATTCTGTAAAAAAAAAAAAAAAAACATGAAAAATTCATTACATACCTTTAAGTTCAACAGTTCCAAAGAATTCTTATGGATAAATTGATTTTCTAAGACAGTTAGTCTTCTTACTCCTGCTTGCCAACATTCATATGGTTGTTTTAATGGGTCTTTTTTTTTTTTAGATCCTTTGGCAAAGCAGAGAAAACATAGGGGTAATAAATTACAACAGTTATTGTTGCATTACATATGAGTGTTATACTGTATGCTGGATCCCTGGTATACTATGAAATGAGCATAAAGAAAAGCTACAGCCTTAAGGGGAAATCTGTGCTTTACAGCTGTGAGTAAAAATGTCTCCTGTGAGAAAGTGGTATAATGCATCATCTTAATATCCAGTGTTTCATTATTTGTAAAACGGTAATATTTATGTCTTTTACCTCTTAAGACCTGAGCTTTTACTTTACATGCCTTTTTAATTCCTCCTTACTATTTGTGGTTAGTCAGACCTGAAAAGTAAAAAAATTAACCACGGTATAGAGCATAAAACGATTCAGTTCTGTGCCTGAACATGGCTATGCAACAAACTAAATGGCAAACAAAGCTAAAAGCCTTTATGTGTGACAGTTTGTAACTTGGTACATCTTGCTTGCTCCATTATCCACACTAGGAATGTTCTTTTTGTTTGTATATCAGTCTGTTATACCTATTGGCCTGCGTGAGATGATGCATAAACAGTTGTGTTTAGTTTGCAAGCAAAGGATACATTACATGTAATGCACTACACACAAGATTTTACAGAACAGCCTTGTTCTCTGCAACATAATGAGACTATCAGTGATTTCTACACATTCACAATGATTTAAGTTGCATTATCCTTACAGTACTTTCTAATTAGCAGTGCCCAAGCTTCTAAGTATTACTTTAATTTATCAGATCTATGTGATGTATGAGACCAAGATCTAGTACATCCTCCTAGTTTGGATTCAGCCGCACAGGGATTTGATTAACTTTGGCGACATTGTGTTGTTTTCTGTTGTTTTTTGTATATATTGCTTTTGCCGCAATTAGTGCCAGCAAATGATGACAACAGGTTTCAGCGGAGAAGAATGAGGTATAATGTGTATGAAACCTAAGATGTGATGTCCTTATATGTGTGCACATGGTCACTAGAGGTTAATGGGCACTTATTTTTTACCACCAGGTTCTGGTTGACCTGAGAGCAGACAACCAGCGTCTTAAGGATGAAAATGGAGCACTGATCCGTGTCATCAGCAAACTCTCCAAATAGACGAAGAGAGAGAGAGAGAGAGAGAGAGACACGAAGAGCAGGGATCCCCCCGCCCCCCATCACTCCTTCCTTCCACACATTCCTCCCAGTGCCAAAGAGCGAGAGAGGGGGAGAGAAGCAACAGAATGTCCTACGTACACGAGCACCACGGCTTGACTTGGATTGTGATGCCTCACCATAGACCCGAACAGCTGGAGGGGTTTTTGTGTGCCTTAACACCACTTGTCACAGTAAGACCCGTGGCATGAAGGTCTGTGGCTATGGTCTGAGGCTCCCACAGCAGCAACATGAGACATGACAACAGCCAAACTCCCACGGCTGGTCAACACAGAGAACACGACATCCACATCTGTGCGTCTGGGGAACACTAACATGCACACACATTCCTATGCGTGCATCACATACTTCCTCAATGCACATTCCATGAGCACACGAGGCCACTCGGTCTTTATAGCTCCCACTTAGTATTTAATTTTTTGAACACCTCACACACTCACGAGTTTACCACTCATAATGTTAGTCCCATTCTAATGTGTTGTCGAGCAGTAAAGGTTTTGGCATAGTTCTCTTCAAAAAGCTATTCACCAGATCTGTCTTTACATTTCTTGACGATTGGGGAAAGTCCATGAAGCGCTGTTGGGTAGTTTTGATTCCACATGCAAGTGTTTGAACCCACCTACCTCTCCACCTATGCACTTCCCCACATACATTTTTATTTTTGTGACCACAGACACACTCCATGCTCTTAAAAATGACCGCAGAACCAGGTCAGTTGACCACAGCACTTTACTCTGCTAAGCAATATGAGATCTGCGAGGCTTTGCCCGTCCTCCAGACAAACTGAGTTCAGAGCAGCACCTTCTCACCACTGCTTGTCTTTGAGAAGCAGAGGAAGAAGTTACCCACAGCTGAAGGTCAAAGGTCATTGCACAATTATAGAATTTGCTGTTCTGTCAAAGCCTATTATGCTATGAATGGTTTTAATTATTACCATTGATAAAGATATTATTTTCATAGTTTTTCATTGTCAATTCCTCTCTTTCAAGGGAGAATGGTCATGTATATTATATGTGTATAAATATTAGTCTTGAATAATACCCTTTTTGAAATAAAACTCCATGTAGCCTTTCTTCACATGTTGGTTTTCTAATATATTAAATGGATGTCTGCACCATAATAAAAAGAAAGTGTGTTTGTAGCAACTGCCTGGTTATTGTAAATACAGTCGTCAAGAACTCCATCACAATTTAAGAAATGCTCCTCTGATGAGGATGCTCAGTTTTTGCTTATCTGCCTGAACCTCTCTGATTTGTGGCCACCTTTTCTTGTCATTTCCACCTCAACTAGTATTGTCGTGTAGTTATTATGTTTTGTGAGAGCTAGATGTCCTGTATCATTGTGGAGAGACTAAACAGCTGCAACACTACTAACAAGCCGAGGAAACAGGACTGCACAGATGTATTTACCATTTGTTTGGACTGTTAATCCACTGCTGTTCCCTAATGGACGATGCATCATGAGAAGCTTGACTGACATGATTGGAGTTAGTTTCATTACATTTGATTAACAAGTGCCTGGTAGATGTGTGGATGAAGTCAGAGGATCATTGGTGTCTTTTGAGCTTCCATCCATTTTCACTTGAGTGTATTTAAGACGAGGCATCCATCTGTTTGTCTCATCTGAGTGCAAAGAGATGGACCACTGTCCTGTAGGGTAGAAGAAGAAGAAGTACTGACAACAAGCTGAGCTCCTAATAAGGAAGGGCAGGCTGGCCAAGGCACTCTCTGTGTAAATATCCCTCAGGTCTGAGAAAGACAGAGGAAGGGAGCTGGGGAGGAAGAGGGAAGCGGATGGATTGCAACCTTATATGGACAAAGCTCTGCTTTTCCCAGGGTTTGTGGCTCTGACCCCCGGCATGATGCCAGATGCAACACAAACAGCTCCTCGGCGCCACCATGAGGTACAGCTGGTGTCATACACTACAGCTGAGCAGCCGATAGAGTATTGAGTTTTTACATTTCTGACAGTTTCATCTCCTGACCAACCTCCAGTCCTTTAAAATACATCTTGCTTTTATGAATAAATGGTACTGACATAGATAAGTAGGAATTCTTTATGGCACATTATTTTATTCTTTTAATCAAACTTAAGATTTAGTATTAACTGAATGTTTTGTTCTTAAAACAGTTTCTCATTGTTTTCTTTGCTTTACTGCAAATGATGTCTTTATTTAAAATTAATTAAAGGTTTAAAGTATGAATAAGAATGTGTATTAGTAGCACATTGCTTCTTTATTATTAGTAATTATGAAGTCCTTATTAATGCCTTGTGAATATTCCTATGTAATTACTTGTGCAGTACTCATAGTGAGCAAAGTGTATTAAGAGCATGTTAAATAACTTCATTATTTACCTAAATGAAGCAGGATTTAGGAGCTTATTGAGGGTAAACCTTTATTTTTTTTATCATAATTTGTATTTTATTTATAAGTACAAACACATCTCATCCTGAAAATTCACCGTATTTGATAATGAATCAACATGGAAAATGAGAACAGAATAATACATCAGTAGCAGCTACTTCCAAATCCTACAGAGAACCTGAAATCACAAGAAAAACTTTCATTAAAAAAAGAAGAGATTATTAGATGGCATTAATGCACCAAATGTCCAGAGTTTTAGCAGCCTATGTTGACTAGCTTTTCTCTTCACACACATTCACACTTTATAGTTGTCTATTTTTATATTATGAGCTGGAATTGCCATTCATCCATCAATATATAAGTTTTACAGAATCACACACTGTTGATGATCTAGTAGTTGCAGAACATGGTCAAGCAGAATAAAGTATTAATAAATACAAAAGTATACTAAAAAGTAAGCTATTGATAATTATGCATACCTTAATATAAAGTGTTGCCAACTTCCTAAATAAATGTCTTGTGACCAGTACCCAACAGTCTTTAGTTGCTCCCCTACCTTGGCCACATCTAAAGGTTATATCAAAATAAAATACCAAAAATGTAAATATAAAAATGAACTATGAACTTCAGATGAATAGGACTGGCCTTGCCTTCAGGGAAATATCTGACAATGTAAGATCATTCACTTTCTAAAGGTGGTGAAATGCTTACTATGAGAAAAAATAAAAATAATGAAAGGAAATGTAAACATTAAATAATAAAATGATCATAAAACAGCTAACAAAAATGTGAATAAAACTAAAAGACAAAAAATATTTAAGGGAAATTAAGAGGTTAAATAAAACAAATGAAGCCTGTTTTGAGACAGATTATTTCTTCAGGCTGGTTTTGAAGGGTGACTCCACAGGTTCACAGTCCAAATATTTTGGAGATTTGTTGGGAAAGACATAAAGCAGGAGAGATAAACGACGTCAAATCAAAGAGGTAAGAATAAAGGTGAAAAGATATTTTTAGAGTGGCTTATACAGAGAGGAGAGATGGCATGATTTAGTTTGGAGAGAGTGACGCGATAGTTCTTGGAAAAGAAAATTGAAAATATAAACACTCCTCCTGTGACCTGAAGAGCATTTAACTGTCTCAGCCAAATGGTTCTGGTGTTTTTATTGGACTTACTGTATGTATGCATCAGGTGGTACCATTTCAACCTGTTTTAAGTCTTAAATGACAAAAACATCAACAGTCTATAACAGGAAGAAATATTTGTTAACCCATGAAGACCCAGTGCTACTTTTGTGTCAGTTCCCAAGTGAAATTTTCTCTATATCTAACCTTTCTTCAGTGATTTATCACCATTTTTTATACTATTATCCTCAGTATTTAGCTTTTTTTAAAACCAGAATCATATACATTCCTATATTTAATTTACTGATTATGTAGATGTTCATAAAAGCCCAGATTAAAATTGAGGGCCATTATATCAAAAACAGAGAAAACTGCCAAAAAAGTGTCTTTTACAGTAAAATATATCATTAACTGTACATAAACTGAGTGTCTCCATCCACTGTCATTGTCAGTGTTGTAGAAGATGACAGTGTTTCCACGTTCACAACGGAGCCTCTGAACGTCCAAATGGGTCATATCGGATGACCATGAAAAGATAAACTGCATTTTACACCAATTATTTACATGTATTGATAGGATTAGTGGATCTTACATCAGTAGATGATTTTGGTCGGTGATGGATGCATGGGTCTTTATGGTTTAAAGCTGGAAGTCAAAGTCATACACAGGATCACAGGTGAGTTTCTGTAAAATATGATGCTCTCCTATAACTACAGCAAACTAGGTCTGTGTGTACTTTGGATTGTCTCAAAGTAAAGCATACTTCCTTCATACTCTGTTCCTTCATAGTCCAGAAATTAGTCCTTTCTACTGATTAGTACGTCCATAAACGAACCTTGAAAAGGCCTGTCCTCCAGGTCAGTTCTTTTTGTGTGTGTGTTAATTTCCATGTACTTCTGAGGTGCACTGAAGAATGTTTAGAAGCTTTATAGGTTTCAAAGACATACAATAACAAATAAATCACATTCAAGCAAAGAATCCATTTGTGTAGAATTTAGTAGGAAACTTACACATTTACAAGGGTAAAAGAAAAAAAGTAAGGAAATGGTTGTTTATTCTGCTGCAATATAGTATTGGTGCTTATTGTTGTTGTATATTTAATAATTATTCCCTGTACTGTATGTATTTCATATACTGTATTACATTTATTCTTGCGTTTTATCTATGCTACTTTCTTTTCTCCAAATTTCTGTTTTGTTTTTTTTTAAATGATTTTATTTTCCTCTGGGTGTTTGATTTACTTATTTACAATTAGTCTGCATATGTAACCAAACAAACAAAAACTAATAGTATGAAAGAGCTAATTAATACTGAAAACAGTGACTAGTTTGACATTCACATCTTAATATAAGTTTATTTACTTTTGACTTATGTAAGGCTTTAAATGTTGGACTGGTATCTGTTGACAATATGTCATTAATTCTTTGTCTTAAATAAAGGATCCAAACACATCTTCCTCCACAGTGAAAACAGGAAAAAACTGGAAGCTGCAAACAAATTTTAAATCATTACAGTAAAAAGAAAACAGGATTCACAAAAACTGATAAGGAAAAAAATGTATCACATTGAAATCTCACGTCCATATATTAATTACAAATACATGCAGTACAACATAAATACACACAAAAGAAGACATGGAGTCTGATGTGGTGCATGCATCTACAGTAAATCAGCCCTACAAGAATATTCGAATCATGGTGTAAATAAAACAGAGAATTTTCTTGGTTTTGGTATGCAAATACATAGATTGTACTTTTAGATATGAAATACTGTAATATTATGTCCTATATTACATTTCTATAACAACATTAAAATCAACAGACTAAATATTTAACAAAAAAAAACACTCATGGTTACACAGATCTGAAAACAGTCAAACAATAGTACAAGTTGAAACACAAAAATGAGACACAAACATAGATATCGCTAATCTGTACGTTTGTTTTCATTTCTATTTTTCTAAATTTGTTGCATATAAAGGACATGTATTCCCAAAAAAACATTAAAACTCCTTTCCCCCCCAAAAAAATACGTTTAATTTACCAAAGTGTATAAAATGCGTTAAATACTGTAAAGAAAACTGTTTGGGATTACCTAACACCTTTTATTAAATACATATTACTAATTTATTCTTCTTTAACGGTTTACATTAACGGCTAAAGTTCCGTTTAGCGGTATGTTTAACAGACTCGCGCTAAGGATTATGGGAAATCAAACAGCACCGGCCGGGAATCCACACAGAAAGCTCTCCAAAAGAAGGACCCAGATCCGATAGGACCAGGATCGTGGACTGTGGAGCGGTCTGATGGCCCACCTTCATGTAAATACACCTTTAAAAACCCCTCCTCAACGCTGACAGCCACCTCGTGACTGTCGTGTAAATCCACGCCATGTTTTCACGCAGACCAAAAACGGGGCCCCATATCAACCCCTCCTCCTCTTCCTCCACTTCCACTATAACACTAGTGGACACTACCAACTTGGACCCACTTTCAACAACTTTTAACTTATTTACCTCCACTTGATGAGAATTAAAAACATTTTAAGACTCCAGAACATATAAGATGTTTTGGGAGCTAAACCATAAAGAGTAAACTATCTGGAAACTTTTGGTTTTTCTTTGACTTTTTTCCCCAGCTCTTTGTTGCAGATGTTTCCTCTTAACGTGAGATTGAAACATTCATAACTGTAGGATCAAGTGTCTATGCAGAGCACTGACAGTGGCAGGTATTCAGTGATATCTTCAGTAACTTTTGGTTCCAGTGAGGTTTTTTTCTCCTGCTTCCTTTGGCTGATGATGAAACATTTCAGAAATGCTTTATTCATTATGAGAAATAATGTGAAGTTTTGAAAAGTGGATAATATATGTGGTGTTTTAAAATCTTCAGTTCATGTTTGTACATGTTGATGATGACATGTGTCTTGTGATGCTTAGGTGTCAAAGTACATGATCCACAAATAGACTTTACCAGGAACTTGTCAAAAGAGTCACTATGCTTCCACTTTAAGTATCAGGACTAAACACAGCAACTGTTCATGACAAGGGAGGACAAACATGCAAATGTGGTGTTTTCTGATTGTTGAGTAAAATATTTGTCTTTTTAGCTCTAGAGTTCCTGGGACCGGTCCTGAGAGGATAAGCCTCTTGATTTGATCGGACCTTTTCATGAAGATCACCTCGTCATCATGGCCTGTGAGTCCGATCCCTACATCTTTTCAACCGACACTTTACCCACCGACCTCCGCTTCCTTCCTCCACTGGCCAATGGGCTGCTGGGGTGGAAGGTGTATGATAACATCATGCATATGGGGGGTGTTTATAACGGAGATGATGGACGGACTCATCGGGCAGATGTTCCCTGTCCTCTAGCTGTGAAGATGGAGACAGAGGAACTTGCTAAACACACCTACTGTTTGGACACACACACAGGTACTAGACTCTGCAGTGTTTGACGGTGGCATTTGTTCATCTCATTTAATCTTGTGCTTTACTTGGGATTTGCTTCACCTTGTCATCCAGGCATTTTTACCCACACTCTGAGTACAGCCAATGTAACTGCCTCACAGGCTTTGTACTCACACCGATACTACTCAAACCTGATGGTGATGGAGATTCTGTTAGCGCGTCAGGGAACATCACAGGAGCCCGTCACAGTTCAGCTGGTCAGTTCATTCACACCTCAGAGCAAAGACATTGCTTTTGAGCCTGGCCCTGAATACAAAGGAGGGAGGTGAGTTTAATATGGGCATATTTGATCATGTAGTTTTGTGGTTCTCAAAGTTTTGAGGGACACAGATTCTTTATTTAGGAAAAAGTTTTCCAAGGATTATCTAGTAAATGATTATAACCATCAGCAGAAATAATTTGTGGTTGTGACTTATGTCAAGTGTCAGTCAGCCTCTGTTGGCCCACATCTATTATGGGTGGGAGAAAACAACACAGTATGCTTGATTTATTGGTGCAGATGGTTGTCATTCACTTCCTAAAAACACAGAAGTTTATAATTTACTTTTATGTTTTATAACATACAGTGTAGATGATGGCTAAGTTTAATTTCTTCTTCCCATCAGGCACATCTATGGACAGACGGCCACCCCTGAGTTCCCAGGGGTCTCTTGTGCTACAGTTCACCTGATCTGGACCACCATGCCCCCCTCTCTCACACTGCTCCCAGAACAGAGCCAGGCTCGCTGGGGCTTCATCCTGGTTGTGGCCAACAGTTTAGAGAGTGCTGAGTCCAGTTTTGATAAGGGTCTAAGTCTAATGGCGTCTGGAAACCTGCGCTCCTCTCATGAACAGGCCTGGAAAGAACTGTGGCTGCTGAGCAAGGTGGAGGTCAAAGGGTCAGAGACCCTCTGCAGGGCTGTGATTGGCTGCATGTTCTACCTGCTCAGTGCCTTCCTGTCCATGCATGACACCACCAGCTCTTTTGGGGGAGTCAGTCCAGGTGGGCTGTCCAACGGAGGGGATGGTCAGGACTATTGGGGCCATGTTTTCTGGGATCAGGTGAGGCTGGTGGCTGCATTGTTTTGCAATGTTCATGGTATGAGTAATGTGTCAGTCACTAACTCTGTTTTTGGGACAGGACACATGGATATTTCCGAGTATAGCTCTGTTCTACCCTAAACTAGCTCGAGCTGTGCTTGAGTACAGAGTGAGGACTGTAGATGGTGCAAAAGACAACGCTCAAAGGCAAGGATACAAGGTATGATCAGTTCACTCACTTTATGGCCCTCACCGTGTGTTGTGGGGGCAGGTATTTACCAACTGAACAGACTTCCAGTAAATGTTGAAGAGTGTGACCACTAAGAGTACTTTCCTCTTTCCTCCCTTTCCATATCTCCAAGCACATACATGTGTGTATATATATATATATATATATATATATATATGTGTGTGTGTGGGTGTGTGTGTGTGTGTGTGTGTGTGTGTGTGTGTGTGTGTGTGTGTGTGTGTGTGTGTGTGTGTGTGTGTGTATATATATATATACACACATTTTTGGACTGAAGCCTTTAAAAGTGGCATAATAGCATGTACTGGTTCTTTACTTGAGTAACTGTGTCATATTCATTCAGGGACTAAAGTTTCCATGGGAGAGTGCTGTATCGGGCAGGGAGGTGTGTCCAGGGGATATTTACGGACAACAAGAGATTCACATCAATGGAGATGTCATCCATGCCTTCAAACATTATCTCTACCTCACTGAGGTACATGGTTTTATTCACACTCAGGAGGATCAGATTTTTCACACTGTTTGATGTTGGTAACTGAAGTCTTTGTTGCAGGATCTGTCTGTGTTCACAGAGGGACAGGGCAGCCAGGTCATATGGGGCGTGGCCGACTACTGGGTCTCCAGAGTGATCTGGAGCCCCGAGGACCACAAGTATCACCTCTTAGGTAAAGACACATATTTAACCGAGAGGTGTATGTAAAATTACACAGATATTAGGTTTTTTTTTTTTTTTCTTTTTTTGTTGTGTTGATAATTTCTTTCCTGCTACTTTTTATTATACTTGAATGAAATGTCTGTAACACCCAGTAATTTCCCCTTGGGATTAATAAAGTATTCTGAATCTGAATATTAGATATTAAATAAATGGATGATCACTTCTCTACCGCCTTAAGAACTGATTATCTCACAAAACTGTCTCTGCATAAGTATACATTTAAACTTCCATTTTAAGTATTTTAAAATGTTTAGTTGTTTTATTTAATTTTTCTTATAAAACTTTATCTTTATGATCTTGAAATGTTTGCTATCTAATATTTCAATGTCTAAAGTGTACTCAATATTTCTGTTCATGTTGTTTTCTTATAATTTAGGAGTAATGCCACCTGATGAGTACTACTACAATGTCAACGACTCAGTGTACACAAACACAGTGGCCAAATTCAGGTACAAAGATAAAAAACTTTGCTACAGATTATTCAATGTATGGATAAGAGTAATGATAAACTAATACATTGTTTGTCAGTCTTCAGTTTGCTGTGGAATTGGCGGATCTTATACAACATCCTGCACCACCAGAATGGCATCAAGTGGCTGAACACATCAAAATACTTTTTGATGAAGAATCAAAGTACCATCCTGAATATGACGGCTATGTGAAAGGTTCTTTTTGCACATTTCTATCAAAGATCAAAGAAAACAAAGAAAACCACATGTCCATCACAGGATGTCATTGTGATTTGTGCTGTTATTACAGGTCATCCAGTGAAGCAGGCAGACATAGTGATGCTAGGTTATCCTCTTGGACTGCCAATGTCTCCTGAAATAAGGAGAAATGATCTTGAGACGTACGAGCCAGTAACAGACCCTAACGGTCCAGCCATGACCTGGGTAAGGGACGACATGGGATGATACAAGTTTAAGCAAATATGTGTAATCTGTTTTACTGAAATGGGATAAGTAGCAACAAAAAACAGGTTTGTTTGTTCTAATAAAAAGCTTTTACCTGCTTTTTAGACATACGTTCTCTGAATGTAAAGGAATGTTACTTTTTGCACCAGTATATATTTTCATGGTACTTTTTTCATTTTCTGCTTTAAGAGTATGTTTGCGATTGGCTGGCTGGAGCTGGGGGAGGCTCAGAAAGCTCAAAGTTTACTTGAGAAGTGCTTTGGCAACATCCAGGGTCCTTTCCAGGTTAATCTCTGACTCACATACTCACATAGTCCTAATACATGACCCCTCACTGAACATTCAGGGTATTTGTGTTGAATATAGAAATACAATTTACTTACTTAATTCTGATAGGTGTGGAGTGAATCATCAGATGGCTCTGGTGCAGTGAACTTTCTCACTGGTATGGGTGGATTCATGCAGGCTGTGCTTTTTGGTTATACTGGATTCAGGTTTGTTATCAATCCCTTACCATGCACAGTAAAGATAAGACAAATGTTCATTGTGTTAAAACTGAATTTCAAATACTTTATTTACAGAGTTCAGAGGGAATGTCTCGCCTTTTCCCCACTCCTCCCTGATGATGTCTCTGAGCTTTGTATTCGCGGCGTTAACTACCTCGGAAGTCAGATGGATTGGCTGTTGAGGAAAGAAGAAGTTTGTATCATTCTGAGAGGAGATACTGACAGCAAAAGTCGCTATAATCTACAGGTTATCCTGAAGGCATCGGGAACTAAAATTCCTCTAATACCAGGTAACACTTAAGCACTTTATTTCACCAAGATAAGATAATTCCTCAACAGTCTTACATGTTTTGAATTCCTGAGGATTTCTGTGTCACCTTTAGATTCTGTTTTATATTGGCTGGCAGCAGTATTTTAATAAATGTCACCTCAGCTTTTTAATAAATATGGTGTATTAACACATTATTAAATTTCTTGTATGCCTCTCCTTTTTTAGGGCAGCCTGTGACTTTTCCTCGAGAGGCTGGGTATATTTGTAAACTGACTCCAGAGTTCTCCTGCTGGCCTTTCTAAAACAGCAACAGACCTCATGTTATTCCATTTATTAGAATTAAGGATATATTCAACTGTACTGTATATCTAAGCTACTGTCAGATCATATGCTCACTTTCATTTGAGCAACCATGAATCAAATGAATGAGATTGAACCAAGAGGCACAAGAATTGTTGTTTTTTTTTTTTAAATTTTAAATCCTTGACAACACAATAATTTACAAAATATAAAAGGGCTGTTTGTATTTATTTTGTATTGATATAATAAAAAAATAAGCATATGGTAGAAGTGTATGTGTAGAGTCAGTTTTCTTTAATGTGAAATAGTCTTGAATGATGATTAATTGTATTTAATTCTATAACATGAAGTGTTGCTCTACTAGAAATAATTACATTATAAATTATGTAACCAAATCACGTCTGTGAATAATAAATCATTTTTAAAACATTTAAAGGTTCTTTTGTTCTTCATTGACCCCTACCACTTTAAGAGTGATTGATTAAAATGACTCAAGCTGTAAACAGTACTTTTATTATTAGGTATTATTATTGAGATCCATATAAAGCAGAGTCTCAGTCATGTTAGCATGTCGCTTCGATGAGGATCCTGGGTGAAGTAGTACATCCTGCTCATCAATGATTGGTTTATTTAAATCTGAGCAGCTTTTTAGTCCCGCCCTAGAGTAGGTTGGATTTATACAATTTGTATTCACGGTCCGCCTGAGTTTGCAGTCTACAGCACTGGCACGTACGATCCGCCTACTCGGAATGTACTGATAATTGAATCGAACCACTCTCAAACACCGTCACTCAGCCTCGCCTCGTGAATGGCCGGAGAAGTTTTGAACAAGTTAAACGGTTTCAGCGGGTCAGTGGGCAGGATTGCTGTTGTCGTTCGGGACGTCTGGATAGAATTTACACATGAGCTGAAAAGGACGGAGGGAACGACATATTTTTAGCATTTACTTTTATGTCAGTATGCGCTAGATTAATCTTTTTAATTACCAGAGCAGTGAGCAACGGATTTTCTCTTTGGAAACTCGGCTAACAAAGGTAATAATCCACTTCAAAGACAATATTAGCTTTACCTAAACTCGTTAGCCTTTACGGGTTTGACTAACATTTTCAGAACATAAAACGTATCGTCAGCACAAGTAACTAAATCGTTTCACACGTCCCAACACAGCTGTCGTAAGATACTACTTAAATACTCATACTAAAAGTAATTATTCAGTGTTTTATTAATGTTGGCGGTGTTAAGCTAACCTATTGCCTGAGATGCGCTAGTGAGCTAGCAGTTCAGTTATAAAGCTCCAACGTGTGTGAAGCCATCTATAATTTGTTTTGTTTATTATACATCACGACGGAATAATGTTATGACTTTAGAGCAGGATAAAGTGGTTCAGAAGATGACTGACTAACATTGTTTTTAAATAGCTGGAGTTAATGACTGTCCGCTAAAACACAAAGCATTGCGCATGTGCAACTTGCACAGGACGAGCAGGATCCCAGAGTGTAACATTTATTGCATCAAATGTAACAGCTGTCATTACTTACCATCTCTCGTTTTCCTTTATGATTTTGTGGATGTAAGAAAGTATTTAGACGCGTTTCTGCTGATTGCTGTCATAAATGCGTAAGATGACATTTTTAGACACGTATCTCATTTTATTAATTACTTACCATTGCTCAAACATTGTAAACTGTAATGGAGACATATTTCTGTCTGTAGATTTAAAGCCACAGGACTTCTCTGTCTCTAACACGTCTCTCCAGTATTAAAGTACTGCACAAGGAGAAATTGATAAAATATACCAATGGATATAAGTGCATTGCAGCCCTAGGGTTAGATCGTTTTAAAAACTGCCCATGACCTTTCACTGGTGTATCACAGAGGTGTGTTTTGGCGATTCTAAGACTAAATGTCTGTTGTAATGCACATTAAATCAGAATTTACTCAGGCCTTAAAATTTCCTCAAGCCTAAAATGCAGTAATCTGAATGTCAGGCTTTAAAATGTCTTGATTGTGGCTTTGATAGCTTCTTAATATTTGGATGAATTTAGTGATGGCTGAAGCTGCTAGAATAATGAATCTGAAATCTGCTGCACATTGTGCTAGGAAGCACTTCAGTTACCATAAAGTTGTTGTATAGAGTCTAGCAAATGCTTTCCATTAAACAATAATTTCCTATGTTTACATCAGGAGTATCAACCAAGTTCAGCACCAGCATTACGCAATGTGACATAGGGCTTGGATTGCATTCATAATGGTCTATAAAAAGTCCTGCATTTAAATCCACGTTTTACCAAGGAAAGTGTCAACTTTACTTGCTACTTGAGATCTGCTCTGTTGTACCTTTTTAACAGTGCGATCTTTTCTTCAGGCAGGCACAATGAATTCTGTACTGTCATCGGTACAGTCCCTCATGCAGATGTTTGATGGCAAAGCCCAGGCATTCATCAGTGAAATTGATAATGTCCATATGGTTTGGCTTGAGGAGATCCAGCAAGAGGCAAACCGCATGTTCACAAGGTAGACTTGTTTAATATAATATCAGAAATGTTATATTCTTCCTACATGTTTCTATGTTCTTAAATAAATGTGTTAATATTTCAATCTTTTGTTAAAATGTAACATGCAAATGTTTTGTATCTTTTCTTAATTTCAGAGATTTCAATGCTGAGCCAGAATTGATGCCAAAAACACCATCACAAAAGAGGAATACTCGCAGGAAACGTGTATCTTTGGGCCGTCAGGATGAAAGCCAAGTTAGGCGGAGGTTGTTACTTTCTTTTTCGCTTACTTGTAAAG
The DNA here is from genome assembly GCA_037367295.1 of Apogon hyalosoma. Classification (NCBI taxonomy): domain Eukaryota; kingdom Metazoa; phylum Chordata; class Actinopteri; order Kurtiformes; family Apogonidae; genus Apogon; species Apogon hyalosoma. The sequence continues at coordinate 16,585,906 of JAPQRP010000025.1, forward strand.
AATCAACTTTCAGATTTCTACTAAATTAAACAACCTTAAACATTTCACACTCATAACTGTAAATTCTCATTTTCAGATTTTCAAAGGGACGGCGCAGCAACCTTCGTGGATCCTCGGGAAGTTCATCACTGAACTTAATTGCCGAGGAGGAAACTGTTCCTGAGGCCTCTACCTCTAAAGCTGAAAACACACGCCCTAAACGGACCACCCGTAAAAACAAACAAACAAAGGCTGAGGTCAAACAGGAAGTGAGCCAGGCCTCTCATGACAGCAAAGAAACTGAAGAGGTGCAAAACAAGAAGCCAGAAATAGTAGAGGAAGATAAAGTGGACAAAAGTAGTGCGCTGCACAATGGAGAAATTAACCTGGATAATAAAGGTAGCAAAGCAGAATCTCCAGCTAAGATACCGTCCCCTGAGGTTATTGTCAGCATCTCTCCTACAGACCGCTTGTCTGCTGAGCTTGCTGCAAAGAAAGAGCTGTCTCCTGGACGTACAGCTAACAAAATTACAATAGCTAACCCAAATCAAAAATCACGGCGGAGCTCTGTACGATGCTCCCTTAAAGTACGCCACTCGCGGGCTGGTCTGAGACACAGTATGACGCGGGAGTCTGTTCGCCGTGCTTCACGGAGGTCCATGCTTAAGAGAAACACAGCTCGTATGAGCAACTCCACATGTGGTAGCAATGTCAATGGTGAGAGATGAGATATTAAATTATTATTATTCAAACAACATTTTATTTGAATGTATTCTCATTTTGACTCATGTTGATGGAGGTGTTATTGGTTCTGATTTACAGAGGATTCTTGCATGGACTCTGTGGAAGAGGAAGACGGTGATGAGTGAGTAGTGACAACAGAATTTTTTTTGCTGGTTGGAATATAATTAAATGGGTGAATGTTGGATAAACCACCTCTAATCTTGTTCTGAAGCTCATAATGTAGTCGATGAGATATTAACAAAATGAACAGACCAAGATGATCATTTAGCATTGGCTGTTAAGTTTGTCTGTGCAGCATCAGAGGTTTGCTGATTCCTGGATACAATATTCAGTATTTCTGTAATTATCAGTATCAACAGATGATAGGATGCAGACTCAAATATTTTTGTCTGGTTCAGTCTTTATTTGTTCTCTTATTCACTGCTTACAGTATGGTAACAACTGAAACTGCCACAGAAGTTGATGCTGTAAGTGAAGAATCTCAGGAAACACCAGAGGTATGAGTATGTCTGATCCAAAAAAAATGTCCAGCTTCATAATTGTATTTTTTTGCATTTGTTTAGTAATGGGTTTTCATTATATAGGTTCAGGTAACTCAGGCTGTTCAGCCATCTCTGGGACGCATTACTCGATCTGTAGCTGCAAATTCGCCCAAACTGGCACCTCAGTCATTTTTCAGCCCAAAAGTCAGCACTCCAAACAAAAGAGCAGGTATGAAGACGCTTGATGCTATTCATTAGGAGCTTATAGTTTACAGCAATTTAATGGATGTGAACGTGAACCAGTATTAATCTTATAAAACTCCTTAGTCTTGTATGAAATACTTATGTGTGCTAAATACATTTGCATTTGTGTTTTTAGTTGTTGCTGACAAGCAGCTTAGCACCCAGTCAAGTCAACGGTGAGTGTGTGTTTATGTGCGTTATGTATCGATTACACTTTTTGTAATCATATAACCCCAGATTTGTTTCTCAGCTGTTGTCCTGAATGACTGATGGGAAATTACTGTATGCTGCAATGTTTGAGAAATGTAGAATTTTATTTTAATGATGCATCAGCTTGTTTGTTGAAGTTAAGTATTCTACTTTGTTTCTAGGTCACGTCTCAGTACTAAACGTAAAGCACCTGACACTGTAGAAGAAAGTCCAACAAAGAGGCTGTCTCCTCCCAAGAAGAGTCAAAGTGTAAGATAAGAGCTTTCTGAGTTTGAGAAATAAATGTCATCTCAGAAATAAAGGAAAATACTGAATTAATTTGTTAATCAAATTCTCCTCTCAATTGGAAACTTATTTTTTTCCTAAACAGGCAATGAAACCACACATGAAGTCTTTCCTTCTCACTGTGCAGAAGAATCAGATGCTAATGATGACTCCTAATACCATTGGCCGGAGTTCTGTAATCAAGTCCTTCATTAAAAATACCACTCCTCTGAGGGTCGATCCTAAGGTGAGTTATTTACTGTACATGCAGAAAAATTCTAACTGAAAATGTTAAACCAAAGGTAGCGTCAGGGACAATGAAACTAGATGCCATGTGTTGGTCATTATACATTGAGAGCTATCAAGTGCAGTTAGTGTGGCAAATTTAATCTTCATTGCACTAATTTTATGTGAGCATTCATATATTTATTAAGATGTCGCACTACGTGGTCATCTTATTTTAATTTTTTTTTTTCCCTCATCTCTTAGTCAAGCAGTGGTATAGTGGTAAGTGTCACAAAACATGTTTTATGGGTGTTTGGTGGGTAGCATGATAAACTAATTGCATATCTTAGATGACCCCCTTTCCCACAGACTTGTCAAACTAATTTGTCCTTCTGAGCCAGTAGAGTACTTACTACATTGAGAAGGTCAACAACCACAGCTTAAAGTAAAGCTATTGTATCTTAAAAATACCACAACCATTATTGCTGCCTTCAAAAGACTTCCGTTGAACCTCCATATAGAATTACTAAATCAGTTTTTTTTTCAGGGGTCATTAAGGTCATATTTATTTTATTTATAACCTAGGGCTGCAAAATTTTTGCCAAAAATTAAATCCTAATTTTTTTTTCCTCTAAAAACTCAACTTTCAATTTTTGGGTATAACTACAAAAGACAACAGAAGCCACCATGTCATTTTCATGAGCAGCCCACAATGCAAGGCACTGCTCCCCACCTCAAATCTGTGACTGTATCATGGAATCCCCGAAAATTCCATGATGGGCCCACAGAAGTTAAACCAATGTAAGTCACCTGGATCGGAAGAAGACGGTACAGTATGAATCTGTGTGGGACAATGTAAGATGAGTGATCCCCATACAGTTATATTTGAATTGGGGAATCTGTGCATGGACCACAGCTTACATTGGTATCATTACTGTGGGCCCTTCACAGATTTAAGGTCCATGGTCATTACACGGAGTTCTGTGAAAGACCGCTCCCACAGTTAGGAGGAAGGGCCTGTGGTAGCCTGGAGGCACGTGGCCCAGAGACGTGAGAGAGATGAAATCGATTTGACGATTTGCCTTTTTTTAAAATCCTAATTTAAAAAATCCAGTTTCAATTTAAAATTGATTAATCGTGCAGCCCTATTATAACCTCTAATAGGTGGTTGTTTTGTTAATTATTTTTCTTTTTAATTAGATTTTAGGTGTAATAGGAGGCTTAGATTGACAGGTGTGTTTGACATGTTCACCTGTTGAGTTGGACTGTCAGAGCTTCCGTTATGAAGAAAACCAATTTGTTTTTTTCTTGAAAGACCCATTGTAATAATGGCTAAGTAGTTGTACTAACAAGGCTGTAAAATTATTTTGTTGCATAAATGTCTCATCTGTGGTTGGAAAGGGACTTTGTACATTTCACCACCACTTGTAACAGCAGCATTAACTGGTTGGAATCACTGATTTTTCTGAGTTACTAGTGCGCATGATCTGCTGTGCATTATCCATGTCCCATAGCTGAAAAAATTCACTGTTCATTTTAACCCTGATTCGGAGAAGGAACTGAAGTGAAAATCCATCTAAATCAGGGGGATGTTACTGGGATTTAGGAAGGTTTAAAGTAAACTGTCACAGCTCCAAGGAGCGCTGGCTGTGGGCTTTTCTTTGAAGCTGCTCTGTGTGTTTAATGTTGTTGGAATCAGATGGCACTCAAACTCTTTGTATTTTTACACTTTTGGCTGTGCCCTGAAAGTTGATTATCTCTGAAGGTGCAGTTGCTTTAATATAACACTGTCTGGTAGGGTGGATTTTTGCTTCATCTGCCAGCTCCAAGGTTTAAGTTGTGCTATTTTGGGAAGAGATCTTTTCTAAAGTAGTGCACTCAGCCTCTGTGTCACTTCACATCTCATACTTTTTGTGATGGGATATGTTTTATAGCAGTCAGATGAATTTTGTTTTTTGTTTTATTTCTAACTTTTATGTTTTATCTTTTTTAGGCAAAAGAGCGTTACAAACTGGAAGCACTTAAAAAGAAGCAGGAGCAGGAGGACGAACGATTGAAGAAGATGGAGGAGGATAAGAGAAAGAAACAGGAGGAACTAAAAAGGTTGGAATTGATCATTAAACACTGACCAGGCAAGAACTACTTGATATATTTTATTGCGTTTTATTTTAGACTGACTTTTGAAATTTGTGTTTTAGGAAGAGGGATGAAAGGCTGAGACGAGTGTTTGAAGCCAAAGTAAAAGAAGAGCAGAAGGAAGAGGAAAAGAAAAAGAAGATTGAGCAGAAAATGGCTCAGATTGATGAGAAAAATGATAAGGTACAATAGTTAATTATTAACTGTAGAATAACAAAAGTACTTTAAAGCAGAAATTCATCCCAAAGCTTATTCCACTCACATATTTGATAATCTGTTGGTGAGCAGCGGCAGGCGGAGGAAAAGGCCAAGAAGAAGGTGGCCGTGAAGCGTCAAGAGGAGCTGGATCTTAAACGCAAGCAGGAGGAAGACGCCAGAAGGAAGAGGCTTCAGCAAGCAGTGAGACAATGCTCTTATTCTTACCATTACGCTTGCAATGATGTTTTTATTTGTTTGAATGCTTTAGATTCAGGTTTGTTTTGCTAAACTTGTATTTACCCACTTCTACCACCGTCAACTCTGCATGCTTTGATATTAATACATACAAACTGCATGAGCTGATATCAGGGTTTTTAAAAAATAAATAAATAAATAAATAAAAGCCAGAATTGGAACATGCCTGTCTTCCCTCAGCAGCTCTCTCTTAGCCCAAATGAAAAGACTAAGTATAAAGATAGATGAGGTGACATTACATGATGTTTCATACTGTGATGTGACTTTGTTGAGATTTTGCACCGAATCACAGAACAGCAGAAGTGCTTTCAGGTTGCATGGGGTTTAATCTGGTGATCGGTGCAGCTGTTAATCGTCCAAATCAACCAGAAACCCATGTCAGTGATTTCCTACAGCCTGTAAACGGTGGCAGAATAGATGGAGAATGCTCATGCCTTCTCACACCACTTGAATTGAATTCTGCTGAAAAGTAATGCCTAAAAATAAGCCACTGCACCATTGATCTACACCTGATGTTGCCATGTGACAAAAGGAAAACCATGGATGAACACATAAATATTGCTGCTATTATTCTGTCTTATTTATATTTTCCATTGGCCTTTTGATATCTTCATTTGATCATATCACTATTTATACCTCGCCTTTGTCTCTCCCTGTGTGCTATACCACCATTTATTTTTAACTTCCATTTAGTTTTCTTATTTTTTTTGATTGGTGATGGTAGCCTCATGTAACTTCCAAAAGCAAAGGATGGAAATGAACCACACCTTTGTTCAGTTTCATTTGGACCGAGACCACCTCTTTTTCACAGACCAAGGTCCCCTGTTTGGTTCATTCTGTGATTCATGGGAGATTTCATACCTGGCATTTTGGTTCAGCTCAAAGGCTGGACCAAATGACTGAGGTGTGAAAGTGCCCTTTTTAAAGCCGGTCATGAAAATTAACTTTATCATGCTGCACTATGGTTATATTCCTGTATATGGGATTACATAGTGAGTTTCTTACATATATGTGGCCGTCTACATTTGTCTTTAAGGAGGAAGAGAAGCGGCAGCAGGAGTTACTGGCCAAGAAGAAGGCCGAGGAGGAAGAACGAGCTCGGAAACTGGCTGAAGCCCGCAGAGCTCTGGAACTGAAGAGAGAGCAGGAGAGGGAGAAAGAGCTGGAGAGAGAAAGACAAGCTGCTGCTGAAAGGTTTATTACATTTATTATTTACACCCATATTAACATAATAACTCTGGAGACAACTGTAAGATTTGTGAAAGATAGGTTATTAACTTGCTGTCTGTGTTTCAGGGAGCGGGTTGAAAGAGAAAAGGCTCTCGCGCTGCAACGTGAACTGGAGAAAGCAGCAAGAGAGAAAGAGAGGAGGGAGCTAGAGGAGAAAAGGAAGGCACTTGAGGAAAAACGAAAACAGGTAAAATGACTTCTAAAAACAATATCCAGAAGATATACAGAAAAAGTAGTAGTATTTTAACATTTCTGTATTAGCTGTATGTACTTTAATGGGCTTTTTGTCCTGTTAGGAAGAGCAGCAGAAGTTAGCTGCAGAGAAAGCTGCCAAAGAGAGAGAAGCTGCTGAAAAACAGGTAACATGGCAGGGCAAAATAGAACCAAGTAAACATTTGAAACGTCAAGGCCCAACAATCCCAATTCATCCCTTAGCCCGACCCCTCCGTTTTTGTGCATTCACATGAAAGAGTAGGGGTGTCCTGAGTCTCAATGAGTCAGAGGGGGAGGGCTGTTTGGTCCTCAAAATGGAGATTTTTCAGGACCGCACTTCAAACAGAGGGGTATGAGAAATCTCCCATAATTCTGTTCAAATTATCGGCAAGATGGAGGTAAACACAGCAAAAAAGTGCAGCAGTGTGATGAAAGCTACACACACACAGGGATTGGAGAGTTATTGTCAATTGATTTACAACCAGAATATATGAACATTTTTACACTTAAAAATGTCTTTTGTTATTGCTTTAGTAACTTTTACTTTTTGATCTAATAATGACATGTGTCCGTCCTCTATTTCAAAGGCTGCTGCTGCTGCTGCTGCTGCTGCCGCCGCCGCCGCCGCCACCACCACTGCTCTCAATCAAACTGTGGATATTGAGGTAAGACAAGGCTTTATTTAAGAATCTTTTTGTTTTATACTTTTGGATTTAACATTTCCACTGAAGTCAAAGGTTTGCTTTTTATGGTGTGATCTGTAACAAATTGAACACAAGTAGACCTGTTATATATTTACTTGACTTGTGTACTTGTTTTATATCAATTTTTTTCTGACTGCTCAGATTCGTTACCTGTAGGATTAGTTTTCACTAATATGATGCATAATCCTTTCAGCGTTCGGTGATGAGCACACCAGTAGGCAAAGGAGGAGGGCTCAATGTGACTGTAGATATTGAGGTAAATCTGTGGCAGTTATTGTATCAGATTTATTAATGTTTGTTTCCTTGAATTAATTAATTAATTTATCTTGAGAGTAAATGTTAATGTGTGTTTTATCCTCTTTGGCAGCAATCACCACAGTCATACTCCATCACTCCAAAGGGTGGCAACAAAGTTTTGTCCAAAAATCCAGAAGAAGACTATGGGATGGACCAAAACAGTGATGACTCTACCGATGATGAGTCTGCACCTAGAAAACCGATCCCATCCTGGGCTGAAGGTACAACAGTGTTTTACAGAACCTTTTTAATTATTTAATAACACTGAATTGAAGTAGTAGTGTTGTTAATTTATGTGAATTTAACTGAATTTGCCATATGGTTTTTAACGTTACACAACTTGGGAAGTATGATTTCAGTTTTGTTTCAAACGCTGAATGAAATGTTTCTCTCTAGGTCAAAATCTGCAGCAGATAATTATGAAGCAGTACTTCAACCCTCCGGATTTGGACTCTTTCTTTGGAACTATTGAACCACCTAAACTGGAAAACATCTTTTACAAGAGCAAACCTCGTTACTTTAAACGTACCAGCTCTGCTGTGTGGCACTCACCTCCCATTGGAAGCAAGTAATCTATCCAGTGCTGCAGACATACACTGCTGTATAAAGTTTTATTATTTTTTTTCTTTTGATGCTGACTTCCAATAAAGTGTTTCTCTGGATGTTTTTTTTCCCCTAATATTACATTTGTTTAAGGTTGTAGTCATAAAAAACTTAGCAACATTGTAACCACTGTGTAAAAATAGTATAAAGACAAGTTGTTGCCTCACTTTTTTGTAAACATCAGGGAAACAGGTTTGTATCATAATGAAATGGGATGTTAATGTTTTTTGGGAGATTATCTGTGTACTGTATGTATGACTGGAAATGATAGTATTATTTTGTGTGGGGATTTAAGTGTTACTGTGGAGGTTCTGAACAGACTTTTCTGAACCCAAACATCTACAGTACATGCTTTAATATGGTCTGGTGTGTGTGTGTGTGTGTGTGTGTGTGTGTGTGTGGGGGGGGGGGGGGCAGCAACACATATTGGAAATGGTTTTAAGAACACAATTAAAAGAAAACCTGATATTTTTTGACATGTTCTTGTACATTTAAAGAACAAGAGGAGCTAATGGTACAAAAAAAAAAAAAAATTACCACTGCACATACCAAATGCAATGATACTGATTTCCACTTATTGAATCGCAGCTAGTCTCCTTTATTAAGTTTAAAGTAATACAGTCTTGTCATGTTCTTTAGATATGTAGAAATGAAATAGTCTTAACTGTGATTTCCTAAAAACTAGGTCCAACTCCACCTACTATAAATGAAGTGGACATAGAATGAGAGGAGTAGAGTTCAGGCCATAAAGTTTTGGATTTGTGGAAAGTTTGCAACCAGAACAAAAATAAATTTAGTCCTTGCCTGAGAAGTGTGTAGATAAATTTAATAATCTAGAGACAAAAATGGAAATGTAGGTTAATACATAACACTATAATGGCCTGTGTCCTGGAGAAGCTAAGTGTATGTAGGTCAATGAGCTGAAGGTTTTGAGCTGTTATTACGTAACTTCAGTTTATGGCAAGCATGATAAAATATTATTTAATATGAGTGTTCATCTCGACTGTGATCAAGACTTTAATATCTTGTCACTACATTTTCTTTGTACGCCGGGCCCTTTAACGGCTGTTGGAGGAACGGATCTGCCGTTACAGATACTGCTCATCTGCTGCGACGAGCTAGTGCTAACTTTAGTCATTGGGGCTTTATCCAGTTGTCTTTGTGTTTGGGACTGCACAATACCAACCTACCGACCCAGGCAAGTTTAAATACATTTAATAGTCTGTACTCACTGTCCTAGTTATAAATGCATGACATTAGCTAGCTAACTAATGCTATTGCTGTGTCAACAACGAGCCTTAGCAACGTAAAGGATGTAAATAGTATTAACTTAGCATTAGCATGAGTTCAGTCTGTACCACCATGACATGTTTACTATAAAGGTTTATGCATTTAAGCAACTTACGTCACCTGTCTTTTGATTAAGCCATCATGAATTTCCTACATTTAGCATGTTATAATGGCGGTCATTTTTAGATAATCATTTGCATAAAAATAATATAAACAATATAGAAGTGCACTAATCATTTGACAAAAAGATAATGGGATGCATTGAATGCATCATACATTAATGTCGCTTCCATTGTGCCCGGGTGAAAATGTGTATTCATAGTTTGATCCCAAGTGTCGTGTTAAAGTCAATCAGTGTAAAATCTGTCTTTGTTAGATACATACAATTAGTTTAGCCTGAGTTTCTGCAACACTTGATGTGTAAAAAAAAAAAAAAAAAAAAAAAAAGAAAAAAAAAGAAAAAAGGGACATGTGTCAGATGGTGCTGACAGGGAGGATGCAGGGAAGAGGTACCATCATCAGCCAGTGTCAGTCTTCTATATTTGTCTAGAAGGTGGAGACAAGTCAACTATCAGGTCAGAGTGTACTGTAATAATTGTAAGTAAACTGCCTACTTATCCGCTGATGTACTTTTCTTTGAACAAGATGAATCATCTGTAAATCTACTACCTCTCATTCATTTCTTTTTATGATTTACAGAAAATGAGCTCACAAATCCGGCAGAACTTCCATCAGGAGTGTGAGGCTGCTATTAATAGACAGATAAACCTGGAGCTGTATGCGTCTTATGTTTATCTCTCTATGGTAAGATATATCTTTAACAGGAACTGTGATATTAGTAAGTAAAGTGTCTTTAGGCAGTTCCAGAATAATTTTTTTTTCTTTTTTCCTTCCCTAGGCATACTACTTTGAGAGAGATGATAAATCTCTACCAAATTTTGCAAACTTCTTCAGCAAACAGTCCAAAGAGGAGCGAGAACATGCAGAGAAACTGATGACTCTGCAAAACAAGAGAGGAGGCCGGATTTTTCTGCAGGATATCAGGGTGTGTAATGAGAGCTTTACTGCAGTGGCAGTGAGCTTTACTGTACGGGCAGCAAATTCTGGATGTCTGTTTAAATATTTGACTTGTTTTACAGACTTATTAACTCACACATTCAGTACTTACATTGACTAGATGAAGGTAGGGCTGGAAGTTGCCATTATTTTCAGTATCAATCAATATGTTGATTACATTTTCAATTAACTGAGTGATTGTTTACAAAATGTCAGAAAATGATGAAAAAGCACTACCCAAATTGTAACATGACATCCTTGTGTGCCCTGTTTCAGTCACAACCCAAAGGTATTCAGTCTACGGTCAAAGATGACAAACGAAGCTAGAAATTACACAGGATAGCAAAAAAAAATCACTACCCGGATTTAACTGAACAAATAGGTAGTAGCCTTCCAATGGATAATTACTGCAGTGGAGTACAGAGCATAAAGATTATTGAAAGGAATCATTAGGGTCATCATAGGTGTAGGGTGCATGAAATCTCATTTTCATATATAGATTACCCACCACTGAACAACTGAGTCTGTACCTAAACCCCACAGAGAATCTTTGGGATGTGATGGACCAACTATCATCAATACAAGATCTTAATGAAAAATCAATGCAAATATACTCACATGAAAAATCTTGTGACATCTATTTTGACACTCCTAAAGGAAGCCACTGTGAATATGTCCTAAATGTGGCTCAACAAAATATTGAGAATTTCTCTAAATATGACTCAAATCAGTTAATGTTGTTATTGTTTTGTTGATTAATGGGATAATTGTTTTAGTTGAATGACGTGCAACATCAGTACCACCTTTGAATTCAATTGTTCTGATGTATTTATTTATATCACAGAAACCTGACCGGGATGAATGGGGCAGCGGCCTGGAGGCCCTGGAGTGTGCATTACAGCTGGAGAAGAGTGTAAACCAATCCCTCCTAGACCTGCAGAAAATGGCGTCTGAACACAATGATCCTCATGTGAGCTGCAGCCAAAGTCACATACAGTACCCACTGTTTGGAGGAGCTGACAGTCTAATGAGATTGCATTTTATTTTGTTTTTCCACAGTTGTGTGACTTCATTGAGACACACTTTCTGGATGAGCAGGTCAGATCTATTAAGCAGCTGGCTGACTGGATCTCCAACCTCCGCCACATGGGATCACCTCAGAACGGCCTGGCTGAGTACCTCTTTGACAAACACACCATGGCTGAGGAGAGCAGTTAAACCAAAGATGGATTATTTAAAGGATGGTCCACCGAAGGTCATTTCCTGTTTCTGTGTCACATTGATTACTCCGCTCTCCCGCCCTTTTAGGAGACCAGCAGCTGATTCTGTCTCATTCATTTCAATGGGGAAAGTGGACCTGTTCACAGATTATGACTGATTCTTTCACTCAGTAGTCTGGGAAGTAAACATGGAGACATTGTCCACAATCCATATATCTACTGAATACTAACATTTTCAGACACGGATCTGATGTTTCTATGTATCAGCAACACACTCTTCTGATATCTAATAAGACAAATCTCATCCAAAGGAGGTAAAAACAAAGATAGACTGAGGAGGATACAGTAAATGATACAGTTATGATAAAATGTTAGTAACCTGTATAAAACTTTAATGTACTGTTATTTTATTTAGACCTTATTGCTTTCATCCGTCCACACTCTTCTGATCTCACGGACTTAGGAGACAGGAAGTGCACTGTTTGATACCATTAGCAGAGACTATGCTACACCATCTCTGCATAGAGACCCTTTGGTTAAACTACGTTGTGACACTATTTGTCATCCCTTGGTCTCCTCTTTTGCTACATTATTTATGTAGGATTTGCAATGGCTGTAGTAAACTCTGTATACCAATTTACTCCACATGTTGAATTACAAATTTCAGTTGATCTGGAAGATGTTTTGTGAAAATAAATATGTTACAACTATAACATTCAAGCCATTGATTGTTTTCTTCATCTCCGATATGGCATCTTATATCTTATTTCTATTTTGTGCAGATTTAATGATACTTGAATTCTTGTGGATAATTATTAGTTTCATTTCACAATGGCAACAAATAAGATTAATTAAACACAAGGAAAAATTAAGCTGATAGCTACACTTCTACAAACATGCATATAAGTATTAGACCTTAGATGATAACGTAGTAATAGATCAGTTTATTTTTTATTAGAAAATTAAAATAACTTGATACATCATATGTTTTGAGGAACATGGTGTCGCTGACAAGATTGGGTTTACAAATATATATTTCTACTTTTGTCAGGTTGAACTTTTGTTTTTCCTTTTAAATACTGACAGTTGAGTCCTATAAGGCACTTTTTACATGACAAGCAAGGTTAGGGCTGTTCTTTAACCTAATCAGGAAGTAGAGATTAACTCAGTGTTGACCTCCACTTGACTACAGAAAGTCTCAAAGTTCAGTACCTTTGAAATACTTTGAAAGCCACATGTGAGACAGGAAAGGTTCATCACACTTTCCTCCATCAGTCCTGCTCCCTTCCTCCAGTCGCCTTGTTCACCCCACTGTCCACCAAAACGCCCAGCAGGTCCCCTTCAGCCAATGAGATTCCTGAATCATTGGGTGAGTTTTGCTGATTGGCTTCTTGCTGCGACGCTGCTGTAGTGGAAACTGTGTTCATGTTATTGCTTAAACCACCATTTGTGCCCCCGTTGCTTGCCTTTGTGTTGCCGCTGAAGTTTCCATGGTTACCAAAATTACTGTGATTTGTACTGTTGCAGAGACTTCCTGTGGTGCCAGCGCTGTTGGTGCTAGTTGCATTAATGCTGCTGGAGCTGCTATTGGGATTACTGGGATTTGCTGCTGCTATTCGGGAGGGAGGGGAGAATGTGAACACCCTTTCACCTCCGCTACCGGTCGCCCGAGCACTTGAGGGTCCAGGTTGGGTGTCAGCGGATGGCAGGGGATCCAGGGTAAGGCGGGGAGGTAGAGGCCTACGAGACAGCAGGCCATGTCCAGGTCTGAGTTTAGATATTGGGCACAGTTCAGGTGGAGGGTCAGGGAAGGAGAAGGCAGGAGCACTGGGCGTCTCACCATCTTCACTCAACCAGGGGAATGCAGAAGATGGCGGTGGAGGGTGGTGACTGGGGGTGTCTGGAGGTAAAAGCTGTGAGCCCACTATTGGAGGTGCCAGAGAGCTGCAGCTGCGGTCCCACTCGTTCTGAGCTCGTCTGGAAGGCCGAGGGCGGGGCATGGCAGGGGGCACGCAATGGATGGGTGTTTGTGGGCAGCTGTAGAAACCAGGTCTCTCAAACAGGGGTATGGTAGAGAAGGCAAAGTCTGGATCTCGCTCATGGTTCAAAGGCTGGCGACCTTGGCCTGGAGTGGACAGTGCCTCTGGGTGCAGGTAAAGTGGGAAGCGACTCAGTGGAGCTCCAGGACGGCGGCGCAGCAGAGATACCCGGGAAGACCGAGGAAAATTTGGAGACTGGACTCCTAGAAGACGACCCAACCCTCCAATCAGTGGTGTGGAGTAGTTGGCCTCCTCATTCTCCTTGATCTGCTCCAGATTGGTCTGAAACTCCATCTCATCCTTGGGAACACTAGGTTGAAAAATAGTGTCTATGGTTACATGATGGGTCATTTGAGTGATCTGCTGGAAAATGAAAACCGTTACTGAACCTGATATCCAGTGCTGAGCCCATGAAGGAGGGTTTGCGGTGCTCTGCGCTGGCAGCAGTGTAAGGAGGCTGAGGTTCTGACTCGTTCCAGTACATGTCTCTCTCAACCAGTGGCAGGTTGTCATACATCTCATCCACAGACAACAAGGATACCTGAGAGGAAATACAAACCACCACAAATAGAACCAGATACTAGTGATATCTCATATAAAAGTGAGGACTAGTTTTGATCCAAACCTGTAAATTGCGATCAACCAGCCAGTTGGTTTCAAAATCATCATCATCTTCACCAAAAGGGTTTATGAGCTGCTCAGCCACCTGAAGTCATGAACATAAGGAAAAAATATTACTGATCATAAAGAGAAAAATGAATGTAACACAAGAGTGCATAAAAATCAACCTGCTGTTCCTCACCTTCAGCCAACCAACATAAAAGAAAAACTGCAACAGGGTGAAAATGGGCAGGTAGAAATCCAGATCATGACCAGGGTAACCTTGAGTTGGATCCAAAAACTGACGGCCAATTAGACAAGCCAGAAAGAAACTGTAAACAGCCACTGTTGCCACCTGAGAAAATATATCAATGACTCACAGTAAACTTTCATAGACCAGTCTCACGTAAATACTTACTACACTCTAATCAGATTATATTTCTAGGTTAAATAGCTACAAGTAAAGCTGGTTTACAAGTAAAATACCTCCAGAATAAAAAAAACAATGAGTCTTTACCACGTTTGAGTCACTAATAAAGAAAAATTAAGTTATAAATGCTGGTTGACTGTAGTTTCCAACATATAGTCCTGGGTCAAAGTGTGAAATTCTGTGAAGTAATGAGAGAATGAGTTTTAGTCAAAATGAATGTTTGTCTCAGAAGCTACTAGATCTACTTCACAACACTCTGCACATTACAATACTTTCACTTTATAGGTTCTTTCTGGTGGATGATTTGTAAATGTATAGTATAAATGTACATAAACCAATATATATGTGTAATAATGCTTTATGATAAACATTGAAAACATCAGCTAACCAGAACTATTGTCATTTGTTTTTGTTAAAGAATGTTCGATTTAGCACATTCAATCTCAGAGGAACATCATTTCTAAACAATTATGAGCCAGTGTTATGGATGATTACATTTTTATGGTGCTTGGATTGTGGTTAGTTTATTAGTAAAACTCATTATTCTACAGCTAAAAAAACTCTTGTATAAAACCTGAGTATAGACAAGAGGCAGGCTGATCCAGTCATAACCATACAGCTTCATACACTTTGCCCGTAAACTATTCAACTCCTGAAAAGTAGACAAAATACAGCACATGCCATCTCAATATGTTTCCCATCTGAACCTGCTTCAAACTGAAGATATCTGGGTCATCTGAGGTGTGAACAGATACACATGAAGACCTACTGTGAGAATGGCTGTCAGTGCTACGTCATTGTTGATGCGGCCTTCAGTTCGAGCCCTCAGAGCCAGACTCACAAACCACGTGCAAGGAACCCAGAACTTATTATGGGGGGAGGGCAAGTCCTCCAGGTGCCTCAGCTCCTCAGACGTCATCAAACCTGAAGATACAAACAGCACGGCGACTCAAACGTTCCTTCAAGACAGAACTTATAACACAGAAAGCTTGAAGTTTTTTTTTTCCTAACAAGCTGCTACAGTTTCTAATCTCAGCCGTTACATCACCACAGAATAGGAAATACAGTAGAAAAAGTTACATCAATGTGCCTTAATCTCATCGTACCTGCCTGTACCAGATGCTCCATGGTGGGAAACCTCTTATAAACGGCCGTGCTGACAGAGCGATAGATGAGGACACCGGAGAGGTTGGCGTATCTCATCAGAGTCCGACGTGTCAGCCTGGCAGCCTCGTCAGCTCCACGAACATGACCGCTGACTAATGCTGCCAACCGGTCAGGCCAAGGTATGTTCTCAAACTGACCCCACCAACGGGACACCACTAAGGTTACATAAAAACCTGGCAAAGCATTTAGAGTAATTTTACATTTGTAGATTCATGTATGAATATTCCCACTGTTTGGGTGACCCTTAAAAATGTAACAACCATCCTCAACTTACCCAACACAAAGGACACAGGGATGAGCTCTGCGTATCGGTCGCAGTATATCGACAGCTTCTCAAACAGCCTCTTCTGGTCTTCATTTAACACGAACCTGGTGAAGGAAACTTCTACTGAGTGAGTCCATTACACTGAAAAGCACTGGCACAGAGAAAATGCTCCAGGATCTCACATCTTCACCTATAATAATGTTTTAATAGTTGAATTAAAAACCTCAACATTTCAACTTAAGGAACCCATGTGAGACTTTCAACAAACCCATACCTCAATTTTAGAAGCTCAAGGTGATCAAACCAATATATACTATTAAATTATATTACTCTTAGAGCTGATAAACTAACACTTTTGACTCAGGACAGACATAACTGTGTAAAGATTGCCTGTTAGGACCTTAATACAGTACTAGAGAAATGCCAATAGTAATGCACTGCAAAAATCTAAATCTTACCAAGTGTATTTTTCTCATTTCTAGTCAAAATATCTCATCATGCATAATATAAGACATAATCACATAAAGAGTAACTTTTCAGTGAGATATAAGAACTTATTTTTGGATGATATATCTTGAAAATCTTATTTCAAGAAATCTTTACCAAGATAATTTTCACTTGTTCCATTGGCAGATTTTTTAAAAATTTTTTATTTATTTATTTTTTGCTTAATTCAAGATTTTTTGCTTAATTCAAGCAAAAAAAAAAAAAAAATCTGCCAATGAAACAAGTGAAAATTATCTTGAAAAGATTTCTTGGAATAATATTTTCCAGATCTATTGTCAAAAATTTTTTTCTTATATCTCACTGAAAAGTTACTCTTTAGGTGATTATGTCTCATTTGAAGCGTGATGAGATACTTTGACTAGAAATGAGAAAAATACACTTTAAATTTTTTTTCCAGTGTGTGGACCACATTTTAAGTATTTTGTCCACAGGAGGGCACTGATAGACTGAAATGAAGACATATTTCAATATGAATATACTGTATAAGTCTCAAATACATAACTGTGAAGATTTAATGTGTTGTTCTTTTCACTCAAACTATTTCTTTATGTGTGAATAGTTTCTTCTGTACTTTATGTTAGTGTGTAGTTTTTCTTTCTCTTGAGAGTACCTATAAACAACACTGAAGAAGTAGTAGAGGACAGTGAAGATGATCAGCTCCCTGTAGAGTAGTTTGTAGATGCTGCCCTTCCAGCGCAGAAGCAGGTGACAGAAAGTTCCCAGACGTGCATCAGCGACCCTGCGGGAGTACGTTACTGTCATTGCTGCTGTTTGTTGGCCAGACCCACTCACTGTGGCCTGACATGAAGGAAACCCATGTAGGATTCTCGGTGTGACACCTTAGCTCAAAGCCAGAAGCTGACCTGGATCTCATAAGGCCAGTGTTGACACATATCTGAATTTATAAAAGAAATCAGAACAGCGTTGATGGTTATTTCAGGTATTCTCTGTACTTGAAAAAATAACCATATACACACCTATTGTAGTAAGAGAGGGAGAAAGTATGTGTGATATTATAAATACTAGTACAGTTATTAAAAAAATGATTTTTAAAGATGAGATATGTCTTTATCTAAAGCAACATTTCAAGGGTAAAATATCCACAGATGAAATTTACAGATTTACTGAAGTAGTATTTATGTAAAAGTGTCATTGTACTCACTGTGTCTGAGGAGTGTGGCAGTAGCTGCTGAGGAAAGTGTTGGAGAAAGAGAAGCAGGAAAGAAAAAGAGAGCAAGGGGACTCGTACACGTCCGGTCACTTGATGTGGTAATCTGTTTCTGCAACAAAGCTGCATTGTAAAGCCAGGTCCTGTTAATCTGAACAAATCTGAGGACAAAGCTACCACAAATAGGTTTCTTGTGGCCATGGGTGCTGTGTAAATGGGTCTATACTCGGAAATAGTGACTTAATGAAGCCGGTTCAGAGTTGTGTCACTCTTTCTGTTATAGTTCTACATTCATTTTTACTATAGACACTGCTGAACTCCTTGTTTTTTTGGATTCCAGTGACTTTAGGAGTATTTTGTCTTTGAAGAATCATTGTATGTTTGCTCATGGAAAACTCATAATCAGGTGAAACTGTGCTTTATTCCCCCTGCTGGAAGAAATGTGTACAGTTGGACTCCAACTGGCCACAAGTTGTTAGTGATTAACCCTTCCTGTCAAAGCAGGAGTCTGAGCAGCAGGACGAAGTGCAGACAGAGCTGAACCTGCTAAACTGCTGGATTATTAAAGAGCAGGTTCAGCTGTTTTACCGATTTCTGAGAATCAGCTTTGACTTTACAGGTGAGTGGAAACTGTTTTCTTTGTTGCATGTTGTCTTCTGAGGGTTCAGATCTACTGTAGGTGAGGGATACTTGAGTAATAAGGTTGAACTAATGTTTACACTGGATATCTGAAAGGGACAAATACCTTCACTGAGACAACTTGCGAGGAAATACCTTTAATGTGATAACTTAGAAAGGAAAAAATGCTAATTTCTTTCAGCTCTGAGTTATCTACAGATGTAGGAAGTGCATAAAATGTAGTTAAAACACTGTTGAGGTCATGAGTGCAGTCTGATTACTGGAAGATTTGAAGTTTAGGGACAGCTTTTAAGACTTTTCCTGGCAGACTACTTTAGTTTTTATGGCATTTTATGTTGTTATATTTCATTTAACCCATAAAGACCCAAACAGCCACTGACGACCAAAACCATCTACTAATGTAAACTGTTTAATACCTGTTGATCCACTAATCCTATCAATACATGCAAATAACTGATGTAAAATGTAGTTTGTCATCTGTTCATGGTCATCAGATATGACCCATTTGGACGTTCAGAGGCTCCGTGGTGAACGTGGAAACACTGTCATCTTCTACAACACTGATTCACCAATAAAACCCATGGGGTTTGATAAATGACAATGGATGGAGACAGTTTTTGTTTTTTTTTACATTCAGTTAATGATATATTTTGCTAAAAAAAGTCACTTCTTCAGTTTTCTCTCTTTTGATATAATAAGCTTTGAATTTACTCTGAGCTTTAATGAACATCTACACAATCAGTAAGTTAAATATAGGAAAATACATGGTTTATACTGAAAAACTCAAGGAGGATAACATTACAATAAATGGTGATAAATTACTTAAGAAAGGTTAAATATAGAGAAAAATTCATTTGGGAAGTGACACAAAAGTACCACTGGGTCTTTATGCATTAAGTCAACACTTTTCTAAGTTTACATTACATTAGTCATTAACATAACTTTCCCCTTGAAGCTTTTTGTCAAACTAAATGCAACTTCAGCAGAGACAATTTCTGCTAAATCTTCCTCACAGTCTGTCAGAGACATGGATGCCTTTGAGGGGATTCACAGCGTCCAGCTTTCCTCCTCTCCGCCGTCTTCAGCCTCAGCCGGTCCAGGTTATGAGGTCCTGAAGGCAGGGAGATCAGGAATAGCAGTTTATTCCTCTGCAGTCTTCTTTGGGAACCCTGGAGGACGGCCAGCCGCCAGGAATACATCAAGTAGGAGAACTGAGGAGGAAGTCTGTGCTGTTGGACGGTAAGTGTGAAGCAAGGAACGATGATATTTCTTTGGCTTTATTGGGTTAAAGTATGGTTCCCAGAGTGCAGGGTCAGATAAAATATTGCTTTTCATTATGCTGCTGTCACTACTGAAACAAATAGGACAAAATGTTCAACAACCTCCAGTCTTATGTAAGTTGTTCAAATGTAAAAGATCCATCTCACTTACATGTTTTTCATTGCCTCATTATCAGCAAGTCTTTCTCGTCAGACTACTAATGTTTTTTTTTTTCTTGTTACTGGAAGAGTCAGGTGGTAAGTGACAGTGTGTTCCTTGTTCCATTCTACCTTAAATCCTTCTGATAATAAGTGAATCTCGATGTTTACCAGAGGGAACAGGAGCAGACTCACAGGTGTGTCTTCACCTAGGGGTCAGATCAGGACTTGTTTTGATTTTAACTTTGTTTTTGTTGAGGAATGGGGATTTCATGAGAGAGAAAGCTGACAGGAAATGAGGATATGGAGAGAGGGTAGGATGGTACAACAAAGGTCCTAAAGCCCAGGGTCTGAGCTGGTTCACTAAATCATAGCGGCATACGTTCATTTTTAGGTTTCTGGGTTATCCTCGAGGCAGAGGGGTGGATCTGTTTGCACTGATACCCTTTGCAAATAAAGGTTTAGCATATTTATAGTACCTTTCCCATGATTATACATAGTGAAAGAGCAAACACGTAATTCGACACATATGTATGTGATTATTTCAGTTGTAGAAGAAGCATTGAAGTACTTTACTTAAATAAATGCCCCACATGAAAATCCTGCTAAAGTAAAATAATTTGAAATGATTTTTAGTTAGAAAACATACTTAAACTATTAAGAAAAAGTAGTGGTTTCTTTCCTCACACTAATAATATATGTATAGTACTGTGCTAAAGTCCTGTAGGCTAACATTAGATTTGTTGGTTTATTAAAGTTCTAATGACCACACATATGCATTTCTCAGTCTGTATTAAAATACAGTCTGGAAATATGTGACGTATGTACATCATTGAAAACAAGTGTCAGGAAAAAAACAGCACCTATAAACCAAAGTTGTAGTATTTAACGTGACCTCCCTTTGCATTTAAGGGCTTTAACCCTTTTGTTCAAACAAAATTAGATTCACTGTATTAATTTTCTGGTGTTTTATACCAGGTTTCATTCAACACATGTCAGACATTTCTAACTGTTTGTGCTGCTTCTTGTCATGGGGTCAGAGGTCACACTAAATGGTGACTTTAAACTTTAGAACCCATTTAGTTCAGTTTTTTTGTGTGTGTGTCTTTTAAGGCCTGTATTCTTTTGTCATGAGACCCAGCAATGCATTTTTGTCCTCTGCAGGGTACAAGAGTTTCACAGATTTACTGAAAAAAAAAAAAAAAAAAAAGCTGTCAAGTGCAAAGGACATTCCATAAAAATGTTAAAAATGCATCTGAAAAAACTGCTGCATTGTGCTGTTTCCAATAAAGGCAATTATTTAATGTAAAAAGC
The DNA here is from genome assembly GCA_037367295.1 of Apogon hyalosoma. NCBI lineage: Eukaryota > Metazoa > Chordata > Actinopteri > Kurtiformes > Apogonidae > Apogon > Apogon hyalosoma. Next base: position 16,606,802 of record JAPQRP010000025.1, read on the forward strand.
AAAACTTGTACTTTCCTGAGTATCAGGAGGACAAAATACGTATGCTCATTTCAAACCTGCAAAATCAACAAAGCTAATGGTGACCTAAAACGTCTGCTCAGCACTGGATATAGTATGGGATATAGCATTTCAGATTTTTGTGAGATATTGAATGACACTTGCCTGAAGAGAACATATTGGAGTTTTAAATGTAAAAGATTTAAATGTTTTGCGCTGTTAACAACTCAGTTATATTAACTGTTATGTAAAATCTTAAAGCCAGTAGTAACTAAAGCTGTCATAAAAGTGGACGATTAAAAAGGAGAGTGTTTGCCTCTGAGATGTAATGGAGCAGAAATATGAAGCAGAATGAAACAATAATATGTAAATTAACAGTGTGGTATTGGATATTATATTATAAATCATTAGTGATACAAGTTATTCATAGTTTAAAATAAATCAGTGTGTTTTTAACAGTTACATCTGCTTTGGGCAATGAATTTTGCAATATTTTGATTTTAATCAAGTTAATAGAATTCCAGTTTCCACACCCATGTGCAAAACTCATGTGTCATATTAATAAAAAACGCAAATGATCTATGTAGTGGAATGTATTTGTCCTCTGGAGTGTTACTGTGTTAAATCTGTAGTTTTTAATTAAAACTCACACTTTTGACAGCATTTGACTTTCTTTTTATATTTTCTTAAGATCTCTAAAGAAAGACATATGATGTAAACCAGTGGCTGTTTTATTTCATTCAAAGCTTTTAGTTGAGGCCATGACCTACTTTTTGCATATGGAACTTTAAAAAAGTAGAGTAAAACGTGATTAGGGCGACACGGTGGTGCACCTCACAGCAAGAAGGTCCTGGGTTCGATTCCAACACCAGGCGAAGGGGGGTGGGTCCTTTCTGTGTGGAGTTTGCATGTTCTCCCCTTGTCTGCGTGGGTTCTCTCCAGGTACTCTGGCTTCCTCCCACCATCCAAAGACATGCGTTGATAGGTTAATCTAAATTGCCCGTGAATGTGAGTGTGTTTGTTTGTCTCTCTATGTCAGCCCTGCGACGTACTGGCAACATGTCCAGGGTGTACCCCGCCTTCGCCCTTAAGTAGCTGGGATAGGCTCCAGCGACCCCCGTGACCCTAAAACGGGCTCAGAAAATGGATGGATGGATGGGACAGTTAGTGAATGGGTTTTTAACTCAGTAGGAATGTTTGTTTAGCACATTTAATCTCCAAGCAGATTATTTATTTTATTTATTTATTTTAATGGTAGACTAGTGTAGTTGACAGTATACGGTTTTACCTTTATAATCAATTTCAAGCTGAATGCAATAACATTTCCACTCCTATTGAATGACACAGAGTGGTGCTACAAGCAAAATGATACAAAAAAAGAAAAAAGTTTTTCTGGCAGCTCAAAAGAGCTCCAGGCTTTGTCAGTCTTGTTTTAAATTAGTGTTTTTGACCATCAGTTTGTAAAAACGTCACCAAATGCAGTCTTCGTCCTTTGACATGGTCTCTATGTGGATTAGTTTTGGCCCATTTTCCAAATAATACCTTGCTTCCTGCAGGAGACACCTGTCACAGAGGCCTGTGTTTTACGTGTTCCCTCAGGAGAAACAACTGATTTCACAATCTTTTATGATCCTGCCTTTGTTTATATGGCACCACTGAGTCATTCAGGCTGGTATGCAGCCATTCTTTGGGTGGAATTGCAGGAAACGATTCCCCTCACTATCTGAAATACCTGACAAAACATTAACTAGTCTCTGAGGACATTGTCTCTGGAAAGTGATGTGTTATTGAGCTGGATTTGGAACATTTTTGCCTCTATCTGAATTGGTATTTATTTTTTACATGAGATCACATGCTACCCTTTAAAAAAACCATTGCATGTTTGCATGACTGTATAGTTTAAGTAATTATGATTGTGGTGCAGTTACAGCTTCAAACTGTAAATTATTTATCCAGATTTAATATCTGTTTATCTAGCTTTGAAGCCGGCAATATTCATAACTCTCAACATGCTTTGTTTCCACCTGTTAAGGAGAAAGGCATGGACAACATGATAGTACAATCTACAGAAGTTAGATTTTGAGTGATTAGTCATATTTCACAATCTGTTGCCAGTTTTAAAGGGACTGAGGTGGTTGTTATTGACTGAGACTAAATGACAAAATAATTATTCATTTATAAATACATCAGTGCATATTCACCTCATAATTATCTATTTCTACCTATTTCTCTGATCATAAATGAACTGAAGATCTACATGCCTTCAAAGGTTTTCAGCCCATTTATACATGGATTTTAACCAAAGTAAATGGATTTTACATGACTTTAAACAGTTTGTGATGTATTTACAAGTTTTACTGATTGTGAGTCAATGAATGATAGACTAACTCATTTTAACAAGTATTTATAGTTGTAGATATCCAGCTCCACATCCCCTCTCCCTTTCCTTTTTAACAGGACATTTTCAGTGCAAGTTATAATGCGAGCACATGACAATACAGAGCAACAACTACAGTGATTACTGCAGCAGATGATGACATGGAACCAGCATCCTAAACATAGCCCTGCTTCTGTGACAGGGCAGATCATCTCTCACTATGATTGCTGACTGCAGGTGAAAACAGTCTCATCACATGTTGATGATGCTGATCCCAGAGGTGATGACAAACATCATGTGTTGGATGTCGCATGTCAACGGCATCAGCATTAAGTGGAAACCTGAGGCCTGAGTCGGTCAGTATTTGGAGAAAATGGCATGGTTTTGGAGGTGGAGGGATTTGTTTTGCGTGCTGATGCTTGGATGTTTCGCTTCAATGGGCTCAGGCTTGATGTCATTTCTCTTTTTCTGCTCCACTCCCTCCTCCTCCTCCTCTTCCTCCTCCTCCTCCTTTTTTTCTCCTCTCCTCTCTGTCCCACTCCTCACTGAAGTTGAGGGAGACTGCAGCACACTCACCTGCACCCTTTTGTTATGTAACCGGCCTTGTTACTCTCCCATGCATGAAAACAAACGTCAGCCAGCTAAAAGGGAATCCCACCTTTAGGCACAGCAGGTATCTGTCACCGTTTCCATAAGTCAGTGAGCCTTGTTCAAGAGTTCAATGAGGTAAAGGACATACTGTATCACAGATGTTACACAACACAACTGCAGTGGAATACTTAAACAGGCAGTGCCTCAATTGCTGTGAATGCAAATTAGGAATGAGGATTTTTTTTAAAATATATATATTTTTGGCTTTTTTTTTTCTTTTTTAGGACTAAGTTATTTTGGAGTGCAAATCCCATCATTTTATGATACTGGCAAACAATTTCCTCCCTGTAGGTTTTGTGCCTGTCTGTTTGTCCTCTAGGCTTTTAGCTATATGATCTATGAGTTTCCATAAAAAAAAAAATTAAAAAAAAATCTCTTACTTCTCGATATATGTGGTCATTATATGAAGAAGTTAAATTGCTTTTCTTTTGGAAAACATCAGATAAAATAACTGATTTTTGGACAAAATGATGAATCAAAAATTGACTGATGCAAAACATTCCAGATGTACAAAACTAATTATCACCAGACTCTCACATATGATGCTGTTAAGCCAAAAACAAAAATTGCTCATAAAGATTTGCTGACCATTGACTCCCTACACCTTTGCATATTTTCTTTTCTGTTTTTCATGTACACTACATATGTGGTAATAGCAGGGATTCCTCCTCTGCTCATTTGATGCATAGCAGGAACAGACTGTGCCATCCTTCCACTTCCCTGTGCTTTCTCTCTCTCCCTCCCTCTCTCATATTTAAAATATATATTTATATATAAAACAGCCACTGCGGAGAAGCGTGTGTGTGTGTGTGTGTGTGTGTGTGTGTGTGTGTGTGTGTGTGTGCGCGAGTGTGTGTGTGTGTGTGTGTGTGTGTGTATGTGAGAGAGAGAGAGAGGAGATTGAAAGAGTGCCGGACAGCTGAGAAATAAAAGGGTCCCGAGTGTATCCTCAGCTGGCATTTTGGCAAAACAGCCCCTAGCTCTCTCTCTCTCACACACACACACACACACACACACGTGCACACACACACACACACCTACAGACTGAATATGTTGGTGTCCATTTCTTTAGAAGTGCAGTACATAATGTCCAGCAGTCAGCTGTCTGCCAAACCTGTCAAGGGGTTTGTAACAGAGTCAGCCTTACTGACTGACTAAGCAACCAGTTGGTTCACTGGCTAGCTGACTGACTGACTGACTGACTGACTGACTGACTGACTGACTGACTGACTGACTGAACTGCCTACGTGTCAAAGTAAGTGACACGCCACCTAAATATCTGGGTTTGGCTGTCATTGTTTGAATTGAATCACCACATTGCACTTTCTATTTCCTTTGCAGGAGGATTGGCATTGGGGGGGGTTTATTGTGAAATTTCTTACGCATTAGTATCAAGATTATGGATTTACAACCACTTTCCCTGCAAACACACATATTAGCAAAAATGGTTTCACTCTAAACCTTTACGCTTGTGATTGCCAGTGGATGTGCACAATTATTGTACCAAGAGTTTATCTTTAATCCCTATAAAGAGAACAGCTGTAGGGAATTTTCACATATTTTTTTAGACAGCCGCAGCAAAAGCATGGTCGCTCAGAGCATTGAAATATTGATTGTTTATCTGTGCAATACAATTATTTGTAAATGAAGCGGAAGAGGAGGTATTATGCTCGCGTTATTACTCTGTTTTACCTGTTTTGATTATGTTCCCACTATACATTTATCTGGTGCAGCAGCAATGGACATCAAGAAGGAAATAAACATCCCCTGCAGAACTGACAAAAAAAAAAAAAGGTTTCTGTAGGATTATACATTTCTGCTTCTCAAAGATAAGGAGTCACAAAGTTTAAGTGGTGATGCAGAAAGATCCATTTTTTAGAAGATATTCCAGTAAAACTACATCAAGAATGCCATCTTACTTTCTGCAGTGCCAGTTGCTTTTGTTAGATACAACACACAAAAGTAGAATCATAAAGAACATATAAGTGCATATATAATGTCATCCCTATATGTAAGTACATTATTTATAACCAATTTGTGTTTAATGACTTTGCATAATTACTGCTGTGCTTAACTTCGCTCAACAGACCCTGTGGATTTGGTACTTCATCTCTGCATGCGTCTTCATGTCAGTGTGTGTGTATGTGTGTCGAGAGGCCAGAAGATACATGTGTAGGTGTGCATACATTTCCAGCCATGTGCAATCTCTGACTGCAAGATTCTGCAAACACATGCATTTTTCATGACAGATTTCAGTATCACACGCCAAAGTAGACATTTATGCCAATATCGTAGCATGAAAGAGAGCGATAAGACAGTTAAAGACTTAATTAGACTTAAAAGCAATTGCCTTCTGATCTGTATTCACCCCCAACTCCAGATAAACATACAATAAGATATGTTAGAGATAAAATGAACAGCAAAAGACAAAAAGTAAAAGAGAAACGCATAAAGTTTTCCTCTTGTTAACAGAATGCAGGTAAACCTTATGAGGTCAAACTTGTATTCCCTGCAGGTTCACAGCCTTTCAGCAAGTCTTCCATCACCGTCGTCATCATTACACTGCACCGTCTGACACTTCTTCCCTCATTTTCCTGTGGGAAGAGTGAAAGCAGTGACAGGACATAATCTTTTGTGACTTTGTCCCTGATTTTTCTCAACAAGTAGAGTATGTCTGTTGCTTTTTAGTGCCCTCTCTCTAGTTGACATTCTGTACCTGTCGACCTCTATTGCTGCGGATGCATTCTTGGAGAGCACGGAAGAAGCACAATAAAAACCAGTAACAAACACAAATTTTATGTTAATACCTGATTTCTTTGTAATGCAAACGTCGCTGAGGACATGCCTATTGTGTAGTTTATGAAAGCAAATTATTAGTCATTTAACAAACATATCACACACACAGAGGTTAATTGATTCGTAAGAGATGGTATAGGAAATTCACTGCATTTTGTTTTCTATTAAGGCAATATTTGATAACACATTTCCACTTATTCAATTAAAAGACAGACAGCAAATTAAATGATAATGCACTTTAATTATTTAGTCACTATTTACTCAGTTGAAGTTTTGTTTCCAAAGCAGATGAAATAAGAAAGTTTGAGCCTTCACACGCAGCCGTCCTATATGTCCTGAAATTGGCCAAACCTGAACATTTTAACCTAGCCTTGACTCAAAATTAGACGAATTTACAATAAAGGGACCTGCATTTTGTCCTCTAAAGGGAGCCGGGTCCCTTAATGTGACTATTCAAACAGATTTATGTCTCCATAACATAAGTAATACTCGTCCACACACATGCACACTTCTACAAGCAAGCAATAAAACAGCTTGCAGCACATTTGGGAAATCAGAACAGAGCTTGTTGTTGTCTCTATTGTAATCATCAGTTTGTATAGACTGTTGCATTTGTGTGTGTGCGTTTGTGTATGTAAGAGGAACATAAAATGGAAAAGTTTGAATAATCCACCAGAACCAAATGTACATTCTATTACAACATCTCCTGAACTCATCTGCTGCAGTAACAGTACACTCCAGCTCTGCACTCATTCTTCTTTGTTCTTTTGTTTTCATCAGATTTTTTTTTTTCAGTATCTCTTGCTCTTTACTGTGCATGAAGAGAAATCCCTTTGAGTCATTCATATAGAGTCCTATAGAAAGCAACCTCTAGGCTTTCTCCAGAGAAGCAGTATTTTGTGTAGGCGCCTAATCCCGGCATTAAGTGAAATCCAATTGTGTTTCTGATGCACATAAAACACAATGACTTCACTTGGATAATTGTACACTTATATCACTTGAATATGATGTCACATCTATAACAGTGAAGCCTGTAGGCACTTTTACTATAATGTCTTTTTGTAGTGGGGTTATTAGCAAGAGATCAGAAGAATCCTAAATTAACCCATAAAGACCCAGTGCTATTTTAGATTTTTTTCTCTATGTTTAACATTTCCTAAGCGATTTCATAGCATTAATTACAAAATAATCCTCCATAGTTTTCATTTTTCCAATGAAAATCAGGTATTTTCCAATATTTAATGTACTGATCATGTAGATGTTCATAAAAGCTCATATTGAAGTTGATGGTTATTGTATCAAAAACAGAGAAAACTGAAGAAAAATTTACTTTTTCATTAAAATCTATCATTAACTGAACATAAAACAAGCGTCTCCATCCATTGTCATTTATCCAACTCCATGGGTTTTACTGGGAATCAATGTTGTAGACGATGATGGTGTTTTCACGGTAACTACGGAGCCTCTGAACGTCCAAATGGGTCATATCTGATGACCATGAAAAGATGACAAACTGCATTTTATACCAATTATTTACACGTATTGATAGGATTAACTGAACAACAGTTATTAAACATTTTAGATCAGTAGATGGTTTTGGTCACCAGTGGCTGTTTAGGTCTTTATTGGTTAAGATGAAATGTGCCAAGGCAGTGGCCGTTTTGGTGTTGGTGGCATGTATCATAAAATCAGAGATGCAGTTTGTTTGGTTGTTAGTCACAAAATCTGATGTTTCCTTTCTGTTCTTGCCCTAAACCAAAACATTCTTGTTTCTTAAAACAATCATTTAAATTGACAGACATCATATGTGTAAATGGTGGCACAAATCAGATGGGATCACTATTGACACTGACTCATGTTATGTTAAGTTAGGTCCCATGGAGCACACCAGAAGATATGACAAACCATTATTTTTTCTTCTTTTAGCACTTTAATTATAATTTGACATTATTATTCATACTGTTCATACTTTTGATTTGATAAACCGTTCACATAGAATGTGGCTCCCATACAATTTTAATTCCATAAGGTCACATTATGAAACTGCAGGTTTTTATTAACAGCACAGAACAATGAATTCACCAATTAACCCATAACTAAATAGGACTTAAGTAGTTGAATCTTCTGTTTCACATCAGTATACTGCAGTTAATATGGACAGCAGAAAAAATTCCTCTAGGTCCAGAGAGAACAACGCAGATTAGTCACCTTATCATAACTAAAATTATTAAACAGAAGAAAATACTAGAAGAAATAATACCCATTTTTTCATGTAATATCAAGCGTTTTAATCACAAACATGCATTACTTTTATTATTGCATAAATCTGAGAGTAAACATTTACTTGTGTGTGACAAAAATAGTAGTGAAAAATAATATTTCTATAGTAAGATACATCTAATCATAATGTTTTGAAAATAGCTGTACTGATAAATATGACCCTGTTCTGAAACCAAGGTTTCCTCCTGCAAAAAAAGAACAGTTCATCTCTGTTTGAAATGGTATTTTTTAATATTGTGAAATCCTTTACGCCTCATATAAAAGAGTTCCTCCTGGAAACATAAAGCCAGTTTTAACAGACCATGTTTCCTTTTACATTAATAGCTCACATATTACACAGGTTATCAGTAATTTGCCAGCAATATTTCCTTCGCTCTTATAATTGTTTTGCTGGAATCCAATTTTATTAAGGGAGTAGGCAGCTGGGCAGAACTTTATGCAAGTGGTATTTTCAAACATAATTGCTTTGCAGGTAGAAGTCTCATTATGAGAGACATGATGATTGTAATAAAGCACACTTATTTTCTTTATTTTGTAATTTCATCATGCCAACAAGTTAGAACAAAATTATAATACAAATTTGGGAGGGAAGGTATTAAGAGCTTTTTGGAAAGAAATGAGAGAGACATGTAGGGATGCAGATTTACAGTACGTTCCAGTAATTTGCCTTCTTGATTGCTTATCATTACAGAATAGAATCAAAAACAATAGATTAGAAATTTGCAAGGAAAGTGCTTGCAATGAGAGAAGGGCAAGAAGACTGTATTAGAGTGGCAGCTATTGAGTATTTTTTAATAGATTAATCAATCAATTATTGACAGTGTTGTGCAAGTTACCTCCAAACTGTAATGCATTACAGATTACTTGTTACTGTTATTTAACAGTAGTTTCTTATCTTAAAAATAATACTGTCTCAGAATGGTAATGTGTTGCATGACTCCTGTATTACTTTTGAGTTACATACAGACTCTCATCATAAATGCCGCCCCCCCAATACTAGAGACAGGAAGTACATGTGGATGGATAGCTCAGTAAGTAACACTACGGTCTACGATGTTTGAATCCCAGCAGGAACTCTTGCATTTTTTTCAACATTTTACTTGTTCAAACAGGGGGTGTGGCACTGTGGATGCCGGTAGATAAATCTGCAATTTATAAAGAATTCTAACCAGTCATAGAAACGTTAGCTTACCTTGTCATTGCTGATCACAGGGATCATGCTAATGCTAAC
>JAPQRP010000025.1:16631634-16662722 GCA_037367295.1 Apogon hyalosoma
CTTGGTAAAACACCTTCAGTTCTTTCAGATTTTGGGTTTTCTTGCATGAACTGCATGTTTGACTCCTCCCCAAAGTGACTCAATGATACTGAGGTCAGCAGACTGAGATGGACACTTCTTCACCTTTTTCTGCTGTAGACAATGACAGATCGACTTGGCCTTATGTTTTGGGTCATTGTCATGTTGGAACATCCAAGACCGTCTCATGCAGATTCTGTCAGGGTATGTAAACTTATGAGCACAACTGTATACACAATGCATATGGTAAACCCATTCTCATAGTGCACAAAAAAACATTTCCACTACCAGGAAATGATGGAATCAGTGTGCTGGTTGATGCTATACTGAAAAAAAACCCTGAAAATATAACAAAGAACCTGCAAAACCATGCATACTTTTACCCTGTCTTCTCTCAGTTTCTTCACCTACTGTAAGTTCTTTTTTGTAGCTGTGAGATGTTGCTCCTTTTCCTGTGTAATGGTGTGCATAAATACAGATTTTGTATGTTACTTTTCATAACAAATTTGTAGGTATTATGTCGTAATTACCTATAAAAAATAGAAGCAACACAAAATCAAACTTTGGGGGATAAAACATATTAGTCTAAGCTCTTTAACCCCTATTCTTCTTCACAAGTTACAGTACTACTAGTAGAAAAAAAATAATTAAATTTTCTTCTCAAATAGACAGCTTTGATATTAGAAGTCTACTTATGATATAGTACTCTTGTACCTGGCAGACCATGGTCCCGGCCCCTCTGGAGGTTAAGGGCTGCGAGGTCCAGAGGCATCCCTCCTTGAGCCTGGAACAGTCTCTCTGTCAGCTCCTCGACCATCATCTGACCCGGAGTCTGAAGCTTAGCTGGAGACAACAAAAGACCACGCAGCACAGGGTCTATCCCACCTAAGAACCAAGATTAAAAAAGAGACAAACAGAAAAGCTGAGTGGCTCATCACGTAATTTACGTCCAATCAGTTACAGGATTGTGGTTTACCTTCCTGCACAACCCTCCAAGATGCGAAAAGTGAATGATGCAGAGGCAGCGGTGGATGCTGGGAGTCGGTGGTGTACCCTGGGCCCAGCCTTGTGACCACTGGCTGCACAGTGACGTGGGCAAATCGAAACGCAGCAGCTGCAAAGACATTAGCAATGGTGGGATCTACATCAGGATCATGACCCTCGTAGGGAGGAATCAGGCGTGACGTAGCATTTTGTCCAAGGATCCGTGGCAGATAATGCTCCCATGTCAGGATCTGAAGAGTTAATACCAAAAAAAACCAAACAAACAAAAAAAGCAACTTTAAATATGCTTTTCAATGCTTCTTCAAGAGCTATGGGATAAACCTGAAGGTGATACCTGGTGTATGGCCCCCATGATTTTGCGGGCTTCTTGGTAAAGGGTGTCAGGGCTCCAGTGGGGGTTGAGCAGGTGGAGCTCTTTGACCAAGCGGTTGTGTTCTCTTAGAAACAGTGTGTGCAGTGCAATCATTCCCAGATGCTCATTGGCTCTTGAATCACCTGGAAAAACATTATCGTCAAAACATTATTGTCGATAACAGTGTGAAAGACCTTTTAATAGGAATAAAACTGATAATTATTTAAAATCATGGCTTAGTTCCATGAGATGTCTCAGAACCCTATTCCACAGTGTCATCATGAACAGAAAAAAAGGCTCCGTGATGATGCACTTAAATGAGATAATTATGTCACCTGTGTGTTCGATGCTTAAACAAATCAATGACAAGCCTAAATCGGATCTGATCACTCATAGGTCTGGTATTTTAAAGACAGTGTGAACAGAATAAATATACATGTTGTTCCTGACATTTTCACTTATTTCAAGACCAGTTCCACATGGTTCTGTAAGTCTAGCTTTTGACAATGCAAATACCTCATACCTCAGTCAGAATGTTTGCAGCTTTTATGTCATTTTAGATCGGCATTTCTCACAGTTCTGACCTTCATTCTCATTCATGTTCCTCTGGTTTCCACTGCACATCATTGAATAAATGCAATTGTAAACATGAAGGTGTGCTGCATGTGACATCTTCATTGCTGTTATTTTGCACATGCAAGTCAGTTAAGTACCATTCAGTTCACACTATTTTTAAATTATTTTGCCACACCTAAAAATTCATGTTAACAGCAAAGCAGAAAAAAATCCAATCTGAGCTCTAAGACCGGCCGTGTAGACAAGAGTGGATCATTCACTACATTTACAGTCTCACCAGCCTGAAAGCAGGATGTGATGTTCTCTGAGGGTGCAGATCTGGGAGTAGTGGTGGAGTTGCGAGGGCCACAGGGGTCCACGTGGGCCTGGAGGCGAGGCAGGAAGGGCATGTAGGCCAGATCCTGGTCTGAGTACTGGGAGTTGAGGGCCATTGAGCCCAGAGGAGAGGAGTGGTTTCTCAGAGAAGAGGCCAGAGCTGTGGAGCTGCCGTACACCATGCTGGCATCGACGAATGAGGTGATGGCGTTGAGCTGCTCCCGATGCCAATGGGGCAGAACCACAGGAACACAGCTGGGAGCTGAGCGAAAGAACGGCATGCACCTCTGGATGCCGCTACGAGGATCTGACAACGGAATCTAGAAGAGACAGAGTAATTCATCTTTTGTTTAGTTTCAGAGAGGGCTTATTTACAATGATGAATTTAAAAACAAAGAAATCTAAGCCCTTAGTTTTCATGGTTAGAACTGAGAAAAGTTGGTTTTACCATGTTTTACATCATAAATCTAAAAGATGCAGCATTTCATTAGATGCTGCTGTTATACATTTTTTTTTTGAGATTTTACAACACATTTTTATATATATATCTATATATATATATATATATAGATATATATATATATAGTATATGTATAATAGATATAAATGTGTATATCAAGTGTATACCACTGTGTAGGAGGGAGAGTCTCAGACAAATGTCAAAGACAAAGACTGTGTCAAAGACAGTCTCAGCAATTCTACAAAGAAGGAATCTACTGATGGAAACATAGATTATAAAAGTCTTTAGACTCTAATGGGGCTTATGTGGAAAAATAATTTTGTTATTTTGATAAATACACTTTTTATTACATTTGTCTGAGAACTTTTGGACTCTCCCTCATTTATCAAGTACTTTTGTTCAGTAATATCTTCCTGTAATATGTGATGTTATCTTTCTTTGGATTATTATTTGAAGAAAATCCCCATTGTTTTGAAATTGATTAGTTTTGTTGTTGGTCTACCTCAGAAACAACCAATAAGTAATAATATAATCATAAGAAATTTATTTTAGATAATACAAGCCCTGAAAAGCTCAATGAACTACAGCATAATTTTATCTAAGGACACAATACTGCATTCAGTGATGAAAGAAAGTGGATGAAGTGATGAATGAGTGTCATGTCTCTGCACATAAAGCCTGAGAACAGAGGGATGTTGAGGGCGGCTGACTGTCGGTGGTGCACCTGTATGGGGAAGCAGGGCGTGTCCCGGCTGCAGGTGTGGGTGCAGTCAGCTCCTGTTTTGAAAGCTGCTGTACTGGGACTCTGAGGCGTCAGCACCAGGTCATGGTCTATCCACTGGCCCCACTCCACCAGCAGGTGGGACAGAGTGGAGTCCAGAGAGATGTTGTCATTATGAGTGAAGAGCACCTCCTGAGACACCAGCCGCACCTGGACGACGAAGAACAGGTTGAGGAGACAAGCAGAGCTGAAGGGACAGATGATGAGCACAGGGGTCTTACAGGAGGCAGGCTGACGTTGTGGTAGGTGTGGTCTGGATCCCAGCCTCTGGGGGTCCCCCACACATCCTCATACTCTGGAGGCAGCCAACGGGAATACGGCATGTTTGCAGCCCCCCACCTCGGGTGCTGTCTGAACAGGACAACAGAATGAACGGCGGTTATAGTGACACACTCCACACTGCTCTGTCACAGCCGGTTTCTGTGGTTGTGTATGATCGGTTCTCAGCAGTGACCTGTTATTGCACTCTCCTGTGATGGATCTGTAGCGCTCTGACAGACAGTCTGTGTGACAGCTGGGTCTCTGCAGCTCAGTGGAACAGCCCGTCACCTGCAGCAGATTCTCCATGTCGCCTTCACTCAGCAGCTCTGTGACAGCATACAGCACCAAGATCTGATATGATGACACAAGTCTACTACTCTGACTATTTATAGGTTTAGCTTTGAGTACAATTAAGGTTTTATTTTTTTTTTTAATGCTGATGTTTAACTCCAAATTTGTAGAAAATACAAAAAAAGTTCAAGTTATTTTTTAAACACTCAATATTACTGTATTAAGTTCATAAATCAGTATTTGGAAGACCAGCCCTCTCCATTTTTTGACATTGCTGTTACACCTAACACTAAAATGCAAACAGCTTGTAACATCTATTCTTCTTGATAACACATCAAAGGTTTTCAGTGGGGTTCAGGTCTAGTAATTCAGAGAGATCTCTTATTTATTATACACAACTGCATAAATAATATTAATATATTTAAGGTATTTGATTCATTTTGCAAAACCTAAATCATTCATAAAACATCAATATGTGCCTTAGTTTTTGTGTGAATTAGTCCGGTGTCACTACAGACTCTTCAACGTCTGGTAGGCTCTATAACTGTTTAAACTTTGAATAAACTTTTTTTTTTTAGCATGAAACACACCGAGAAGAACAGTCAGGACCAGAGTGAAATCAGGTTGATGTCATGTTGAAGAGTTACAAAAAACTAACACTTTGGTATTTATACAGACTCATATTAGAGGAAGTGCTCATATGAACATTATACAGTTGTGCTCATAAGTTTACATACCCTGGCTGAATGCGCATGGGACAGTCTTGGATGTTCCAACATGACAATGACCCAAAACATAAGGCCAAGTCGACCTGTCATTGTCTACAGCAGAAAAAAGTGAAGGTGAAGAAGTGTCCATCTCAGTCTGCTGACCTCAGAGTCACTTTGGGGAGGAGTCAAACATGCAGTTCATGCAAGAAAACCCAAAATCTGAAGGAACTGAAGGTATTTTACCAAGAAGAATGGGCAGCTTTACCATCTGAGAAAATAAAATGTCTGATCCACGACTACCACAAAAGACTAATATCTGTCATTGATGTTAAAGGGGCGGGGCCAATACAGAGGGTGAAGAACTAGGGTATGTAAACTTATGATCAGGGTCATTTGGATAGTTTCTGTTGTCAGTAGGATTTAAAAAGAGCAAACACATTTGTTTGATAATGAATGGCTTCACCAAACCACTAGCCATGAGTGAAAGAAAAGTTTTTGTATTATCATTTATATTCTCTGAAAAATGGACAAAGAATCACAAATTCTGCTAGGGTATGTAAACTTATGAGCACAACCGTAGAATTGAAATGTGCTAGCCTGATACTAAGACAAAAGCAACTTCAAAAGGATGCAACAATATGGGAAAACAAAACTGACATGCAGCTTGATATCCTCTGTAGTGTTTTTCTGTTCAGTACCGTGAGGATTGGGTTGGACCATGGTGTGAGTGTAGACCATTTCTCTGATCAGCTCCACTGTGTTGTCCAACAGTTCAGCGGCACGGATCTGAGTCCTGGTCCTGGATTCAGTCTGTTTGAACTGAGCCAGCAGGTCACTGGGTCTCAAAGGGCCCTCAGACAGAGACTTCTTTACTCTGAAAACATTAAAAATAGAACAGACGGTATGTATGCAGACATGCTATGGTGGCTTCATAGTATGTAACTCACAGATAAACTCTTACCTTTCGCTTGTGTGGGCATAAGCGGCATCAGTCAGCTCAATTGCCCTCTGAAGAGCCTCCTCCACAAACGCAGATCCCAAGTACACAGTTCCTGAAGTCAAAGAAACTGTATATTTGGTATTCACAAATTAATTTACATCTGTCTTCAAATGTTTAGCAGTGAAATATGGAAAAGAGTTCTGAACCCCTTTCCATCTGGTCCCTTTTTATTTTCTACAGTCTTCACTTTTGTTTTTCTGTCCTTATACACTTTTTACCCTTCAATTGCTCTACACTTCTGCTTTTTTAAAGTGATTTTCTGACTCAGTAATTTGCCTAAAAACCAATGACCATTGATATTTGTCTCTTTAAGAGGCATCCCCTGTACAACAACATTATCAATTCCTATCAATATCCTTTATCCAGCTGTCACTATCATCTTTTTATTTTTATTGGTTTTTAGTTAGTTATATTTTTGTTCATTATGATTTCTGTTAATATAATTACAGTTATTGTCACTGCTGTTAATGATATGGATTTATTTTTTATTTGTGAGTTATCATTTGTTGTTACTAATTCCTGTCTTTTTTTCATTTCTCTCTATCTCTCTCACACACACAAATGTATAATGATGAATATGTAATTGGTATCTATTTTGTTTTGTCTTATTTGTTGTCATGCCTTTCACATGTTTTGTTATGCACTGAGTCACTTAAAAAAATAAATAGAAAATAAATACCTAAAAAAAAAAAGCTAAGATATACGAGTCCCTCTGTCAAGAATGAAGCTGATTATGCACACTCCACATCATTCCACCTGTTCATCCTGCTAAATACAGCCATCTCAGTGGAAGGGGGACAAAATCCACAATCAAAATTTCCCAACTTACAATTTCAGTGTTTATTCACTTGTGTTCCTAAATTACTCCAGTTCTGTGCCATTGGAATGTACAGTTATAAAATCAGTATTCCCTGGTGAAATATAAAAAATTTGAGGGTAATTTATTGCAGTTTTATCCCTCTACTCCTCTCAGCCAAATATTATATGTTTCACTCCACTACATTTGTCTGACATTTACTTTTCACATTAGTTTTTTCAATGTTAACAATAAACTGAAGGATTTCGTGTTCCCTCGTGGGTTGAGAAACTTCTCCTCGAGCTAAATCATTGTAAAAACTCTTGAATTAGCTCGGAAATTCATCGTGCGTGTGACTATTTAGAGATACATGGTTCTCACACGATAGAAACACTACAAACTAATAGCTTTTTCTTCAATATTTACAGCCGTGAAATGCTACATATGTATTAATGGAGCAGTAATACACCATTTCCCATAAAGTTTAAAATTGTATTCCTCTTATGAAAAAATTGTGATGATATGATTTATTCTTGATAAAGTGTAACTAGGACTCATTAAGTAAATAGGAATAAAAAGAGGAATGCGTCTGAAAACAAAATTATTCCAACTTTATGGGCAAAATCCAAAAACACCACATCTACAACATATCTGCACATTCACTCGTTTTACAAACATGTTCATATTTTAAGCACATTTTGCTCATAACAATACATGCTTTTATGTAGGTAAGTTTTCATTTACTTGCATTTGAGTGTGGTTTCAGTACTTTTACTTAAAATAAAAAAAACTACCACTGATGACTACACTGAGTTGCCTCTTATCTTAAGTGGTTAGGGTTTGAGCCAACAGGGTATAGTCAACTATTGTGAAGACACACTGAAGTAATTACACTATAATATGAAGAAAACATTTCCAGTAATGAAGATAAATCATACCTGTGGTGTTGTCAAAAACGCCGTTTAATGAAACATGCTCAGGGAAGGACAGCAGGATAAGAGCCAGTCCAAGCAGAGAGAGGGACACCTGAAACCAGGAGACATTTAACCAAATGCCTTAAAATATGTGCTCAACCGCACAATGAAATGAATTAAAACAGAAGCAGTTTAAAGAGTAACTCACCATGAGAGCTGTATCCATCGGAGTTCCTAGAATTATTTAATCAGTACACGTAGATTTGTTTTTCTCGTTTTGAACAGTTATGAAGCTCATAGTATCTTATTGCTGCGGCGACTGTGACTCATCTTGAGAGCTAACAGGTGTGTGCGTCAGTGTGTGTTCGGCTCTGAGCATCGAGTTTGCCATTTATACACTGGCTGCAGAGCCAACAGGTATGTGCAGAATCCTCTTATCTGTCCTTCTGGTGACAGGAACCCTACATCAAACACTGGACTCTCCACCTCAGCATAATAACCTCTCAAATCAAATTTACTTCTGTCCTGCTGCTCATGATGAAACCCTTGTCAAATCATTGGACTTTTCATATAAAGCAAACATTTCATCTCATCCCAGCAGAGACGAGTGTTCAGGTATAAACATGAAGACACTGCAACAGTAATGAGAAGCTGTGGCATCTCTGAATTGTATGTACTTGTATTTGTATTATGTCAACTGAAGTAAAACTGCAATTGAAATACTGAACATCCACGCACAGACAAGACAGGATTGGCATGTATGCTGAAAGATGATTAAATACAAGTTGTACTTTAAAATAACATTAAAAGCTGGGATTTTAAAGATGATTTTCACTACAAGTGTATCAGTTTCTTTGCCATTTGCCAAATCCCTCAATCTGATCGTCTCTGTGCCAGAGACAGACAAGTGAGTTAGCTGGAGGCAAGGATTGTGGGAAGGGATAATAACTGAGGAGGATGAATATAAGAAAGCTTAAAGGATCAGACACAAAGGTCGAGGTGACGGCAGGTCTCAGGACGTGACTCATAAAGGCCAGTTGTGTCCAGTAGAGGCATTAAAAATCAAATGTGAACCTCCTGCAGTTGCCTCTGGCCTCTTCTTCTCTTTGATGCTCCAGGTGTGTGATACCATCAAATACGCAACTCATCAGTTCCATTTCATTACATTGTTATTAATATTATCTCTGTTGACCCACATTACACATCATTTACTGGAAGTGCCAGGAGAAGAACCAGAAAAATGTGGAATTATGTCTGAAAAATGTCCTGTTTGAAAAAACAAATCTCATCACAGTCATATAAAAAATCATGAAATCATTCTTTTAGGCCTTGGCTTGTTTTGACAGGATGGTCCACCTTAATCAACAACAGAAAAGGCTTTTTTTGTTGAAATGACTCTCTAAACTACAGAACAGAGACAAAGGGAAATGAAATTAAAAGCACATATCAACAGGTGCTTTTTGTAGCCGTTAGGGAAAGGACACTACATATTGTTCCAAAAAAGAATAAAAACAACAGAATTTTCATACACTTTTTATTCACCTACTAAGTGGTTAGAGCATTTTACTGTTTTCCATTACTTATGTTTTTTTTCCCCCATTTCTTTCATCATAATAAAATCCAGTGTTTCATTTCTCAAAGGTCTGGGGCATCAAATATTTGATTGTCTGTTTATGCAAAATACAAGTTAGCTCAAATCATTTCAAAATATTATAAAGTAAATGGAATGAAGAGCTTAATACTGAAAAGATCTGTGCAAAACAAGTTCAAGTAAAAGTTAAAAACACCTAACATTATTTTAACTTAAAAGACACATAGTTCACAGTACAAAGCATTCTATTAGCCCACAGCTTCAACAGCAGTTAGATGGAAGACTTACATAAAGTATTAGTCAACTTGTTTGGCTGAGAGGAGCAGCTCAACACTGCTCGTCTCTGGATTTAGGCATGCTGAGACCACAGGAACCGATCACAGCGCTCAAGCATCGTCTGGATCATTGCCCTGAAACAACACAAAAGAGACTGTACTGCACTGCAAAGATCAAATCCCTTTAATGATCCAAGTGATCCAGTTTCTAGTGGACCTTGGAGTTGGAGTTTATATTGGCCTCCTGACTCACCTCTGCCTTTTCTCAGCTACTCTCAGCAGCTCACAGACCAGTGTGGAGTGCGGTGAAAGGACCAGCTGCACTCCACATTCCTCCAAGACGGCTAGAGCTCGGTCAGGCCCGGCCGTCCGAGCCAGCCTCAGGGTCAGGTTCTCTGGGCTGACCCTTCCACCAGAGTCTGCTGAGCCGTTAGACCAGCTGCCCCCATTAACACCTGTGAGTTGCTTCGGCACACTGCTGTACTGTTGAGACAACTGGATCAGGAGCTTCCACTCATCCAGAGTCACAGGCTCAACTCCTGGAGAACATCAGAGATCAGACATTAGTCCATATCAAAGCAGTGTATGACTTCCATCACAAATTTTTCTTCAGATTTGTAAAACCTGAGTGATAGCCTACTTATCAATAATTCATTAGTCTTTCTGTGCTAATGCACCTCTATCACTTTCCTCATGGTGAACAACTTCGAAATCGACTCCATCACAAACAGTCCACTTGTTTACATACTAAACCGAAACTTCACTCAGTCCTTTTTGGAAAGTGCATTGTGGGAATGGGAATTCCACACAGCCGCAGCAGCAACAAACATATGGAGACAAGCAATGAACCCTTGTCCACAACTGGGTCAGAAGAAATGGAAAGAATTTATGACAACTGACTGATCTTATAATACAGGGAGTGTAATCATGAAAAAATATATTAATACATTAGGTTCAAGGCATTTTCAGAATATGTCATTGTGTAGGTTTATCATACACACCTCACAACCATACAAGATATGGCCGGGCCCTTACCGCTCACTCACTCCTTACAGTACGTGTATGATAAGCCTCTCTATACGCTTGTTGTTGCTGCGAGTGCGTGGAATTCCCATTCCCACAATGCATTTAGTGGCAAAACCTTAAATTTACACAAAAACGCTGAACTGAAAAAAAAAAACCTAACTCCCCTCTTAAAAAAACAAAACAACTTATTGTCTATATCTTGTGTATGGCAGGCATTACCTGTGGCTTGCTTAATACAATAAGGATGACTGTCAAATAGTCATCTACAAATACAGACTTTCATTTATTATCTTTCCCTGATACATAAGAACATAAGAGGTACTGAGAAGTTTTACCATCGGGTCCCTCCAGCAGACTAATGTCATCCAACTGACAGATGGTGGAAAAAGCCTCCGAGCGACGCTGCAGCTCACAACAGAGATAAAGATATCCAATCCAGTATCTGCTTGCACAGAGAATAAACACAGGGACACAAGTGACATTGCAAACCCACTGCCAAACGCTTCAACAAAAAAAACAGTGTTGTGTGCAAAACTAAATAAATGAACAAATAAAGCTGTACCCATGACTGCGGCACAACTCTGCCATCTTCTGCTTGGAGGAAAAGTCTGCAGGAAGGCGAACCAGCAGAGAAAGCAGGCGTCCATATCCCCAACTGAAACAGTGTGAATGCCACCTACAACAGATGTTTCAGATAACTGTTCTGTTATCTTCACATATATTCCACTGATCATATTTTAAACAGCTGCAACATTATTTTCATGTCAGCATTTTATTTTAGTGCCATGAATAAAGTCCTGTATTGCATTCATGATGGCTGTTTATTAACCATGAAAAACCCAAACAGCTGCCGGAGACCAAGAGCTGCTACTGTTGTAAAATGTTCATTAACTTCTGAACCACTGTTCCTATCACTTCATTTAAAGGGGTCATATTTTGCTAAACCCACTTTTATTACTCTTTGGTTCATTTATTTGTGTATTTAAACCCTAATAGTTCATAAAGTTTGAATTTGAACCCTCCAGGTGCTGCAAAGCTATCTTTATATTCATTTTGGAAAAAATCAAGTGGATTTCTACAACCTGTTTTAATTCCTTAATTTGTTGTGTCTATGACTAGTTACGTTACGACATTTGCACATTTAAGGTCAACACTTCTTAGGAACATTTCTCCGAGCACAACATAATTGTTTGTCAGCAGCAGTGGTTGTAGTCCACACTGAAAATATGTCCAAACTTCGAGCCGATTACCTAAAATGTTCAGTTGTTGGTTGTACTAACAAACACAAGTGGCTGAACGGGACAGAGAAGCAGGAAGGGGTGGGGAGTGAAGTGGCTCATTTGCATTTAAAGGGCCAGAGCTCAAAATGACCCCTCATGTCATTACTCAGAAATAGGGTTGAAGATGGACCTGTGGAGTTTAATGAAGAATTCAGACCCAAGCAGAACATTTACAGTTTATGTAGACCGCAGGGAAATGTTTTAAAATGCATAAATTCCATTTAAAAAAAGCAAAATATCATTAATTTAAGTAAATCAGGTAAAATGCAGTTAGTCACATTTTCAACAGCATTAGATTTGGCTTGTTTGGATATTCAGAGGCTCCATAGTAAACATGGAAACATCTTCTGCCACACTGATTCACCAATAAATCCCACATAGCTTGACAAATGACAGTGGTTAAAGATGCTTAAGTCACCTTTTCTTCAGTTTTCTCTGTTCTGATAAAATAACCTTTGAATTTACTGTGAACTTTAATGAACAACTACATAAAAATTCTGAAATTGCCACAAAAATAGTTCTAGGTCTTTATCTTGTGTATTCCTTGGGGTCAATTTGACCCCATTCTGCTGCCTTTGTCTATGGATTGTGGATGTGGAAGGCAGCGGAAGGGATGAATTTTGTTAACAGATAATTTTTCCTTGCTTCATGTCTAGTTATACATTTACATTGTACATAAAGAGTGTCAAACCTAGGTTGTCCATTAGGAGTCAGGGTATCACAGTGTTGAGGAGCATCATGGATAAGTGCAAGCTCCAGCCAATCCTGTCGCAGTGATTCTGGTTCAAGAAGAGACTGCAAAAAAGACAACCTAGAAGGAGAAATTAATGTAACGTAAGATTTAAGTCTTTTTTTTTTTTAATTATACAAAAGGGAAAAAAAAAATTAAATACCTGTGTTCCTCAGTTCGTGACTGGACCAGATTGTCCAGGTATGCCAGGAAGTGTCTTTGCTGAGCCATGGCCATTACATCAGCAGGAGTTATTGTAGGATAGAACTGAGAAAATGTACGTACAGCCGCCTCTCCATGCTTCTCATAAAGTCTGAATGTCAAAATAGGGAGCTTACTGTAAAAATCTTAACTAACATGCTCATTATTACTTTTTTTTTTACATTATTTTTACAGTTACTGACCTGTATAAGTGAGGGAGGAGAGCAGGTGCACTCCAGGACTGCAGCTCTTTCAGGCTGCGCAGTGACCTCAGCAAATCCCCTCTCTGAATGACCTCCACCACCTTACTGGACTGGGAAAGTTCTGTGGAGGAAAAGATCACATGTAAGACCAAACTGTATCAGTATCAGTACCAGTTAATACAGTTAAATGTTAGTCTCAGTCTTCACTCATCCAAGACTAAAGTGAGCCACAGTCATCCATCTGTAACACCATTATAGTGATAGAATTTAGTTGTATTTGTGCTTAAATACAAAGTCAACATACTTGTACTTGCAACTTTAATCCATGACATCTCAGAGTGAAATACTGTACTTTTACAGCACCACATTTGTCTGAGTTTTAGTTACCTATTAGCTTTCAGATATGAATTTTAATAGCCTGATAAACTGTCTTCTAGAGACAATATGATTATCACAAGATAGACAATATAAACACATGATGCACTGCTGGTGATCTAACTACGCAACTGTATATTAAGTAGTTTTAAACTGACCTCATCTTTGAACTACTGTAGGAGTCAAATGCAACACATGTTAAAGCAGCACTAAGAAGGATCCAAAAACATATCATACAAGTGAAAATGTAGGCAGACCTTACTAATACCCCCACCCTGCCGCACAACACTTTGCCCCCTCCTGTTCACTGATACCCTGCCTACACAGGGATTCATTTTAAAGTAGTAGTAGTAGTTTATTCGGTAACAACAAACAAAAACACCATATTCATTGTTCTGTATACAATGGACCGAAAGGGTTTAGGCTGAAGTAAAAACTTTGAATTAAAGGTAACTGTAAACTAGATTAAACTAAATTACTGTCCTTTTTGGGTAGTTCAGTGAAACCAAGACAAACATTATTCCGCACAAGTCTTTCAATCTGATTGTACTCTGCCGAATTAGGTGAATGGTGTTGGAAAAATCGGTTGGACAAAAATCTTGGACAGACAGATTTCTGGTATTACCGTCTCCTACATGAGGCAATCAGTACAAGACACTGTTTATGTCATCATCTTCTATCAGTTTAATCCAGTTTACTTTAAACTTTTTGCTCTAGGAGAACTCTACAGATTTCCTATGATTTAAAAGTAATAGGTAAATTGTCTGACCTTGCATAGCCTCAATGAAGGAGCTCTGTACATCGGACTGCTCCTGATAACACAGTAGACACATTCTCCTTACACGTTCTTGATCGAGGAGGAAAAAGTATCGTCGTAGAAAGGTTGTGCAGCCGAGTGCATGCTCATCCGTCTGTTTCCTAAAGCAGCTCAGCTCTGTGTAGAGCATGGCAAGCTGAGTGAGATTAGCCAGGAGATCTGATGGCACAGGTTTGGGAGACACCACTCTCACAGGCTCTGGAATGGTCACATTTGAAACTTCAGGGTCCTCTTTGTGATCTGATGTCAGCTGTTTTTCACACTGGTCCTCTTGTTCTCCAAGCTCTGAGGAATCTTCTTTCTTTTCTGGTAACATACTTCCTGTCGGTTCTCCTGTTAAACAGGACTTGTCCTTTTGCTCTGAACTGGTGTTTAAATAATCCCCCTCCCAGTTTTCCTCTCCTGGACCATCAGTTTTTGATGCAACCTCCGTGGGTCCGAGAATCCTCTCCAGTACAGGAAGCCACTCCAGCAAAGTGTCTTCCAGGCAAACTGGATCCAATAACACCAGTGGATCTTGGATCTGGATGCTGATGTTGGATATAAATGAATTGGAATATGTCAGTGAAATTAGATTTTTCTTAACAAACATCTGACATTCTAAAATTAAATCCTGCACTTACATGGTACGGTCTGTTGCTGATCGAAGTTCCTCCATGTCTGCCTCAGTGTTGGGAATTTCAGCACAAATCCTGCAACACAAATGTAATCTGATTTACTTCAAATGGTCTGTTGATAATAAAATATATTCTCTAACAGTCACAAAAGATAAAGTGTGTACATTTGACATTGATTTATTTGACAACAGTCTATGTCTCATTTGTGTTTGGTAGAAATAGTTTTAACTTACTCATTTTCCATTTCTTCAGAGTATATAGATGTAGGAGTAGAAAATTCTGCTTGTACACCTTCTCTGAAGTCGGGCCGTTGCCAGAGCTCAGAGTTCATCTGGAGGGTGTTGATCTTCTCTGTTGTCTTCTTTACAAAACTGGAGACACTGATGAGAGAATCAAATCAGCAACTTTTAATCAAAAACACAATACTTTAACAACCTGACAGGAAAATGTAACATTACATGTACCTTTTCATCTGTCAAACCAGTGAGTGAGAAATGCTTAGAAGTGAAACACACTACATGGCCACACACAGTAATAACAAAGACATAAAAAAAACAGATGTGCATTTTCAATGGAAAGGAGAAGTAAACTACAACAGAAGCTTAGTTTAGTTTCACTGATGAAAATAAGACAAACTGAAAGAAGAACAGGCCTATGAAAACAATGCTAGAAAGCAGAACAAAGAAGAAAACTTAACTAATGTCTTTATTGTTGGGTTCTGTTGTTATCCTGTAGTACTGTGGAGTTTAACCTGGTTCTATGTGTTGTGTAGAGTTAAATCTGGTTCAATGTGTTGTGTAGAGTTTAATCTGGTTCTCTTTGTTCTTGAGTTTATTGTGGTACAATGCGTTCTTAATAGTTTAACCTGGTTCTATGTATCCTGTATAGTTTAACCTGGTTCTATGTGTCCTGTATAGTTTAACCTGGTTCAGTGTGTTCTGTAGAGTTTAATGTGCTTGCATATATTGTCATTTCAGTGGATGTTTACCTTTCTTTGACGGCCTGCAATGCAATGCGGGGGGGTTTGGGACGGAAAGACAGGGGCAGATGAAACTGTAGACCTTGTTCAGATCGTTCACCCTCCATACGCTCACTGCTCTGTGGATCTGAATAAAGATGGTGGCAAAAGCCAAGGGAAAAACACAGATGGATGGAGTAGTGGAGGTGAATGGTGCGAGGGAGAGGACAATAACATGCAAGCTGATGGAGCAAAGGTGCCAGACACCATAGAGAAAACATAAATTAAATGCTGCACAATATGAAAAAAAATTATGATATGTGATACAATGAAACAGACAAGAAACTTAATATTAACAGTGCAGACCAGTGAAAATTACATTCAAAGCATGGCTGTCATTCAGGGTAATTATTGGTTCCCAAAGCAAATCAAATAGAGCACAACTTTTATCAAATTATTTATTGTTTAAATCAAATCACAAATACTTTCATTATATTGGCAATAATACAAAAAAGCAGCAGCAACAGAATTCATCAGTAGTAACAGGTTCATAGCAATACATCTTTCAGCAGCTTGAAATGCTCCAAAATATTTATTTATATTTGTAAATTATTCAAGTAGTATAGTAGTATTCAATGTAGGATGGCTATTAAACTGAAAACAAGTTCAGTTTCTTTTATCATTAAATCCAGAAGCAAGGAAAGAGTTGTTTGTTGCTGCTGTATAAACACACAACGAGAGCACAGAGAAAGAAAGAGAAAGTGTGTTAGAGAGAAAAAGAGAGATGAAAAACAACAAAATATGTTTGAGTGACTCAAGTTTTCTGCTTCTGCTATTTTGGTTATTCATTTTGATCAATAAGGTCAGTTTATTGTGGTTTAATAAGTTCTGTTGATATGTTTCTATTACGTCAAGAGTTCCAGAAAACTCTTTGACATGTCTGAGCCAACTCTATCACACAGCATCATGGAGCAGTGTTGGGCTATAGATGAAACCCTTATCCTGCTCATTCTAAACACTAATGACGGGAACTGAAATCCAGAATTTAATGAGTCCCAGGCCAAATAAAAAAAAGACCACAATACTGATAATTGCCAGTGTTACTGGTTTTTCTAAAATACATTTCCTGCACATCACTGCTACATAAAAGTTGTGTAAGTGTGGGGTGTGGGGTCAGTCTCTGGATTAGACACACCCTGTAGCACTGTGCAGCTCAAACACAATTCCTGGTCTTAGTGACTGTGGCCGCTGCTCACCAGGAGAATTAAATGGTAAAGTTGTCACTTCACTTGTTGGCACCAGTGCAACAAATCTGTGCAACAAATCTTTTGCATATTTGGGTAGAAACACAAGTAATATGTCACTACACTTGGTGAAAGTCCATCAAGTACAGGCTGAAAAATGCACAGTTTGACTGTTAAACATAGTATGTGATAAATCCTGGCAGCCCAAATACAAACACAAGTTAATGATTAAAAATAACTGTTGGTCAGCTGATTTGCTGTGGATCCATTCATAAATTTAATCGGAAATGGTCAGAGCATCATCTGACCTGTTAATATGTTCAGAGCTGGAGGTTTTAGAGATACCCATCCTTACTGACAGCTGCTGCTCAATAAGAAAATATGAGTCTTACCATGATCCACCTGATCCTCCTCCTGCACAAAACTGAACTCTCTGAGCCGCTCCTCCTCCGACAAGGACTGATTGATGAGGGAGCCTGTCTCCTCGTCTGACTGACTGCCTCTACGGCTGATCACACGGTAGATTCCACAGTCCAGGACATTAAAGCTCTCCTGGAAGATTCACATACAAAATGATAAGTGAAGTCATTCATTGCATGCATATAAAAGGTTTTATTACACTAGGGCAAGTAAAATAAAAATGATTTAATAGACTTTTCTATTCACATTAACACTGTTCTGTGACAAACATTAAGACGTAGATAAGACTAGTAGAAGTATTTGTTGGCTGTGGTGCATTTTCTACACAAGCAGCTCTCTATGGTTTATGATGAGTGTTGATGGAGAAACAAGCCTGAAATACTGAAGTTTTATTCCACTTTCAAACGGGTATAGCGTGAAATACAGAGACACTATATACATATAGTATCAGATTCACCTAAACTCTAATAAAAAGAGGAATTATATACAGGAAGTCTTGGTTATTTTTACTTACATGGGAAGAGATGCTGCTTCTGCGGCTGCTGGAGGCGGAGTCTAGAGGCTCCATTTTTAAGATTACTTCCTCCAGCTGGCCAATCAGATCCAGATGTGTGCTGGAACTCAGCTGAGACTTCAGGTGTTCGAGTCGGTCAATGGGAATTGATTTCCTAGCCTAAAATAGACAGACATAACCAATGATGCAATAAAAAAGTAAAATGAGAAACAAAATTTCTCATCAGATCTCCATATGGAGTAACTTTTTGACATCAAAACAACAAATCTGGCTTTAAGGTGAGGAGTTTGCATCCTTCGCCTGGGGTCTGTAGGAAAGTTTAAGCTAAAGCCAAAAGTTTAGATGGTCTGCAACAATTTACACCTCTAAAAATCCAGGAGCATTTGTTTTTTCTTTATAACTTTCTTTACTTTTCTAATCTGCACATCCAAGTCTACAGGATAATCTAGGAAAATTGAGTAGCAGTCAGTAGGTGGAGCTTTTAGACATTCTGAGCTGCCATCTTGAATGTAACCTACTTGGAATGTTAGGGTTTGAATCCTGAAATGAACCAGTAGTTTTAGTTTGACCCTTATTCCTAATTTGTCATACAAGTTTCAGGGTTGGTTGTCTAATTGCATATGAACAGTGTTCAGAAAATCCTGACTGTAATGATTAAGATCCACACTTTAAAACAATCAATCCTTTTTTTGGCTGGGCTCTTCAAAAATGACCATAATAAATCAGAGATTGTGTTACTCTGTGAACGAACATGGTAGTAGCATCCATCTCACCTTGCTTGTAGTAATGGCATGTTGGAACATACAGCAGACAACTGTGGCCAAAAGCCAGGACTCTCTGCGCAGCAGGCGCTCAACACAGCGCTCTGCTGACAACAGTGAGTAATGGGACAGACGCCCGCTGCCATGGAGACAGAAGAGCTCACTGCGGTAGACCGCAACATCAACCAGATCTAGAAAAACACAAAAAAGGTTGAGATTAATTCACAGTAAAGAAAAAAAAAGAAAAAGAAGGATTTATTATGATTGGTTAAATTGTAATTAGCAGGATATTGTCCCTGTTATGCTCTGATCTTTGGTAGAGGAATCAACATTATTACAATTTACTTTGTGTGATTATAATGGATCAGCTATGATATGCAAAGAAAGACATTTTAGAAAAAAGCACAAATTGAACACATTTTTTGATCATGGGAGGATAGGAGAACACACCTTTGACTTCAGTCCACAGAAGTACTTGGCCATTCTGAGGTGTGAAGATATAAATAGCTGAATCAGTCCAAGTCAGCAAATTTTGGTCACTACATAAATAAAACAATGTACAATTAGATATGTGATTTTTTTTCCTATTGTCTGACATTATTATTAGAATATGTTCTCTGTTTTTAATTTTAAAAAATTCAACATTACCCCAAATATAGAAGTTTAGGGAAGGCAACAGACTGGGGGCTCTTCTGTGCTGAGTTATAATGTGGCTCATTTCTACTTCCAACAGAAAAAAAAACACACATTAACAGACTTTCATCACCCTTCTACAGCAGAGAGTTTAAGAACAGTAAGAATCAATACCTATAAGAGATGAGGGGTAAGGGAGGACAAGCCAGTAGCTGTTTGAACTGATGCGTGCTCAAGACCTCGCCATTAAAATTGGCCTCCCATATGCGAGACCCTGGGCGAGCGCAGTATAGCAAGGGAGGCTGACCCACTAATAATGCCTTACTCTGAGGAAAAAAACAAGCTCCATACTCCCCATCACGCTCTTTATTTCCAACACGCCAGAACTTCTCCCTAAGAATAGATAAACATATAAACATACATCATTGCTGAAATTATTAAACATCCATAAAAACAATTTCACTTGTATAATCCTTGCTAGTTTACCAACTAAATGCTGCAAACCACAAAATAAAATACTTAACACAATATCATAATATCATATCCTTATCCCATGTTTAGCTTATCTCAGGAAAAGATAAAAGCCAAAAAAAAAAACCAAAAAACAAGCAAATTAAGAAATATGAAATGTAACTGGGACAAAATGTGTAATCTCACCCACTTTGTCCACAAAAAACAAATGCCTACATTGGAACTTGCAAAATAGGGACTAAAAAAAGTTTTACTAAGAGAGACATATGATGCATGTGATCAGCTGATTTGATTTTCAGCTTGTCTGACCATGACTGGTGACTGGCTGATCCTTTCATTGGGCATCATTCAATAATGAGCTGCAAAATGGTTCTAATTATGCACATAGTGACACAGACAGTTAACATCACAGGGTGCAAACATATTGTCAGAACAAACATTCTTCATTTAAAGCATAAACACAAGGAACAAAATTATAATAAATGACTTGTCGGTTGAAAGGGACATAGCACATCTCTGTGGTGGTGTCAGGCAGCTAAGATTAGCCACGAGTTATTACTCATGTGTTACTGTTATGACATAACAGCAGCAACATGTCAGATAAAGTGGACTATACTACACTTCATGTTTGAGGTGTGCCAGTGTTCAGTACCCTAAAGCACTACTTTAATATTTGACATGGAGTGAAAGAAAGGCTTAGATTATGCTGCACTTTTAGAGTTATCAATAAAAGTTATTTAATAGATTTAATAGGTTTATTATGAACATGAAACTGCATTTTCCATTGATGGAAAGTTACCAAAGGTGTGTATATACTGTTGATTAGTTCAGTATATACTGTTGATTAGTTAAGTTATTGGAAAAAAAAAAAAAATCAGGATTTAAAGATCAGACTTTTAAAAAAAATTAAAATCCAGAGAGAAAATTACCATCAGCACATTTCTAGTGATTTACTCAATATATGTCATAGAAGAGTGGATTCCGCATTCCATCAGTCACACTTCAAGGTATGCATCTGCCAGCAGCAGTGTAGGCTAACCTGTCTGTGTCACAGAGGTAGCAACGACTTAGGGATGATACCAGCAGTCGGCCATCTTGGTACCCAAGCTGAACAACTCTGGAGTCCACAGTGGTGACTGTCTGAACAGGAAAGATGACGAATGCTGAACCCTAAACACAATGAAAGAAATAGTGTGAAAAGTAATTTAGTATATAAATAAGAGAAACACAGCAAGAACAGGGACATAGCATTAGTGTCTATTGAAACTTTAGATAGTTGACTAAAAGCACTATATTAGAAACATCAGTCCACCTGCAATCTAAACTGTTGCCTGACAAAGTTGATTTAGATTTGATCATAACTTTTCGATAGATGTGTTTGTGATAAACACATTAACAGGAAACTAAACAAAGTGAGAAATATTGAAAAGAAGAACTGAGGGAAGACACTGAAAATCATCAGTAGTGCTGCTTTGATACCTTGCCCAGTTTAGAGGATCCTGCTCGCAGATATGACACCTTGCCTCCTGTGTCACCAACAAAAACTCTGAGGACACTAGTGTCCCAGCAGAGTGCAGTGATGTTCTGCCCTCTGTGCTCCCAAGACACACTGACCCTCTCTGGACGACCCCGCCGCTCCAGCTGCAGTTCCCACACAACCACTAGACCCTGACTGGACCACAGACAAACACAGACACAATGTGAACAACACAGCCTAGGCAGCCCAACAGAGTAACTGTGCAGAGGAGCTGGGCATATCTTCTTTGAATGCATATTCTAACCTTGTTGCAACAGCAATAAAGTCTTCATCGTGAGGGCAACAGGCCACCTGAGTGATGGATCCCTCCTGAAACAGGAAGGTCACATTAGGTAGAGTTAAAAGCAGAATAATATAGTAAGTATATAGCACCAATGGTAATCAGGAACATACAGCATTACCTTATGGGTGAGGATGAGCCGTTGTTTCCATCCCTCCCTCTGAATCAGGTGCAGCCCTCCTGCTGATGTGCCTAATGCAAGCCACTTCCTTGAAACTGCCAAACAGGTACACTGTACCACACCAGAATAATATTTCAAAAGAATTGACAAAATATTAATCAAAATTCATAATCTGTAATGACATTTTGTAATTTTTTTTAATGGACATTTATGTACTTCTGCTCAGACTGACAAGGCAACTTTTCTGCTTGATGAAGTCCACTATGACTGCACTAACTTTAGTCAAAGTTTTCCCAGTGTATATATTAGTATGTAAAGAGTGACCCCTGTGAGTTAAATGCAAATTTACTCAACAAATATAAAAGTTTCTATAAATGATCAAACTTACCTTAAGCCTGCCAGAGTCTAAACGTAGAGCAGAGAGAAGTGGATCAAGGCAGTCAAACTCTGCCAGAACATTTCCATGATTCTCTGGCACAACTGGTACAAGAGGCATCGTTATGGGTGACTGTCCAACTAAGAAAGAAGACACAGGGAATAAAGTGTGGATCAGATGTGAAGCACTTCAAAAGTCAATAGTTTGCTTCCTTAAACACAAAAGGCCCTTAACTGTGTGGTATCATATGACTTTCAGTATCTACCTTGTCAAGATGGCATTGGTCCAATTCACACTACCTCCAACCTAGTATATATTTGTCCAATTAAGTAGACAGTTCAGTTTTTGCCAGAACTTATGAAACAAAGAAACTTGTTAATGGGCCATGGGTCAGACTCTAGTGTTTACTACACCATTAGAAGAGGTCACTAGAGAGCACAAAACAGCGTAGTTTGGCTTTGATTTACTCCTTGTGGTTTTTAATGAAGTAATGAACTAATGAGGAAGCAGAAGCGAAACTAAAGCTGTAAAAATAAACATTTCAGTGTGCATGGTAGATCACTGTCGTCAATAAAAGTCAAAATATAAAAGCTCTTGGACACATAAATTTATGAACCATACATCAGAGAGACATGAGCAGCCTTTCATTCCACTGGTAGGGTAAATCCAGAGATAACTAGATCGAATTATGTCACAGTATTGATGTCAGCTTTCTGAACAGCAGCAAAAGTTGCATTTAAACCAAGTACACACATTCACCCACATCTGACAGTAAGGAAAAAAAAACATTTAAACATCCTAAGAACTAGAAGTTTTATCTATAACGTAAAGCTTTACATGTCAGATACATTATGAAGGAAGCACTTTTTAAAGCTCGTAGATCAACAATGCATTTTAAAACTGGAGTTCACTACACGTACTTAGCTACTACATTTGCTTGTTAGCTAGGTCAGGTTAGCGTAGACCCTCTAATCGACGTACTAAAAGCTGCGAATAATTGGCTGGTCAACGCGAAAAACCCCGTCAACAACCTTGAAATGTCAAGCTTTTGAGTCTGTCTCTCATAGTAACGTTTCTCTTACTGTGGCCGGGCTAAACAGGCAGCTTTGTTGGTTAGTTTTCCATTCTAATCCACAGTGGAGGCGGTGTATTGATTAAGTTGCCGCAGTGCTCTCGTGAACTGGCAGCCTGCATCACGAGACCGTCTGCTGACACCGATGCTAACATTTCTGACCAAAATAACGAACCGCCGAAAACTCTCAAAAGTGTTAAATACACACGAAATGGCAACATGACACATACCTGATGGATATTTGAGGCTATTAAAAATCTGAGAACTTAACTCGTCCCGTCACTCTGTTTAGAGTAAGTTAGCTAAACAGGCGGTAAGCTAGCAGGGCTGTCCAGTCACCGTATTGACAAACTCACCAGATCAAATAAATGACACAACAACAGTTTCCGACGGCAACTCCGAGCCAAGCCAGATCCAGTTCTTTACATCTCTGCTTTTTGGTCACGTCGTCCTGGAGCCAGCCGTATGACAGACCCACAGAGCTGTCAATGCTCCGCTCAGCTGACCGGACACTTCCTGAACTCCCAACAGCCACGATGCAGGCTGTGGTCTACATTACCGAGGCAGAACCACGGCCATTAGTGGCACAAGTACACGAATACAAATAGAGTCTTATTGGCATCAAAATCCAAAGTATCAAAAGTGTAAGTGCAAGTGGAATCTACTTTAACTGTACGTATCTAATAATTTTATACTGAATATTGTGTAGGACCCTTTATGCAAAGACTATGCAAGCAAAGTAACTGTGACAAATAAATGTATGAAAGTGTAAAACAATATGTTGTCCTCCAAAATATAGTACAACTACAAAATACATTACAAGCACCTCAAAAATAGTATTTTACTTTCTAAAACTGACTGTGGCACAAAACAAGCCTTCTGAAATATTTGACAACAGCTTTGAAATAATAACAAAAGTGCATGAACAGAGGTGCTGCAATTTCAACAGAGAGAGTAGGATCAAAAAGCTTTATGCCTCACTTTAATTCAGACTAACGTTTTTTGTCTTCAGTGCAGACAGAATGTGCATACAATACAAACCAGTGACAGTGTGACTGGATCTCACACACACTAATGCACTCGAGTGCTAAATGTCTTTACAGTATTGCTATATTCACTTCCTCTTTTCACTTTCCAGAAATCGTCCCAGTGCTTAGAGGAGCTCCTAGTGTCCAGGCTCTCTTGTCTTTGCTCTTCATACTGATGGAACGCATGTTGGCAGTCCTCCGCTTGCCTCTCACCTCAGCCTGTTGTCCTGAGTGCCTTTCTGATTCCCATCTGAAATTTGGTCACATTACACCATTCTAAGCATCCCATTTAACTTTTAATGGTGTAAGTCTTTCAACCACTGAAAAAAAACTCACAAAAAAAGAGAAAGAAACTAATTACAGTTATTTTTGACTGAGATGCAGTTAGTCTCTGAATATTTAGGGATATAGCAGCATCTGCCTGTATCCTCATCATAAGCCACTGTGAATCACGTCCCATCAGGCTGTAATGTGTTGTCTCTTCACATCAGTCTGGAGGGCCTACACAGGCCATTTGTCCATATGCTGTAATGATTTCCTTGTCTTTCCTTTGAAAAACTGTCAGACCTCAGGTTTTCCTCATCATCCGACGAGTTTGCCAGATGTGGAACTTGCTATAGGCTGTCTGCAGCATCTCCTCCAAGTGCCCTGTGAGCTATAAAAAAGACAAATAATTTAAAGCACGAGTATCATCTGCAAAAGGCATTCTTATAGTTATTTATACCTCAGTGACTTACATTTGTACTTAAATACTGACGTTGAATTTTATCCTGAAAAGGACGAAGCTTGGTCATCTGAAATCTCTCGAGGTTCGACTTCATTTTCATGACCTATATGAAAACAAAATTTGAGGATATAATAAAGATAGAACCTGTAAATGTATATTAAGTATTTCACATCATCCAGGACTATTACAATGGTTAAATTTGAAAGTTTTTTTTTTTTTTTTATCACCATGATATGTAGTTATGTATGAAATATGGAGCCCTCTGGTAGTTACACATTTAAGACTGTATTTTTAATGTACACTGACATATGCACTACTACAGACATATCAAATGTGCCAATTAAATTATGTTTTTAACCTTTTCCTCCAAAAAAGGTGTGTTTACAGGAAAACAGGCCCAGAAGTGTCTCAACAACTCTCCTGCAGCTGCATAAAGATGCTTCAACTCTCCTTGAACCTCTGTGGGTACCATCTCTGAAAAACGTTAAAAGAAAAAACAGTGTGCGTTAACATTATGAATTTTGATATTTCCTTAGTATGTATTCAGGTTAAAGCAACAGAAGACTGCATATAAAACAGAAGCGTTATTTTCATTAGAATAAACACTTATCCATCTCTCCTTAAAGTGGAGTTGAGTGCTGCCGATGGGTAACTTAGTTACCCCGAACAACACAGGGCTGCTTGCAGCAATCACTGGCAACCAACATTTATCATAAGTAACGTTAATATTATTTAACAGTTGTGCAAAACACTTACGATTTATGGCTTGCTGTGCTCCTGCTTGCATGAGGACGCCACCTGGAGAGAGCGCTGCAATAGCAGAACTAGCTGATGTACTGGACAACACCTGCAGAGAGTGATGAAGCACTTTAGAGGCACCACCACAGTCTTAAACCTATTTCTATACACAATGTCTTTGGTGAATAAACACCTTCATAAATCAAGGTTTATCCTCTATTTTAAAGCTTTTATGAAATGAGCCATGTAGCAATCCCTGAAGGATCCATGATCTGCTGGACAAACCAGAAGCATTTGGTTTGTCCTGTGGTTGTTATGCAGTGCAGAGAAGGAATGGATGAAACAACATGGGTGATCAATAATCTTTGCCTTAGACTAAAACTACTAACTCTGAACTGAGCCTCTTTGTTCTGGAGATCTGCTACCATGGTGATGATTATGTTATCAGTGAACAACATGGATCATTATACCTTGTTAACCTGAAACAATGGGTACTGAAGTTGCAGAAATACAATGGGACTGATCAAACCTGAGTAAGATTGGGTTTGTAGTTGGCCATTTCATGCTGGATGTAGTTGACAGAGTTGATGATGTCCTGACTTGTTGTATACTGTTGGGACTGAAGTGGCACAGGACCATGGGCATACCTTACAAATAAACAGAAAGCATAAGAAAATATGTTAGAACACATTGTGAATGGATGTTAATAATACATTAATAATTAACTCAATATATGGACAAATGAGCTGTATAAAATTCAAGAAATAAGTGGAAGTTGTAAATAACAAGTGTTCCCCATGAGTGCTGTTGAAATTAGCCAAAAACTGGATTTGATCACTCGCTTAAAAAAAAAGAAAAGAAAAAGGTGCATCAACATGTATCACCTGTAGCAGATCGCCTTAAGCACCAACACATGTGCCAGTGATGTGATAAAATTTAAATAGTGTAAAGAATACATTTACACTCTATTATTACTTTACATTATTGTAACGTCTGCCAGAAACAATGGTTTGTCTAAGTGTAGCTAGCATAAAATTTTATCTAGTGGTTTGACAATTTTGCCACCTACTGAACCACTGAAGCATTTCCTATTGGGCCTTTGTAGGTTACTATGAGTACAAATCACTCTCTCTGTGGCCAAGTTTGGTTGTAAACCCTTTCCCTTCATTAGTGCTGAGTTCTTTTTGAATCATTCACGCTGTTCAGCTTGACGGTTCATGTAAAACTATGTACAGTAACATGACTCCTGTCATGCAGTCAATGCAGTGGCCAAAACCTGCATGAGATCTTGTGAACTGTGAAACTGTTGTACAACAGTACATTGATTTTCATAGTCGGATGTCTGTTTTTGTTTACAAGTCAGATACTTCATCAAAGTTAGAATATTTGTTGGCAGCCCTATTCCCCATGTACTAAGTTACATACAGGATGCCTGTGTCAGCTACTGGAAGAAATATTTATGCAAAGAGATCAATAATCTTTACTCATCCATAGTGTGTTTAAAATGTGTTAAACATTCATTATGGAAAAAAGAATAAGATACAGGTGTAGCAACGTGTGTAAACTGCTAAGTAATTACATGAAGAACAAAAAAGAAATACCACAAAGAAAATGTAAACCTGCAATACCTGTCAGCTTTCTTGAGGTTTAATGCAACTGTTTTTGGTCCGTTTTCCCTTTGCAAATCCTCATATTCTATGGCCTCTTGTAATCTAACCTATAGAAAAAGAAACACAGACAGAAAGTTTTTTACACAACTAAACTAACAGTTGCATTTGGATTTTTCCTGAAAACCACAGTGTCATAATACCTTCTTAACAGACGGCTGGAAGAAGTCAGAATCCCTTGAGTTTCCATCTGTACTGCTTGTCTCGCTGGCCTGGTCAACTTGAGAGTCCCTTTGTATGGAATGATGGACATGACATAATGAACACAAAAATGACACAGCACGTGAGTGTTTTATCAAGCATTTTTTTCTTTATTTTTTACAAATAAATGGTTTACCCTTTGCGTGAGCCTGCTGCCAGCACCATGGCACTGTGATGGTTAAACCGCTTTATAATGGCAGAGTTGCTGCTGTCTTTCACTGTCCTGTTCGAATTGGAGGTTGAAGGTGTTGATGTGCAAAGTCCATAACCCTGTGTCATAAAATATACCGAGTACTGAGGTTTAAAGAAGCCATGAAAAAAGAAACATAAACAAACACAAACAGTTGACTATCAGACATCTGGACTGCTTCAACTAGGGTCTGTCCAATTAAATCTCACCTCATCTAATGTTTTATCCTCTAATGACAGAAGATCAACCAAAGGATTCTTCACACCTTGACTGACCATAGACTTCAACCCTGCAACATATGGATTCATAGGTTTTACACACAACAACACACCTGTTGTGCTTTGCAGTAATGAATTAAGTAATATATGCAGTAGCATCAGTTAAAAAGATCAGACAAGCTTAACAGCTCCTACCTTTATCATCCTGCTTGGCACATTCTGAGAATATATCCTGTGTTCCTGTGTTGATGCGGTCTCTGTGAAAATAATGGGACTGGAAAAACCGCGTCCAGAACTCCTTCTCCGTCAGGTTATGAGGCACATTTTCACTGTATTTTTGTTTCACTGCAAGCATAAACCAAATGATATACATTTTATTTAAGTCATTCTATTGTTATCTAATAGGAAATACTAGTTGCACTTCAGTTCTTTAGAACGAATAAAAATATATGATTTGTGGTTCCTTTTTAAAAGTTCTGTGAACTCTTGGTGTATTGCTTTCAACAGTGTTTTCCTGAATGGGATAAAGTCAAAGTAGAGATGCATCGGTTTACCTGCTGGGTATGTTCTGAAGATGGATTCAATGATGTCAGCTGTTAGATTATATCTCAACCCATTGCACCCATCTGTCTGAGGTCTAATGTCTGCCTGTAATCCAAAAATTAGACAATAGTCAGTACTTCACAATTTGTTTGCTAAGTGTAGTTACATTAATGCTGTAAGAATCCTGTTGGGTAGGTCTGACGCACTTACCAGAAAGGCTCCAGATATACCGACTTCCTGTTTGTTGTCACATAAACCAGGGTCTGTATTGTTTATGCCTCCTAACCGATTGGCCCAGAATTCCTCAGCACTGATCACTTGGCTCACAACGAGATCTTTATATAACTGGAAAAGTACTGGGTCTTCTTGAAGCATTCTGGAGGTACAGAATAACAAAGCACTATTTAAGGGGTGTGTACAATAGTGCTAAATCTCAGCAATTATGTATTGTTATTAGAACAGAAGCACAAAATTGATGCAGCGCAGGAAATACAGTAAAGCAGTTGTGCCTCACCTGTTTTTCTCCTCCAGCTCTTTGTTAGCTTTCTTCTTGAACTTGGGCAGTAGCTGCTGCAGCAGTTCCTTGGCAGCATCACGGTCTTTGAGCGCACTGCTCTCATTGGCAAAGTGGAATGTGGTACTCTCACCAGTGTGAAGGACCAGCTGGAGCTGAATTTTGGCTTTACCATCCGGGCTGATCTTCTGACCTGCACAGACCAAAATTAAAGTATTCTGTAAAGAATAATTAACATCCCAGCGGTATTAACTTGAAGAGGCCGTGTACTCACAGCGGATGTCCGCATAAAGGTGGCTGACTGTGAAGCGGTCCTTGCCCTCTGGACCCCAGGCTATGCGTTCAGCCATCAGATACAGTGTACCATCCTGCTTCCTCTGGCGAACCTTTTTCACCACCAGAAGCACTTCCTCTGACAGTGAAGCCATGGCAAAAACTGAGAAAGCGCACAGTCGGTGATTAACACTAATCGCGACATGCCCTCAAGAGCAATACTAACACATTTCGGTGAAAAAAATAACAAATGTCAGTTAACCTCACCACCTTGTCCAGAACTCAAACAATACATATTAGCAACATTGACGGAAACAAAGTAACTTGTATGAAGCGCATATACGAGAAATCCGTGGCTTGCCACGCCGTCCTAAATTAATGTTCTGCTGTGGACGATGTCTTTGTGCTGATATAACAACTGGGATCTAAAAAGGAAGACTCCAAAGCGAAGATGGTAGTTTGTAGGTTTATCATATCAACTTAGCTAACCAGCGATACGTTAGCTAGCGTTAACATTACCAGTCAAGAGGAGAAAAGCCTGAGGGAGAAGTCGCTAATAAACTTACTTTACATCAAATACGGCCGGTACTGGCAAGTAGACGTCACCTTTCTTCAACACATAATCTCAAAATAAACTGTTCTGGATATAAAAAATAGAGAATGAGTTTTAAGAACCTGAATTTTTACTGTTCTAACAGTGGGCTCCCAGACTTCAGCGCCGACATGACTGCCAACCTGCGTGTTACACCCAAAATGTTCCGATGGGATAATGTGGTCAAGAAAGACAGTTCCGGGTTGAAACGAAAGCATAAAATAAAGCGAAAATAAAATCCTGATAATATGCACATTTTGGTTAACTCACCAACTATTTATTGTATTGCACTATAATTATAAATGCTAATTGTAATGAATACAATTTGTTGGACCGTACTGACTAACCATTTTGAAACTAATAGGATATATACTTAATGTAAGTATTTAAACATTGCCAAAACATTTTGTAAAGTTTGGCAAATTTAAATATTGACAAAGAATAAAAGAAAGATCTAGCTTGCATACTTACATAATATAATGTATATGAACAGCATTATGCAAAAGACCAAGGCCAACATTAGATTTGTTGGTTTAGTAAAGTTCTAAAGACTACACATATGCATTTTTCAGTCTCTTCATTAAGATACAATTTGGATATTTGGGAAGCATGTACACAGTTAAAAACAACAGCTCCAGGATGGCTATCTATAGACCAAAACTGTAATATATAGCGTGACCTCCCTTTGCAATTAATATCTTTAACCCTCAATAAGTTTTTTGTTTGAGCTTTATGGCATTATTTTTCTGATGTTTTATATTAGGTTTCAGTCAACACATGTCAGATGTGTCTAATTATTCGGGCTGCCTCTTCTTTTAAGGCTGTGCACATATTTCCTGTATTTTCTTCTTGTATCCAAAGAAAAGAGAATCAGAAATAAATATGTATATTTATTTCAACTCTGCAAAGACAACAAAGATAAAGGTGGTATAAGACTTTTGCACAGTATTATGCATATATTTGTTCATACATACATCCAAATATAGCTGTATAATGCTTTGATCTGTCCTTTCTGTGCTTTTCAATTAAAAACATAATCTAGTTCACACTCAGACATTCTAGGTGACTGTAAAAATCAATCATGATTATAGGTAAAAGCATGGAAGGTGGTGAACACAGTCCATGCTGTACATCACTTTAATATCCATCTCAAAAGTAGGACCACAAAAATGAATCTGTCACATCTCATCCTTTTCATTGAGAGGGCTCATGACTTCACTACTGTAAATCATCAGCATGAACTGCAATTCCTTAATGCATACACAATCTCGTAACATCCCTAATAAAAATATCATAATGAAAAATAATTAAATTGTAACATAACTCACTATATTACTAAAAGGCTGTGTATATTAAATTCTTGCAAAAATAAATAAAATATTTTTACAATGAATGTATATTATAACTAATGCTGAA
>JAPQRP010000025.1:16716797-16728290 GCA_037367295.1 Apogon hyalosoma
CCCCACCCCGTCCCAAATTTTTTCAAGGATAGAAAGGAGGAGGCTCATGATGCCATTAGTGGACCTTTGTTCAAAAAAGCTTGAGAAACACTGCACTAAAGGATCCTTGATGTGGGCGGTAACCAACAATGACCTCAAACATGTTCATACTAAAGTGGAAACACACACATCTTATTTCATCCAGTCTGTCATCTGTTTGACATCTGAAAGACCGACAATAGGCCAAAATGTGCTACAATGTAAACTGTATGCAAAAAATTACAAAAAATAAATATGTCCTACTCTTTTAACATTAAACAGATTTCAGGAAACTGTTTCCTGTTACTCAAAATCTGAAAAGTACATCTAAAACTCTATCTTTGAGTACTGTCATCCTGCTGTTATCAAAGTCTATCTTGTCATGTTTAGCCCCATTTGACCCATAGAAAGTCACAAAGGGCCAGATCCTTATGGAATTGAGTGTTTCCACTATTTGCAGCAAACTGCACCCACATTTTTTTTTCACCATTTGTTTTTTTCCCACTAAAGATACACTGGCACAAATACACCTATAAAATTTAGCACAATTTAATAATAGGATCAGATCAAGCAGTAACATGTGGACACATTTTGTGTTCAACAGTCTCTGTCATATAAACAGTGTAACTTATATGCATGTATTATACATATTTGAGTAGGTATTTATAAACCCATCAACATTTTGTGTAATACAATTTTGGGGGATAAAATTTTTAGGTGAAAAATGTCAAATTACTGCTCATAACACGTGGACTTGAAACAGATATACATTTTTTAAGCTTTACGCAAACATTCAAAACATGCAGTTGTCAAGAGAAATTGATATCAAGTAGGACAAAACCTTTTAGATATTATGTTCAACTATGCTGAAAATAAATTTTGGGGTAAAATATTGAAAAGTCTCTGTTTAATTGACATGAGAATGTGGTAACACATGGGTGGCTTTTTACCATTATATGCGTCACCCAAAATGTTGACTTATTTTTTAAAATAACAAACCAGATATAATCACAATGATTTATTTAATGAATTTAATACTAACACAGTGTTATTTACAACTTGTGTTGGTCCATAGAGTAAAAGAGTAATTTCTCTGTAACAGTTCACAGACAGTCTTTTTAAATGTTTTAAATTTGTATGAATTCACAAACTTCATCATTCAGAATTTTAATTTCCCAAAGTAATAGACAGTCTTTTGCATGTCTGTTTGTTAATTTAATGCAGTCTAACAGAAGGTTCGGAACTTGAAGTCTGCAGCGATCAGCTTCAGGAGACCTTTGTTCTACAAGTGGTATTTTATAAAGGATAACAGTTCCATAAAAAAAGAGATCCTTAGATAAAAATGAGCCCACTTGATAAATAATGTGAGTACATTTACTTTTTCATGTTGATGTTCACTTTTGCTTGATTGGACCCAATAATATGTGATAATAATAATAATATCATGATATATGGATATGTAAAAAAGAAGTCATCTGCACTTTTTATATGTAAATACTGAAACTCTGTCACATACAGACTTCATCCCTTTGATATCTGACTGAAAGTTTCACACTTTATATGATTAACAGTTAAACACTATGATTCAAGCTTTACATATATGAAAATTTGGAGATACAAAGATAAAAAGAAACAAAAACTGAGGCCATGAGCATGTGCACAGTTAAAACCACCCTCGAGCAGACAGTAATTGTACCAGCTAGACTGAACAATAATAACTAATAATTACAATTAATATTGTTTTTTTGTGAATTATTTTTCCCCAA
Source organism: Apogon hyalosoma (assembly GCA_037367295.1). NCBI lineage: Eukaryota > Metazoa > Chordata > Actinopteri > Kurtiformes > Apogonidae > Apogon > Apogon hyalosoma. The sequence continues at coordinate 16,718,582 of JAPQRP010000025.1, forward strand.
CAAGGCTTGTGTGCATAGAAGGGGGGCAATTTTATGCTGAATGTATGAATATTCCGAAATTCATATCCATGCTAACGAAACAGGTGCAACACCAGCTCTATCTGCTTAGCATCACAGTTTGCACTGAATTCCACCCTTTATGGATGCTTTGTGATATGCACAATATGCTTGAGTCATTGGCAGTCATTTTACAACCTGCAAAAGCTGTGTAATCCTGGTGTGGAACCTAGAGAGAATCACAAGCAAATAATTAAACACATTTTCAATTATCAGAGCTTCAACTGTTGCAAAGCAGTTAAATAAAGTAGGAGGTTATTATTTATCCGTCCTGATGGTTGTTTTATTTATTTATTTATTTTGTATTTATTTTGAATATGAATGTCAAAAAAGAACAACAAACCAACAAACATTTAAACATAAGACATAAAATAAATATTCAAAAAGTTGTGAGAAAAAGTATAACTTATAAACTCCCACCCCTTCTCCTTAGATAATTAATAACAATAATAAGCTTCCCAGTCTAAACATGTCTATACTCTAATGCCAGATACTTACTGTCAAATAATATTAATAATATTATTACAAACAAGTATAATTTACATAAACACATAATACAATAACACATATGTACATACATATAAACATATACATGCATATACATATACATACATACCACATACTTGTTCATCTTTATAACACCCAGTGATAGCCAACACCTCCCTCATCCTTATACCAATTAAAAACAGTATCTTTGTACCTTCTTTTAAATTGTTTCATGCTTGGACGTTGCTTTAATTCTGTGTTGAATCTGTTCCACAGTCTTATGCCGCTGACTGAAACACAAAAACCCTTCCTGGTCTTACGTATTAAGTGAATATTAAAGTTAATTTTCCCCCTTAAATTATAACCTCCCTCATGAATGCTGCTCATGTTGTCATTAGTTTGTCAAAAAGAAAAAGAGAAAAAAATCCAGCCCTTGACCCTTTTTACAGGTTGGCTCTAGAGTAGCTACACGTAAATAATAATGATAAAATCACATCTCATCTGAAGATCTCATAAATGACCCTAATGTGGGCGTCACCAAGCTATGACCTCAAACCATGACTGTTTATTCTTCAGTGTAAATATTCAGTAGATCCTGCTTTACCCAGTCTACCATCTGCTTCACATCTGAGCTGCAGACAACAAACCTGACCATGTTGCAATATTAAGTACAGGCAGAACATGACATGGAATACATGTTCCTTCTAACCAGGGCACTGTTTTATGACATACATCGACTTGACACTATGCAGTCCAGTCTCCTGTCACCTTCGGTCCATGGCATGCCCCTTTCTTCCTACTTCATGTTTCTACACATACCTGCAAAGTTCACACCAAAATATGGCAAAATTCAGACAAAAAGAAAACTGACAACTATCTAAATGTGATTATGAACATTTTAAAAAAAAAATTCCTTTCAAATTAATCAAAATAGATGCATTGAAAGCAATAATTTGTAGTATTTGCTCATTAACACTGGGTCATAACTAAAAGTAAAAGCATCCTCCAGTAGCTACAGTAATATACACAAAACTTGTCTCATCATGTCAAACTTCACACTTACCAACTCTCTAAATATTTGTGCTATTATTAGTAGAAATTTGTTCAGAATTGTTCCCAGCAGAGGCCCTAGTAAAAAAACAAAACAAAAAAAAAACCAAAACAAAACAGTCATCTTATTTCTTTCTTTTATATAATTTTTGTCTTAACAGGGTCAGTGCTCACTGATGATCACCAGACCTACAGTTACTGGCATTCTAGGGCCAGGTGAGTAGTGGAGAATGCTTTCAGTATCCTTGCAGCACATTGGAGAGTTTTTGGGAGGGTCATGAAGTGTTTAGTTGAAACAGCAGAGGACATCACTCAGACATGTGTCACTGCATAACTATCTGTGTGATGCAGATCATTCACAAACCCAAAGGTACATCAGTTCTGTACTGATATACACCTGGACAATGGAGACGAGAGTCAATCATGTTGAATTAAAAAAAATCATCTTTGCTAATGATTTATAATCAAGTAAATACAGTGAAAGCAATAATTTGTACTTTTCTCATTTTATTAATACTGGGTTATAAATTATAGCAATAAAATGTTCAGAATGTAACATTGGATTGAATAAGTCTTTTCTGCCACTGTTTGATTTTAATGTGTGTGGGTGAATCTACTGTATGATCTAAATTGCACCACAGTCACAAATACAACAGGATGTGAAACTAAACTGACACCTCTACATCCTTAACTTCTGTCATCCTCTATTGGCAAGGCCACAGTAATATACACAAGACTTGTGTTGTCACATCAAGTTTCAAACTTACCAACTCTCTTACTGTCATTAAACACTTAGGAAATATACTGGACTTCAGCACAAGGCCATGTGATTATACATAGCGGTAGTTATTATTTGGTGCCATCAGTCAGTCACTTGTCTGTCTTCCATCAAACACACTCAGCCTTTATCAATTTATTTTGGTTATATAGTCAAAACCAACATAAACTTATTTTTTGGTTTGCATCCATTCAAGGAAAGCTCCTCCAAGGGCAAACAGCGCTTTTGACTGCTTCCAGACAAAGACAGCTGTGTGATGAGGAAGGTGTCTCATTATTTGTGCTTGACAACATCTCCTCTGTTGATTGGAGGACAGCAGACATGCCAAACCAAGAGGCACAGCATCTCAAAATTGCACAATGTGTGTTGACATAAAGCTGTTTAACTAGACTTGTCAGCATTTCTCATGAAGCACTGAAATGGCCATGACGCAGGTGCTTCAACAGCAGAATACAATGTGTGAAACAGAAAATTTAGGAAACAATAAAACAAAAAATATTAAGTAGGATGACACTTTCTGGAAACATAGTCTGGAATAATTTTCTGATTCAACCCAATGCTTTGATATCTTCCACACTACAAGAAAAAAAGACTAATCAGTCAATTATAATAACAAACATTTATTGTATTTGTTTGCACATCATAAACAGTAAGAGAAAACATTTTTTTTCAAACAAGTAACATTGTGCAGGAGAGGATGGAAGCCAAAAAAGGCTTATGTGAATAGCTCACCAGAAACAAACAATACACAGGAAGAAGGAAAAAAAAAAAGAATGAAAAACACGATATAACTGAAATAATCTAAAGTAAAAAGTAAAGAAACAAATATCCATATGTCCTGAGATCAGCCTTTCGCAGAAGAATACTAGTGACGAAAACATAATAATGCAACTGAAAGTCTTTGAAAATATAGAATAACAGATAAGAAGAATAGAATACAATAGCCACTTTACTGTCTTTCAAAACAACTTACAACAGCTAGTGTACATTCAGAATGAAATTTCAGTGCATTTACTTGCCATCAGACTCATACCAAAATATGGTATAAAAGATAAAATGTAAAAAAAGTATCTAAAATATATCTGCATGAAAATTACAATATATACATATAACAAACTGCACATACAGTAATAATGTATTGCACAGCAATACTGCAACAAACCAGTGTACTTAAGGGTGACATTGCACTGCCTAATATAGGTTATTTAATTAAAAAGTTGAGAAGGTGCATTGCGAGGCTGTAGTAATAAGGGGGCTTGGGGGATGGAACTATTGCATAATTGGACCGAGCTGATCCTGATGCTGTTCAATATGTTCCTAGAGGGCATTATGGGTAGAGTCAGTGGTAATATTATAGGCTCTGCTCAGACAGAGTTTATGTGCAATACCCTGGCTGGGTGGATGAGAAGCCTTGATGATCTTGTTTCTGTAATTAGCTGTTTTAAAGCTGCAGATCTTCTTACTTCACATTTACATTACACATTTCTATTTTAAAATAGCTGTAACAAAAGTGGCACAGATCATGTTCTAACTTGTGTAAAATTCCACTCAACATTGGTATTTTTTTTCCCCACGATGCGCATAAATGCAGGTTGTTCTCAGTGATTCCTGCAGGTGGTCGCATTGGTTTCATCTTAAGGTAGAGGATGAGAAGGCAGGTTTTGAAGTCTGTTCTATCAGTGTATGGTGGCTTGCTGTGTTGTGCTCTTATAAGTCACTATAAATATTTGTGCTAATATTAATAGAAATATTTTCATCTTATTTATTTCTTTTAGAATTTTTTTGTCTCACTTTTTTCATTTAACACTTAGAAAATATATTGGACTTCAGCACAAGGCCACGTGAGTAAACATAGCAGTAGTTATTTAATGCTGTCAGTCAGTCACTTGTCTGTCTTCCATCAAACACACTCAGCCTTTATCAATTTATCTTGGTTATATATTCAAAGCCAATAAACTTTTTTTTTTTTGCATCCATTCAAGGAAAGCTCCTCCAAGGGTAAACAGCACTTTTGACCGCTCCCAGAGAAAGACAGCTGTGTGATGAGGAAGGTGTCTCATTATTTGTGCTCAAAAGCATCTCCTCTGTTGATTGAAGGAGGACAGCAGACATGCCAAACCGAAAGAGGCACAGCAACTCGAAATTGCACAATGTGTGTTGACATAAAGCTGTTTACCTAGACTTGTCAGCATTTCTCATAATGCACTGAAATGGCCATGACGCAGGTACTTCAACAGCAGAATACGTGTGAAACAGAAAATTTAGGAAACAAAACAAAAAACAGAAAATAATGTGACACTTTCTGGAAAAATTTTCTGACTCAACCCAATGCACTGATATCTCCCACACTACAGTAAAAATGACTGATCAATCAATTCTAATAACAAATACAATATCCATATGTCTGGAGGTCAGCCTTTCAAAGAGGAATACTAGTGATGAAAATATAATACAACTGAAAATCCTTTAAAGTATTTAACCTTATGTTTTAGCTCTTAAAAAGATGAAAATGAGGCTTAAAAAATGAAGACATGCTAAAATCAGAAATAAATGTTTAAGCTACTTAGATTTTAATGAATGTCTTCAGTGAAAGATGACATTCAGACAGGGCTAGACTGGATTTCCGATTTGGTACCAATTATTGTTTTATAATGTTATAACTGGGTCACAACCAACTCTATCAACACAAAGGTCAATTTTTCTTCAAACCATTTTATAATTTGGTGAAGTATTATGTTCTATGTTGTTTGGATAGAACACAATACTTGATTCCTGTGCACATATTTCTATTGTTTTGAAAAATAAAATTGTGTCTCACATATAAGATGTCATCTGTTCATGTATGTCCTTCATAAGTTTGTTGGCATCTGCTTCAGGAAGCTCCTGCAGAACTGTGTTGAGGTAGTTTGTGAATGAGGTATACAGGTTTAGTTTTGTCTGTCTGTGTAGCAGGGCTGTGTGGACTGGGTCTGGTGGTGGTTGTGTTGATGTCCTAGCTGGGCTCGGAGGAGGAAGGGTCGAAACATCACAGGACGGTGATGTTCCGTTGTGCGATGTGTCACTCGCGTTCAGACTCAGCGTCACTGGCTTCTCATCATCTTCATCTTTTGGTGCCTAGAACAAAGAAGCCACATGCAGAGAGTTAATAGCAGTGTGAATAAAATAGGTCATTTTCTCACAGTCGTTGAGACTAAAATGAATCATTATTATCAACAGGTGTCATGTACAAATTTTATCCCCATATTATTTTTCTACTTCTGATGTTTTTGCACATGTGCACTACATGGGTAAGTTTGGTTTAGCATGTTGGTTTTACACCTAAATTATTTTTACTTCTATTAACTATGTAGTTTTGAAAATCCAAATAAAGTAAAATACACTATAGTAAATGATAAACAACAGGACTGTAGAGAAAAACTTCACAACTGCTTGAAGGGGTATATATATATATATATATATATATATGTACACACACACACACACACACACACATAAAAACACTGTTATTGTAATGGAGTATAGTTAGCACAGGGGGGTAAATTTCATACAGCTAGATTGTGCAGGTAGTCATCCCAGTTGTTCTGTTGATCGCTGACGAGTTTGCTGAGCCGCACTTTTAGAGTCTGGTTTGTTCTCTCGTCAAGACCATTGGTTTGGGGGTGGTAGGCACAAGTGACACTGCATTTGATGCCAAACTCAGCACAAACAGCAGTGTTCACCTCTGCCACAAACTCCTTATCCTGATCCGAAAGAAGACGAGCAGGTGTACCCCATCTGCAAAGAAATCATTTCATTATATAAAATCGTGGGCAATATCTGCAAACTTCATTTAATTTATTACACAAATATGTTACACTTACCGACAGACAAATGTTTTGATTCCCTCTGCCACACCCTGGGCACTCTTTGTTGACAAAGGGAAGAAATCCACGAACTTGGTGAAGTAATCTGTGAACGTCAAAATGTACCTGTGGCCCCTGGCTGTTTCTGGATACGGACCTGTGTAAAATATAAACATTTTGTACATGCAAACAGTTTCCAAGTACAACCATTAATGTATAGTGTCAGGTAAATAACTTACCCATGAGATCCATGCCCACTAGCTCTAGGGGCTTGTTCACAGTGCACTTCAACTCAGGGGCCTGACTCTTGAGCTTCTTGTACATCTGACAGTTTGGACAAGTAGATACCTACAAATAAAATAAATATTGGACATATACTATGGTATATGGATTTTACATACATCTGAAATAATATACATGTATTACCTGTATCTGAACATCATGTACATATGCATGTTGTGTACTTACATATTCAATCACATCTGCCTTCATGGCCTGCCACCAGTAGTGCTGGACGATCTTTCCCATCGTGGTGTTAATACCACTATGTCCTCCCATAGCACTACCATGATACTGTCGAAGGATGTCCTTCACTTCGGCAGGGCAGACCACTACTTTCAGCGACAAAGTAGGTGTCTTACGATACATCAACTGATCTGAAACATAAAAATTAATAAGCAACCATTCAACAAAGAACAAAGTTTAAATAATACACATGATATAGTGTTTCATTACTTACTGTTGCTATCCAGGAAATGGTTCTTGGTTTGGTTTCTAATATTCCGTTTCTGGGCTTTGTCAAGTCCAGTGGGATACTGCCCAGTACTCAGATACTTGATCAACATCTCCATCTGCTCTTTGTAGGCTGACATCTTCCACTCCAGTGATGTAGACTTCGACTCCACTGATGTAGACTGTGTGGATTCCATGATAACAGACAGCGTATAGTGAAGTGTTGAAATGTGAAATAAGATTTACTGATTGTAAGAGACTACAACACAGGACATGTACAGTAGCATCATACCTGGCCTTTTTTATACAATTTTGGAATTGTCAATTAAGAAACTTTGATTTACCACACTGACTTGCTTACAGTTTTCAAAATTATTTGTTACCAGAAAACTAATACCTACTAAATGAATAACTCACCTCTTTCATCTCTCACTTCCATAGTTGTTCTGTACCTGTGATTTGTTTGATCTCCAATTGCAACTCTAAATAGCACTAGATCTCCTCAATTGCTGTAACACAAATACTAGTATGCAGCAACTCATCTCAAGCTGATCACAATAAACAAATCCATCTTATATCATGTATACTGGAATTTACAATTAACAATTACTGACTGTGTAACTGTAAGAGTAACACAGCGTGCAAACTAATAATCATACATCCATTCATTTATATTTGACAAAAACTATGTCAAAAACATAAAGAAAGTTAACACGGTTGACTGTTACAGTGATCCAAATATAAGGTGAAAATCAAGTTGCCTAATTTTTCTTATTTTCTTCGGGAAATCTCCACAGGGGTAAATTTAGTACGACCGGTTACACTACCGGATGTTTACACCGAAAAGAAAGTTGCGCATGCCCGACGGTTTATGAGCATGCGCATCGGGGGGCATAATGCTGCATTCATGATGATGGGAGGTGGGAAGCATTGGATGCATTGGAACGCCGCCATTGTGTTGACGTCACATTGTAGTTCGCGGTGAGGTCAGGGTACTTCAATCTTTCCCCACTTTGCAATTTAGACCTCCGGCTTAGACAGGCGTTCCAATGCATTTTACAGAGTTGGACGTCGGAAACTTCCCATCTCCCAGCACCCTGGAATGCAGCATTAGCTCATCCGTCAATGCGCCTCTTCCATCTTTGTGTATATGAGAACACTGTACTGTTGACGGTCAAAATGCCTCTTCAGTAACAAAGCAACTAGGAGCTTAGATCTGTGGTCCTCCATATTTGATATTCCTGTTCAGTATGGATCGTCTGGAATGCTTTGAGGTGGGATGTAGTTAACTACAAGTGTGATATAGTCCACCTCCCAGCACTTTGGAATGCAGCATAATTCTTAGGGGGTAGAAAAAAAAACGGGGGTCGGGGGTAAAAATCTTGTCACGGGTATCACCATGTCGAAATACAAGCGGTTGGACGATTAGAGTGTTTCTCAACGGGACATTTTTTGTTTGTTTGTTTGTTTTTTTCTGGGGGGGGGTGCAGTTGTGGTATGCCCGTCGCTTTTACGCCCGCACACACCCCCTGTTTTTTCACACTGTTCCTCCATTTCTGCCTAATACACGGTGCCAAATAGTATAATATTATTAAGAAACTCACTGTATCTTTGTTTGAGTAGTTGCTCGTAGTTGGTCGGTGATAATAACTGTAGTCCGTCGGCCACCGGCGTCTCATTTTCTCCCTCTTTCTCAAAATGGACAGGGGCAGAACCTTCTCCACCGTCGCCATCTTTGCTGTTGTCTAAAGCTGACCTCTGAACTCTGTGAACTCTGCACTGCCCTCTAGTGGAGGACTAGTGGCTGACAACTGTGTCAACACAAAGAGAAGCTGGAACAGAAAAGCACACATGAGAAGTTCAGGTACAGACAGTGAGGCTTGACATCGTTTGAAACGGATATTACGTACGTAAAGTGAGCATTAATGAGTCCCAGTTCCGAGGCTGGGATATCAAGATGTACCCATTAGGCAGAAAGAATATCAAATTCAATATAATGTAACATAACAATCACTAAACTAGTTACAGGTAGATAAAACTACATAACTTAACCTTACTTGGGAATATGGATTGATGAACAGCTCTCTTTTAAAGTTCATATTTCTAATCTAGCTAAGAAACTCAAATTGAAGATCGGTTTTTATTTTAGAAATAAATCTTGTTTCACATTTTCTGCAAAGAAAAACCTTGTGGAAGCTACCTTTCTGCCTGTGAATGATTATGGTGATGTAGTGTACAGACATGCAGCCACCTCCACTTTAAGGAGCCTTGATTCCATATATCATGCTTCTTTACGTTTCATTTCTAATGCAAAATCTCTCACTCATCACTGCCCTCTCTGTAATCTAATGAGCTGGACATCATTAACCATCCGTAGACAAAAACACTGGTTTATGTTCATCTATAAAGCTCTGTTGGGTAAACTCCCAAAATGCCTCAGTAATCTTCTTTCTGTTTGCTCTGGTAGTTTCCATCTACATTCCTCCGAATGGTTTTGACTGTTCCCCAAGATCTGACAGACTTTGGAAAAACAGCATTTTTCTACCACGCAATGTGGTCATGGAATAATCCTCAAAAAACTGTTAAGATACAAACATTCATTTCTGTCAGTGATTTTAAAAGTATCATGGAGAATACAGTGAAGGAGGAATGCCACTGTTTTTTCTTGATGTCATTATGGTTGAATAGTTATTGTGTTTTATTGCTTCATTGTGTATCATGTATGTGTTTTATATTGTTTGGACTCTGTATGGCTGCTACCTTG
>JAPQRP010000025.1:16728390-16774928 GCA_037367295.1 Apogon hyalosoma
AGGTCTCCCTTGCAAAAGAGATTTCTGATCTCAATGGGACTTCCTGGTTAAATAAAGGTAAAATAAAATAAATAAAACTGATGTCTTGACTTAACCGATGAAGGTTTTGCGCGTTAATGTGACTTAATTTGTCTCAAACTTCAGTACACAGACAAGAACTTTGTTCAAGTCGCTCCTCAGTGATGTTTTGCCAACACACTTGAACGCAACATTGCTGTCCTGCTGACTGCGCATGCTCTTGAAGTACACGCACTAATGGAGGCTGTTTGAAATGTCCACCGTAAACTGAGATGTTTGGTATTTAAAGATTGATTAGTGATGCAGTGATACTGCATTTGATTGTTTTTGACTGTTGTCTTCATTGAAAGCCTTCATAATGGGTGAGCTTATATGTAACAGTTGGATTAATATGACTGATATTGTTATGAAAATGATGTTAGCCCTAACAGCTAAATATACATCTGTTAGCTAAATTGTTTAAATGTGCATTGATCTATATGTGCTTTAAGGTATTTACAACTGATATTAATCTTACAGCTTTCTTAAAGACTACGATGTAAATTATAGCTTGTATAAAAATTCTTACAAACATAGAAGGAAACAGCTTCATGAACATAGCTAGACAAGGTTCAAGATTACTTTATGTATAACCGTGGGTTGATTTGTTTTGCAGACAGATTAATTGCATTTGAAAGTGCAATGTCATTATTTCTTATTAAGCTCAGTGACAGTGACAGGAACAGAGCTGGTTTTATAACAGTGTCCTGCACCTTGGGACTAAAAACCTCCTTCCAGAGGAAAGGAGCTGAAATTCACCCTGAAAAGGATGAAAGTCATTATTAAGAACTGATGAAGCCATCCACTAGTTTTAGAACGAAATGTGGCAAGTGTATGTAAATTGAGATATATAGTATTCTTTAAGAATAGATGAAAAAAAAAATTAAGGACAAGTTGGTAATAGGTATTTCTTGTATTGTGAATGATGGACCTGTCTAAGATGCATCATTACATTTCTGCTGTAATTTTTCATTGACAGTGTTTCAATAGAAGGATTGTTTATTGATTGTCTTTGTAATACACTTATTTGCAAAACCAGTGCAGCAAAACCTCTTAGCTAAATTACCTCACCATATATATTATACTCTGAAATGACCAAACTCTGATCCACATTATTGGTTTCTCCCAGACAACAATAGTGACAGAGTGGATGATGTAGACAATGAGAAATCATCTTCTTCAAAGGGGACACAGTCTCCAGTTATGGATCGTAACCCATCACCACCCCCAGACAGTAACAGTGAAGAGGCAGAGGAAGATCTGGATGCTATTGGAGACACTGTTTATAGCAAGCACTGGCTTTTCAGCACTCTTACCCACCTCATCAATGTAAGAATGCTGTATTTTAATAATTCATGTAAAATCAGATGCATGCAATGATCATTAGATCATTAAATGTGGTACATCATAGTACTTCTCAACTTGTTTTGAAAATTGAGGCTTAATGAAAAAAATATCTTATTACAATTTGTGTTTTTTCAATAGGAGTATTCTTACACAGTTGTGTGTTCTATAAATGTGTCTTGTGTCTTTCAGATGGTTGCAGAGCATTCAGAAGAGGATTCTGATGGTCAGATGCAGCTTTCTGATGATGATGAAGAAAATCTGTGTAGAGTCTGGGATATGGCTATGGATAAGGTAGGGGGTCCATGCCTGTGACTGTATTTAAACATATAAGTAATTACTAATTACAATTTATTTATTGACTTTGTGTAGGATGTAGCTGCTTTTTTGCAAGAATTCAAAGCCACAGATATCCTTCTTGGAGTGATAGCCAAGTCTCGCTGTCCACGCCTCACAGTGAGTGAAATCCTTTCCATTTAAAATGCCAAAATGTGCTCTTAGTGTTTTGTGTTCTGCTTTCTTCCAGTCTTGATCATTTTCTCATCATGCCAGTAATGTTTTTTTCTACTGATCCTTCTAGGAAATTTGTGTAGGAATCCTCGGGAATATTGCTTGTTTTTCTGACACTTGTCTAACCCTCAGCCAGAATGAAGACTTAGGGTAAGTGCAGGTCATTAATCTGTTTCAGACCTTTTATTTTATTGAGATTTAATGTTGGAAATGTAACTCTGTTTGTGTCCACAGTGCTGTGCTGTTGCTTCTTCTTGGAGATGCAGATCCACCTACACTTCTGGAAACAAGCAGGTGATGCTCGTATTTTTCATGAATGTGACAGTGAGACAGAGGGACCAGTATTTATAAATTCTATTTTTTTTTTAAAATCTAGATTACTGCTGACCTGTGTCTCGCAGAAAGATGCCTGTCCCATTTGGCTACAACGAATACGACAGCAGAAAGTTGTGCGCTCCAACTTATGTTTCATCATGTGCAGCTCAACAAACTGTACTTTTATTCCTTTTGTTCCATACAATGAGGCCAATTAATTTCGATACATGAATACATCTGACATAACTGCTTGTCTGCAGTAAAGGTAATTAGTTGATGTATGTTTCAGGTGACCTTCTAGAGAAGGTTGGAGAGTTGGTTGAGAAACTGTTTGACCTTGACGAAGAGCTGATGAAGAGCTGGATCACAGCTCAGCCGAATGAGGAAGATGATGAAGGTGAAACCCATCTGGATATGGCTTCATGCCTATTGGAGGCAGCCAAGCAGCTCAGGTTGGAATCTGGGATTGAAAACTTCCATCCAAGCTTTAATACATCCAGACATTAAGAAAATTTGTAGTGTTTATCTATCTATCTGTCTGTCTGTCTGTCTGTCTGTCTATCTGTCTATCTATCTATCTATCTATCTATCTATCTATCTATCTATCTATCTGGGACTTCACGTATACTGTATATTTATAGATTCTGTTCACGGTGTCTGGAGATGAGGTGGACTTGGTCAACTTGATCAACTTTGTTCATCAATATTAAACTGTCTTTACAGGTCAGACAATCCTAACGCTTTAGAGGTTTATCTTCATGCTCTCCAACTCTTCACGACTATAGATGAGGGCATTGAGATTTTTGGTAAGACCAGTCAATACAGTTTAATGTAGTTGGTGACTCATAGCACTAGATGAATCCAAAGGCCTGAAGTGAACTTTTTACAGATAAGGCCATGTTTTCTTGGTTTCCTGCAGCTGCTGCCGATGGGCCTGGCAAAGCAGTATGGGACTTCGTTTGTGAAGTTGTGTGTGAGGATCTCTGTCAGCCAAATGATCTTCCAGTTGTCTTACTTGAGCAGAAGGGCATTTGGGTCCAGACATTTGCTGTTCTACAGGCTCTTTATAAATGCCAGGATCAGTGGAGCAGCAGAAGTGACACAAGTAAGTTTTCTGACAGCTTCAACCTCCTCTCTAAACATAAAGACAGCTGCTTAAACCATTGCCTCCCAGAAACAAAACAATTCAGGGTTTCTGTGCAGGACACTATGGAATGGAGAAATGGAGAAGTATATTTTTGTAATTTCCCTGTCCTAACAATATTTTTAAAAAAGGAAAGTGGGATAAGTATCCACTGCATCCAGAGTTCCAGGGTTTTGGCCCAACCCAGTATGAAATTAAGACCAGCTATACCAAGTTATGAAACCACCAATGATGTTCCATAAACAGTATATGAAGACTTTACTGAGAACAGTCTGAAAGTGCAAAATGGAAATGTGCAAAAACCCTGAAAATTGTTTATGTACTCTCAGAAACATTAGTTAAATGTTTTGGACTGCTGTCCCTCACAGACTTTGGCCTAAAGCTTTGCCTTTTTAATCCATGCTTCCTTTGACAGTGATATCTGGTATTGAGAGCTGTTTTTGCAGCGATAACGTGTCTTTTGTTTTAAAGGTTTGCCTCTTATTGCCACTCTTTTTCGGGTGCTTCAGTACCACACTGAGTGTAAAAGATATTGTGAGGCAGATGCTGAAGATGAACAACTCCAGACACTGGCAGAGATCACAGCTGAGTTTCTTGCTGAGATCTGCATTCAGATTCCCAAGGTAAGGACTGTTTGGTCAGACTGTCTTAGAATACTTGTTTCATATGTTCCCTATCTCTCTTTAACACCATTGAAGTGTTTGATTCTGTATTGTTTCTCATAGGACACAGTGGCAGATTTAATAAAGGCAGGACATCTGACAGAGAAGACTTGTCTTATGGCTGCAGGATGGTTGCACACACAGTTTAAGGCTTCAGTAAGTGTTTAGATTCTGATGTCTAAAGCTAAATTCACTGAAATATCCTGTGTTTTAATTAGACATTGATATTCTTACTGATGCTGAATCAGTATTATGAAGTAAATGATATATAGGCCAATTATTTTGACATTTAAATAATGACAATTTAGAAAGTCAGTTGATACAGTTGAACTTTTCTCTTGATTAGTTGTTGTGAGGCTGAATATTATTATCCATAAAACAGTTTAATCCAATCCAAACCTGCTTTTTCCTTCTCCAGTCTAATTGATCAGCCGGTAGTGCAGACTGATGAAAACCATTGTGGAATTATTGTTAACCATGTGTCGGCTTTGTGCAATGGACTGCTACCTGTGTGTTACCGTCTCCTGTGGAAAATAAAGGTCATGATTCCACTTTTCCTTCCTTCTCCTGTGCAGTTTCAGCACCTGCAGTCCGTGTTGTCAGAGGCTGATCCCCAAATGGCAGACGTGGTGAGGAAACAGTTTCCTGTCTGACACGTCCAGCACATCAGCTCTCATCCAGACTATCACGACAGCCCTTTATAGTGGCCTATTCTTCCCTCTAAAGACCCCGCTTTAAGTCTGGATGTTTGGTTTTCCATGGAAAGACCAGTTGAGGGTGGCACCCTTTCATGAGATCAGGGCAAAGTAACAAAGACTGTCTGTGGAGACCATTTGTTGCATTCTTTTTTTTCTTTTTTTTTTTTTATTGTGTCACATTTAACTAAATTCTGTAAAATAAATACATGTTGTTTTTTCCATTTGTACTACATGACAATGCTAGTTTTCTATGAAGTAATAAAGAGGCAATTTTTTAATGAGTCTGTAATGTCACTGATTGTCTGCAGAGTTTAAAAGAATAAGTAGAATAGTCCTTTGAGAGGTCATTCACTGACTAACAACAAAACCTAGAGGCAGAACACATTCATTATCCTCAGACTTTAAAGGCATTTTACACATTTAATGTTGGATTGAAAGCCTGTAGTTTTCTTTGTTTTTTTTTTGGGGGGGGGTTATATTTAAGATTTAAAAATTGTATTTAAGATTGAAAAGATTTCATCATGTTTATGTACTATATCTGTCAGATATTCACCAAGAAATACTCACTCCAGCAAAAAATGTAATTCTATATTTTTTTAAACATGAAATGCCTTCATTAGTATGTACAGATTTTATTAATTTACTATTTTTTATTCACATTTTTTATTGAGTCTTTGAGTCATCTCTTCAAGCATATGAGTAATGGTGCTAATGCTGATGACAACATCAA
Source organism: Apogon hyalosoma (assembly GCA_037367295.1). Taxonomy (NCBI): domain Eukaryota; kingdom Metazoa; phylum Chordata; class Actinopteri; order Kurtiformes; family Apogonidae; genus Apogon; species Apogon hyalosoma. The sequence continues at coordinate 16,733,851 of JAPQRP010000025.1, forward strand.
GTGTTTACCAGAGGGTGACAGTCACTCGCTAAGGACAATAAAATTAGATGAAAGGCCTGAGCCTGGCAACAATAAACTCATTTGGTTTCCAAATGCGGCATTTCACCCACTCGTGGAGAAGAGCAGGACAACCTGCACACTTTCAGTGAGCTTACGAAGGCTCTGTGAATATAGCAGCTTTTTAATTAAAGCTTGGATTGATATGTAGAACACTCTTTCTAATGGAAATCCTGAGATGGTCAGAGTGTATGCAGGACGGAGATCACCCTTTGGGCAAAAAGGCCCTGTCTTTTTAAGCTTGTGTTCTCTAGACATGCACTGAACCCTAACTAGACGTGTTCATAGGTAATCGGCGAGTCATGCTCTGTTTGTGTTGTAGGATGAATGATGTACATGCAATCATGCTTGGCCTTTCATGTTTGCTTGTGGACTTGCACTTTGCTGGTTGCTCAGTCTTCAGGCCTCACTCCCAGGCGTGTTATGTCACAGAGATCAGTGTGAAACCCAGATGTTTTTTGCTGCCCTGCCAAACTTCATTGTCAGTCCGCCGGTCTTCACAGCAGCTTGATATGATCTGACCTAACGCACACAAAGCACCGGGCTGTTCCTTCTGTGTTCTAATAATAATGAGCCATGTCAGGCTGGACTGACGCTGATGCTGGATGTCAGTTGTTTCCTTCCATGTTTACCTCAGCCTACACATCACTACTTGATGTTCTTTTAAATGGCATGACATTTTCTTTTAAAATGAAATTTGCTCTATTTTTGTTTCATAATGTTGTGAAAATGCACATCTGATTAAGCCTTTATGTAACCGGGAAAGAAAATAACCTTTCTCACGCCAGAAATATTTTCATTGAGACCATTTTAGCAACATTGTGTATATGGGGAAAGAATCCATATTTAGCAAGAAAAACAGTTTTAATCTCCTCAGAATAACAAGTCCTGAATGAATTATCTACACACGAGTCCTACTGGATGTTAAAATTATGTGTTGATCTTTAATGTTGTGGTTGGCAGTGATGGGGCCTATTTAATTAAATATGTGCTGTAAATCTGTAATACATAATTACATTTTTTAGTAATAATATGAATCTGAAATGTAACCACTTAGAAAAATGTAATAAAAATTGTCAGTAATAAAATCCAAAAAGTCTAGTGGAATAGATGTGGAAATCAACAATATACAGAAATGCTCATGTAAAATATGTCATATATGTTAAAAACATTAAAATTGTTTGGGAAACTACTGTTTAACAAGGAAATGGTTTTAGTCTTTGGTAGAATGGGATCATGAGACATGAAACTCAACTGATATTTTTTGTGTCGAGTAAATCATGTTTTACAGTAAAAGATGATTTTTGTCTAGTCTTGATAAACATTCCACCTGCCTCTGATAAATGATAATGTTCATTTCAATTGGACAAATATGTCTAAACAGTGTTTTCTGCATGTCGCATGTTCAGGGGTGTGGAAAAACGCCCTAGCACTGATGGAGTACCTGTTGCTGGGTGGTTTAATGAGTGGATGAAGAATGCGTGTGCAGTGTCACATTCTCTGTCTTTTGAATCCTGGCCCAGCCTCTTCACACCAGCAGGATAAGGCAGGTTAATAAAGGAACATGATACTATTGGGTGCAATCAAAGCCCCTTCAGCTCATTTCCTGAGTTCCCCGGCTTTCTATCTCATGTCAACAGAATCACAATGAAACTTTCCTCTTTGTGATGCTTAAATGTCAAAGACACTGACATTTTATACCCACTAAAAGTGATGCACTGACGTGAGTGCTGAAATACTGGCTCCTCATTACCTTTTTTTTTTTTTTTTTAACTTAACTGTTAGGACTATAGACGTAAAAAATGTCATCCCCATTTCTAGAACAACTGAGATTTACCTAAACACAATAAAAAAAATAATTAATTAAAAATTGAGTGGATAAAAGAATAGATGTAGACAATAAATGCATTAAAACACAGTAAAATGTTGCTTAAAATGCTGTAAAATAAGACTATTTTATAGCCTCATAGCAAGTGCTATTTTGGCCAAATTGTGATATCTGCATAACTTTACTCTCCTAACACTGCTGCTTTGTTTTTCATCATTGGCTATGAACTCAGAAAAAAATAGGACTTAGGCAAATATGCTACAAGGCTCACAATAATATATGAAAAGGGAAATAAGATGCAGTATCATGAAATCTGTCATATGATAAAGAAGAGGAATGAGTTCACTAAATGAAACTTCACAGTATGATCTGCTTGTGCTGAATTTTGCTGATAAAACATTTTTAAATACATTGTAATATTTTTCAGAATTGCCTGTGAAACAAAGGTTGCTCAGTGTCTACAAGATGGTCAGAACATTATTTTTTGCCAAAATATAATGAATTGCACTTGTCATGATAAAAAAAAAAAAAAACTTGTCATCTTTATTTATATGCAACAATAGGCATCTGCAGATAGAATTATCACACCTGCTATAAGATGCATGCTTAAAGCGTTCCACAATAATTGTGCAGTACTTTGAATGACCCTCACAGATACCTTCAGACTGTTTTTTTAATCTCTATTATATTTTTGCCCGGTGTATGATGTTTCTATTTTAACATGGCAGGTGTTTATGGGGCAGCTCTATCCTGTTCCGTCCTTGTGCACACTGATGCCTGTCACCAAATGGCATATGCCGTTGTTTGTTCTGCAATGAAAGAATTGGAGCTAATTAAAGAGACGTGGTCCTGCTGCAGGAAGTGTGCGTAAGCAGGCCATTCACTGTTCTGATTAGTTAGTTGTTCAAACAAGGCTCGGGATCAGGTGAAAGACTGGAATCCTATTGATGAAGAGGTTCGAGAAGACCTTGGCTTCTCTGTGGAAATTTAAATAACACCAGGATTATCACCATCAGAGGTGAAAAGGCCTTGTGAACATCCTACTCAAAAAAAACCCAAAAACCTACTTTTAGACCAAAACTTTTCTAAAAAATGTCTAAATATGTACTACAAACTCATGTAGATTCAATGCAGTAATTAAATTTCAACCCTTCACATAATTCCTTCATTATCACATTCATTTTTGTTCAGTGTTTTTTATCTGTAATTTTACACTTACAGATCATTACCATTTGTGATTTTTTTTAAAATACAAAATACATTACATTACATACAGACCAACGCTGCATAAGAATAAGTCACAATATCTCAGTCTATTGTTAAATAAAAAAAAACAAAAACTGTAGTGTAAAAAATAGAACAATAAGTAAAAAAAAAATCCTTAAAAGATCAAATGTGACTAAATGGTCTGTTTCTGAATAATGAATATTACTAAAATTATAACTGCTGATGTATTAATTTGATTATCTTTAATATCACAGCTGGTGATGGTTGATTTCATTTTGATATTGTTGCTTAATTTATAATAATATGTCATCATTTATTGGTTGAGCTTGGTTTAAATTAATAATATTACAAATCCACTGCAATGATGAAATTGCAATGCATTGGTGTGCTATGCTTCATACTGTAATTTTTGGGATATATATCATTTTATGTACCAATTGTATGCTTTTCTGTTTTCTTTCGGTCTGTTTTCTGTGCTGTTTAGTGGCTGGATGGAGAAAAACTTGCTTATCTGGAAAGTTTTTCAATATTTCTTTGGTTACAGCCTAATATGTATGTATTGAACTTAAAGACAACACAAGTGAAGTATGTCTGAACAAGAAACTGACGTCAAAAAACAACGTCCAAATGCAATGGGAAAACAAATTACAACTGGCATGTTTTCTGCCCAAATTTCCAGTCAGAACTAAAGCAGTTTTAGGTGCTGTTAGGATCTAACGCTCATGATGGGCAGTTTTCTCAGTACCCAGGGTGAGATTAGCCTCACAGACAGATACTACGAGTAAATCCCTCCGATTAAACTTAACAGAACTGGGACATACCGACCACAGAGCAGCTCGGATACACTCACACATCTCTACTTCACAAGATGACAAAAGACACACTCACAGGACTTTTTTTTTTTTTTTTTTACTACAATAAGATTTTTGATTTTTTAATTTTTTTGTGAGTATTAGTCAGACAACTCTTGAACATGGCTGGTCACCTCAAGAGTAGGTTGTTTCAGTAATGAGATGAGTGAATGTGATGAGTGGCCTCTCATTATCTCACTGCAGTGAAGTGCCTCATCAGGAGCAACAAGAAATCAATACTGAATGTGAATGGGTTCAGGTTTTTGCATTCAAGGAACATAGTGTAAAGTCTAGCACAAACATGAAATTGAAGGTTAGAAGTATTTCAGAGATAACTGAATATAAGGACATTTAGTACAACATGTCATTAACCCATAAAGACCTGCTGCTACTTTTGTGGCTGTTTCCAAATGAATTTTTCTATTTCATTTTTCTTTTAAGTGATTTTTCACCACTTATTATAATATTATCCTCTGTATTTAGCATTTTTCAGTGTAAATCATACAAGTTTCCTTATATTTCATTTACTGATCATGTAGATGTTTATAAAAGCTCAAAGAAAAGGATATTATGTCAAAACAGAGATAAATCAGAAGAAAGTTTCTTGTTTATTGTTTATTGAGGATGCCTATTAGCTTCCACCGTAGTGGTTGCTAGTCTTCCTGGGGTCCCATCAAAAATTGATACATCATTCGCAATAAATACAGTGACAATGCAGTATCAATAAATAACAGTTAACACATCCAATAAATACAACTTTCACATATGGTACACCAGAGATTTTAGTGTTCTTTTAAAAACATGTAAATTAAAGTGACTTTTTCAACAAAATATATTATTAATGGCCGTTAAAAACAATTGTGTCCATCCACTGTCATTTATCAATCTATATGGGTTTTACTGGTGAATCAATGTTGCAGAACATAATAGTGTTTCCACATTCACTACAGAGCCTCTGAACGTCCAAATGGGTCATATGTGATGATCATGAAAAGATGACAAACTGTATTTTACACCAATTATTTACATGTATTCATAAGATTAGTGGATCAACAGGTATTAAACAGTTTACATCATTAGATGGTTTCAGTTGCTGGCAGCTGTTTGGGTTTTTATGAGTTAAACCTCAAAGACTTAAACAAGCATCTACTGATCTAAAATGTTTAATAACTTACTGAATCCTATCAATACATGTAAATAATTTAGATAAAATGCTTTTTCTCAGCTTTTCATCATCATCAGTTATGACCCATTTGGAGGCAACACTGATTCACCCTTAAAAACCATGTAGTTTGACAAATGCCAGTGGTTTTAGATGCTTGTTTTTATGTTCAGTTAATGATATATTTTGCCAACAAAGGCCCATTTTACTCTGAGCTTTTATCAACACCTACATGATCAATAAATTAAATATAGGAAAATGCCCGATATTGCAAAAAACCATATTATTATAGTATTTCAATAAACTATGATAAATGGTTGGAGTCATTTAGAAATCACCACAAAAGCAGTCTAAGGTTTTTAAGGGTTAAACTTTTTCTGCCATGGATCATGTGTAATATGCGTAATAGCAACAATGGGATATTTAAAATACAATCATGTGTAATTGCAACAATGGGATATTTAGTGTAGTTCATTTCGAGTATGCAACAAAACACAATAATCCTACTTAGTCCTTGCAATGAAACAGATAAGAAAACAAAACAAACAATTAAAAAACAAAAACATATACATGAAAACAAAATATGACTTCATTTGCATATTCGAAAAGGAGTGGGAGGAAGTAGAACTTATTTAATCCCATCCCTTCTCCACAAAACAGTTTATTGTTTAGACTGTTTATAATATAATCATGTGTAATAGCAACAATGGGATGTTTAGAATATAATATGTGTAATAGCAACAATGGGGTTTTTAATCATGTGCAAACCTTAATGAATTTTTGTTTGGTGGCTGCCTTGGTCTCCATGTTTTTGTCTGTGTGTATGCTCTATGTGTTGTTGCTTGTGTTTCTTTTTGTATGTCTCACTTCAGTCATGGTATTAAGTTATCTGTAAATTGTCGGGGTTTTTTTTACCTGGCAGTAGGACTCGAGATGGAAATTATGGTTGTAATGTGGTTATAATCTCGCGTACTTATGTGTAAATGTTCATTAATATGAACTGTCGCATTTTAAAAATAAATCATTCATTCATTCATTCGTTCATTCATACCACAGGGAGTTGTGTTACTGCACTGTCTGAGTCTTCTCTTAGTACTCTATGGCTTAAAGCATTTCAAAGCTCCTCTGTCCCTGAATGAATGCCAGACAGAACATGAGCCATGTCATGTTTTTACTAACCATTTAAATATACAATGTAGTAATGAAGACAATATTAAAATTGGTGTAGACACCTATCAGCAAAATAAATCACATTTTGTACAGACTGAATCCAAACCTTTGACATTAAATGAAGGAGATCTGGTCCAGGAGCTGTCAAGACTCAAGGAGATCAAATGACCAGAGCATCTGCTGTATAAATGTGACGTCTGTGAAAAATAATTTGTAAGTAGATTTGCTTTCTGATGTTTGTAAGAGTACACCTCTGTGTGTGGGTTCATGGGAGCTGTTAATTACCTGAACCCTGAACAATACAGAGGCAGCAGTCTTTGTCCTGTTCCACTAAATGATAATCATAATACATATATACATACATTGGGGCGGCTGTGGCTCAGTTGGTAGAGTGGGTCGTCCAATGACTGAAGGGTTGGTGGTTCGAGTCCTGGCTCTGACTGTCCACATGTCAAAGTGTCCTTGGGCAAGACACTGAACCCTAAATTGCTCCCAGTGGGTCTGGCAGCACCTTGCATGGCAGCTGCCGCCCACTGGTGTGTGAATGGGTGAATGTGAGGCTAAAACGCTTTGAGCATCATGAAGGTGGAGAAGCACTATAGAAGTGCAGTCCATTTATATTAAAGGACATATTTTCAGTTTTTTTCCATGTATTAGTCAGAGGTTTGCCATGTCTCACGTGTGTCCATTATTGTTTCCATTGCTCTTTGTGCCTCTTAAGAAACAACCATTTCAAATAATTCTGACGTATTGTTGTGTCAATGGATAAATACAGAACAAAAGGGACATGGTGTCTGTGAAAAGTCCCTTTATTAGGTTTACACTGGGTGAGGTCAGGGTTAATTAGCATGTTAATATTTTACAGTATGTGAGAATAGCAGATTATCTATGGGGGCTTTTTATTTACTATACAAATGTGATTTTCCTTCCAACAACAAGAGCAGCTGCCTATTTTGATAACTTTTGTATTTTACATTTCCCACTAACATAAAGTATTTTTTCAATTTTCATTCACTGTATTTTGTAGCAGAGAATGTATAAAGTGTTTACACATTGAAACAGAAATGCTTGCCTTCTGTATGAGCAAATGATAAGCAGATTAGACTGCTAACCAGACATGATCGCTCATGTTTTGCTGATCTTAAGGGAGATTTCTGTTGCTGTAAACTTAATGAGCAATAAACATTGGTCCATGTAGTCACTACTGAAAGCCCTCGTGGTGTGTTTTAATAGAGAACCACCCACATGATTCAAGGTAAATGGTAAAGCATTCAATGGTTTCTTAGCGATAGCTTGGCCTTTGCTTAATTTCTATTCAAGACAACATAAGAACTGATCTGGATTCAGTTCTTGACAAGAGGAAGTGTCCTTCACTGCCTCTTTGGTTGTGTAAAGCATCCCCCTGTCACGAGTGACATCAACCAGGACCACCTGAGACAATCAGCATGCGTATTGCCCACATGTATGACCACATACAAGCAGCAGCTAATAAAAGAAACACGCCTTCTCTATTTATGAGTAGATAAAAACTTTAAAATACTAGTGTTATATGCAATGTAATGAGGGCCGTTTAGTTCAACTTTCACATCTCTTGATTCTGCTTGCAAAGGACTCTGGGCCCTTTCACTGATTGTCCTGATCTTATTAAATGGCTCATGGTGTTAAAGACAAGGAAACATGCAGATTATGTGTAGGAGAACCCAGAGGTGCTTACAGTGCACGGGGATGGATTTTGAAAGGGGGGCATGTTTGGATCAATGAAGGCAGGTGGGCTACATCTAAATCCTCTTAAAGCGTGACCTTTTCAGAGTGTCAACAAACAAAAAGAATAAACTGCTTGTGTAAAGGCCTCAAAATGATTGACCTGTTTGAGTCCAAAATGTGTTTAATCAACACATTCACATATTATTTGATTCTTTGGTATTTCATAGATTATAGTTTATATGCAGGAAGATATTACTCTTTTGATTTTGGCTGTTTTACGTATTTTCAGACAGATTTAAGAATTAATCTCAAAAAGCCTGTTTGATCAGGCATTTTATGACCTCACCAAATCATCATTTATGATTGATCTCATTGAAGGACCCCGCTGTTTCAGGCCTTGAGGTGAAATAAAAGATACCACTTCCTTCATGACGTGCGCGATGCTGCTGTTTTTCCATTTGCTGTTAAGGGCCAGATTATTTCTCCCCGGAGCCCCCTCCTCTTTGTCCCTGTGGTTAAATAGCAAAGCGCGTCGCATCTCGGGGTAGACAACCCGTATTACATAGCGGAGGTTATTTAGATAATCCACCTGTTGGAACCTGATAAATAGGCGAAAACTGCAGCACTTCAACATGTATTCAAACAAACTCGAAGGACCACGGAGGGGAAGATCTTTTGACTCCATGAATATTGGCTTTGAGGAAAAACTGCTCAACAATGAGGTATGAACTTCGAAAAAGTAAGCTTTAGACTGAGCGGATATTAGCAGATCTGATATATTTTTTAGAACGGTTCCCTCCTCTCCATTGGTTAGTGCGTAATTGTGGCTTTGATTTAACTTTTTTTTTTTTTTTTTCCCTGAGTCAACTTAATGAATAAGCCTTCACTTTGTCGTCATGGCAGATTAATATAAGCCTTTTTTCTTGTAATATAATTTACGTCAAAGGGTTAAGAGGGTTAAAGTGGACATGTACAATATCATGATCATTTTTATAGCGCAAAATGCATATTACACTGAACAGTGCAGTGTTAGTCCCGCACTGATTTCCATAATAAACGACAAAACAGATGAGAGATAAATCTATCTCGCTGCAATAGGTGTGATTTCTCCCCCCTCCCTAAAAAAGCAGCGCAGAATCTGCAAGGGATGAAGAGATGCACATCCGTGTCAAATATGAATGTCTGACTACTTAGAGAGAGAGTAGGAGAGTAGGGGCAGCGATTGCGTCTTCATTTTGAAGTTAAGAAATAACAGAAAACCAACAGAGACCATAAATAATGAAAAAAAAACAAGTTTGTGACCTTCACCTAAAATCAACCCAAACAAAGTACATTAAAAGCAAATAAAAGATAAAATTTAGCGTTTACACTGAAAAGAAAATAAGTGAACACAGACAAGAGTAAGTAGACTGGATCGAAACTATAGCAGGATTTCTGTTTGTTTGTTGTTGTTTTTTATTTGTTTGTGTTTTGTTTTTGGTAACTAATAAATCCATGTTGGTATTAGAATAACTTCACGTTGTATTCGCCCCATTTCAAAACATGAACATACCAGAGGATTTAGGGGCCCTTAGAGCTACTTTTTGGCCTCACATATGCGCGCTGCTGTGATTAAAAGCTGTCTAGCGTCTGGCTCGATGTGCTGGGAGCTAATAATAGGCTTCCCTGCTGTCTAAATGAGATTGCTGTAAGGCGATTCTTTGAGACAGAGACAAGTTCACCGTCGTTAAACCGAGACGCAAAGACTTGACCCGGGGAGCGTCCTGATCCAGTTTTCATGCACTAATGCTTTCAGGGATACTACCGACAAGAGTCCACAGAAAACTGGTCTTCCGTGGTGTCTACACAATGCTTGAAGGGCGGAATATGGTAGGGGCTGACTGAACTGAAATGGGTTGATTCTTCTAACCCCTGTGAAGACACTTGAACAGAATAGAAATAAATGTAGAGAGACGATCAAAAAGACATGGTAGCATGATGAGGAATAAACATGCTTCTGCATCGGACTGGATTCCGTTTAGGTGAATGCCAGCCTCTGCAGTCATGGAAAACAGATTATTGTTTCTGTGATGTTGGCATGTTTTAGTCCTAATTGAATCTGATGCAGGATTAAATTCCTTTTCCCCTGGCGTGTGCAGAGTGGCACCACCAGGAGACAACGTGAAGCTGCTGTCCAAGGTGCTGAAATGGACAACTGGGGCTCATACACATTATACCTGTGTGTGATTTATAGATCTACAGAATCTGCAGAAATAACATGTCATAATATTGTAAGCTATTGTAATTTATCACCTTGATACATACATTTATTTTGCCAGAATGCATGAAAACATTTTTTGGTCGGTTAAAAAAATGTTGAGCCACTTATGTGTGACTCTTAGTTGCTGGTTGTTGGAAGTGAAGCACGTTCATATGATAAGATGTTCAGAGGATGTTCTTAAGTGATTAGAAAGTGGTGCATTTACGTCATTGCCTGCCCTGAGCTACTGTTCAATCGAGGGTGAAACTTTAACTGCACCCATGCTATTCGTGGTTAACTGTGAGAACCAGATTTGCACTGCTTTGTGTGTGTTTTTGATTTGTATGAAGTCATGACAAGTATGAATATGTTCTTTTCTGTGATACTATTTTCAGATAAACAAATCAACTTTCACAAAAATCGAGGAGAACACCGAAAAGAAAAATACATCAGAGAAAGAACGAGCGACAATAATCTTCTCCCTGAAGAACGAAGTAGGTGGACTTGTAAAGGCGCTCAAACTCTTCCAAGTATGAAATTTTCTTCACAATGTGTATCTATCCCTCAGTACCATTGGTATATATACAGAAATGAGTATCACCATACAGATGATAATGATGTGAAATATTTTTTTGCAGGAAAACCATGTGAACCTTGTACACATAGAGTCCAGAAAATCCAAAAGACGCAACTCTGAGTTTGAAATATTTGTGGACTGCGACAGCAACCATGAAAAACTGAATGAAATCATCCAGCTGCTGCGGAAGCATGTGAACGTGGTGGATATGGAGCCTCCAGATAACTCCTGTCTACTTGAGGAAGGTAAAACATTGAATTACACACTGGGGACTGTACTGCAACTATCTATTAGACTGAGTTAAGAATGGGAAACAAAAATGACTTTATTCTCTCTTTTCAGAAATGTATAACGTACCATGGTTCCCAAAGAAAATTTCAGACTTGGACAAGTGTGCCAACAGAGTTCTGATGTATGGCTCTGAGTTGGATGCTGATCATCCGGTTTGTAAACTCTAATCATTCTTCTGGTTTTCTGTAAAATGCAAACCCTCCTCAAGTAAAGCATCTTTAATATGTATGTTTGTCTCAGCAGGGTTTCAAGGATAACGTATACCGAAAGAGGAGAAAGTACTTTGCTGATCTTGCCATGGCCTACAAACAGTGAGTTCCTGCGTAGTTTATTGTTTATTTTAATATCTGTTAATAATATTTGTCTGATACTAAGAGAAATCTGTCCTGTGTTTGCCAGTGGGGATCCCATTCCCCGTATAGAATTCACTGAGGAGGAAGTGAAGACATGGGGTGTGGTATACAGGGAGCTTAACAAGTTGTACCCGTCCCACGCCTGCCGAGAATACTTGAAGAATTTGCCACTTCTGTCCAAATACTGTGAATGTCAGGAGGACAACATCCCTCAGTTGGAGGATGTCTCACGCTTTCTCAAAGGTATATTTAATTTTCATACTAAATTTGTTTTTGTTCACCAGATACTTCATTGGATCACACTGAAAGATTTGATCACTCATGTTTAATTTTCTTATCCTCTCAGAACGTACTGGATTCACCATCAGGCCTGTGGCAGGTTATCTGTCTCCCCGGGACTTCCTTGCTGGTTTAGCCTTTCGTGTTTTCCACTGCACCCAGTATGTGCGGCACAGCTCTGACCCCTTATACACCCCAGAGCCGTAAGTCATTAACAATACCATGCTATCTGTGTTCATATAGATACACAAACCCTAACATTTTGCTATGCTTCATCATCTAGGGACACATGTCATGAGCTGCTGGGTCATGTCCCACTGTTAGCAGAGCCCAGCTTTGCCCAGTTTTCTCAGGAGATCGGTCTTGCTTCACTTGGGGCGTCAGATGATTCAGTTCAGAAATTGGCCACAGTAAGTGACACCATTATAAATATACTGAAACTCAAATAAATGTCAACTAAAAACTCCCAGATTAATGAAACTCATCAATTGTTTTCATTTCATTCAGTGTTACTTCTTTACGGTGGAGTTTGGCCTATGCAAACAAGAAGGGCAGTTGCGAGCATATGGAGCAGGTCTTCTGTCATCAATCAGTGAACTTAAGGTAATTACAGTTTAACTAAAATATTCCTCACAGTCATTCACTCTTAAATACACTGTTGACCATAAAGTTGGAAAAAACAATTTTTTACTTCTTCTCATGAAATGATTTGATATTCCTGGTAGATAAAGTGTAACTGGGATCATTGCACCAGATTAAAGGTGATAACTGATATGTATAAAAAGGAATAAAAGGAGGAATGTGTATGAAAACAAAAATATTCTATCTTTATGGGCTACAGTGTGTTTTGTCTCTTCACAGGATAAATAAAAAAACATCTGAACAGCTCTATTCTACTAAAAACAGCATTTATATCCAAGTACATTGCAATAAAGAAAACAAAACGTGTTTCTCTTGCAGCACGCACTGTCTGGCAATGCAAGGATAATGCCTTTTGACCCCAAAGTTACATCCAAACAGGAATGCATCATCACGACATTTCAGGATGTCTACTTCGTGTCAGACAGCTTTGAGGAGGCCAAAGTCAAGATGAGGTGAGTTTAGTCTGTTCTGCTAATATTTTGCAGATTATCATTTGAAATAAATATCACAGTATGCATGACCATTTATCATTACACTGTAAATATATCTACCGCATGTTAATTGAATGTTTACCTGTTTGTTCCAGGGAGTTTGCCAAGACCATCAAGCGCCCCTTCACAGTCCGATACAACCCTTACACCCAGAGCGTGGACGTGCTTAAAGACACTCCCAGCATCAACAGTGTCGTGGAAGAGCTTCGACATGAGCTTGACATTGTGGGTGACGCGCTCAGTCGGCTCAACAAGCAGCTGGGTGTCTGACTTTCCACATAAAAACATTTCACCTGAAGTCTAGCACTGCTTGCGTGTCATCCCCCAGCTCTAGAAATACTGCTTTTAGCTCACCCTTCGTCAGTACAAGGAATGTGCGCTGCTTTGAGAAGAATGCTTTGTTGTCCCTACTGCATGACACGTGGCTTTTACAATTAACCCATTATGGCGAATTATGTTCAGCCACTGATATCATTAATTTGCACAAACCTGAACAGCTGCTTAATCCAAGACACTGGTTTTCTTCAGTTGTCTGAATTGGTTTCACTGCAGAGATTCCATGTGCTTTAATGGTACTTCAGTATCGTTTTAAAGCATTTCCTGCTGTTACAAACATACATGTTGTCTCCTCTTCTTATTGTTAACTTTTCTGTTGTATATGATCATGTGAAATATTTTTGTAATTCATTTCATTATTCTTCTTCACATTTAATCTTCCTCACTTCAGTGATATGTATAAAAAAATATATGTTGTTTGTATTCTTTTGGTGTATGTATCATATTGCATTTCGTGTGCTGCTGATGGAAAATATGAAGGTTAAAAAGTGGTAATATAAGAATGGTTTCATGACTAATAACAATAAATTTGTCTCATGTATCCTGATCTAATTTAATTTAATGTGATTATTTAAATACCTAATATTGAAATGACTATTCAGTACATTGTAGTACTCCTGAAATTAAAACAATATTTTTCTACTGTAAAGAAAAGATAAATATAAGGAGTAGACTATGTATCAAACTAAGAAAAAGAATATACAAAATAAAATGCATATTGTGTCTTCACATTGTGTTAGTTGTGTCATGTTAGTGTATTATTTTTAGGTTTCCCTGTAGTTGCGATTTATTGATGACACTGTAGGAAAGGACACAGTTACATGGAGAATATGATGATTATATGCATGAAATCTCATGTTAATACTATTAGAGTATGTATCCATTTCACCATTACATTTAATTATTTGAAAAACAAAAAAATTCCATATATGTGTTTATTTGTAATCCATAGTTTTTCCAGGTAATTAAACCTATTGTTACTGTAACTTACATAACTAATTAAACAAGGTTGCTATGCTGCATTGATTTTATTTATTAATTCTAAATGATGTTTATTGAACTTCATGGTCATATTTGACCTATTTACATTGTTAACAGGTGCATCCATTAACTCAAGAGTACCTTATGAGTGTCTTTATGTAAGTTGACCCAGTTTTTTAAGGAGTTAGAATATTTATATATGAAGTAGGATTTTCCATTTTATGCAGCTTTGTATTTCTATTCACCTAGGTTTATCTACTCGTCACTTTTCAGGATTTTCATACCCTTCATGCCAAGTGAAAACGATCTCCAAATGTGTTCACTTTAATGTTTGTGTTCAAATTAACTATAAAGTGTTTCTTAATGGATTGGCATTGAAATTTTCTTCCCTCTTATGATAAATAAATTTCAGAATTTCCCCCTTGGATTTACTGGAAAATGCACTGTCAAAAGCTGAAAACAGGCTTTTTTCTCCTTTAATTTTTGGAGATATGTAATTCTCATTAGACAGCAATGTTGCAAACATTAAATACAAAAATAAAATGTAATATAACATATTTCTCTAGATTAAACTAGTAAAAGAAATAGTCAAAATGAACTCAACCTAAAACATACATAACAGTGAAATGCAGCATACACATGAATTCAGCAGTAATAATAATCCAAAAGCATCATATATTATGGTAAAATACTTACAGGGACCATTCGACAGTACAGTAAGTACTTTAAAGAAGACACACATTCTGCTGAAAATACTTTGATATTTCACTCTCTGCCTAATTTGAATGCAAAAGATTGATTTGTACTAGAATATTTTTAGTTGTTATTCATTTTACTTACATATTATGTATGGATTTAACTTCTCCCACTGCATTGTACCGATCACAAAACACAATAAACTCCAAAAGGTGAAAATAATAGGCTAGTTGTAATAATACGTTCAACAATAAGCTTTTTCACTTTTATTATGAACTTGGTAAAACGATCGGTAACTTCACGACAGTGTCGCAAAATGGAGTGGCCATTTACGGCAGGAGCAGTACTCCATGGAGTTGTGTTTACAAGCGTGGGTAAGTTTGCTTCTTCACCTGTCTGTTAGTGTGTCTAAGCTTTATAAATGTGCATACTGGTGTTATTTAATTGTCTCACGAGCACCATCTCAGCAGTACTGACAATACAGAAATGTTACGATAGCACTTTTGCTAATGTTTGCTTAGTCTTCAGCATAAGTTCATGAAGCGCGCCTGTAGAAGCATAAAGGACTGTTGATATACAGAACTTTTTAGTGGTTGGTACCATTAGCTTTATCCTCTGGTGTTGTGAACAATGTACCATGTCTGTCAGGGAGCCAACAGCTACGGGCAGCTCGGACAGGGACATGCGGAGGACCAGTCCCTTCCCCGGCTGTCAAACACCGCAGCTCTGCCGAACGGGGCGGTGGTCCAGGAGGTCACCGGTGGGGGAGGGCACTCCGTGGTGGTCACCGGTTAGTTACTGTTCTCCAAAAACTTCACAGTTTGTTCAATAAGTTCTCCCCAAATTCTCTGTCCAACCGGCAAACACGTTGTGTCATGATAAGTCACAGCTTTTCACAAGTGACAGGGCTCCCTCTCCTGACGCAAAGGTGTATGACGCCGCTTGGATTTATTTTCTAGGATGTCAAACTAAAACTATAAAAGAAAATACATATAGTGCACCTGTATAAGAATACAACTTAACGTTATAACTTTATATATGTACATTAGTTTGGCAAAATTTCATCTAACTTTTAAGTTGCTAGTTTTGTGATTTTCTGTTATGTGGTTGCAAGACATGTAAAAATATGACATTATAATATTGTTTCTAATGCGTGATGATACATGATGCATGTTATATATGTTTCTGATAGAAAACGGAGAGGTCTTTGTGTGCGGACAGAACAGCAAAGGCCAGCTTGGCCTTGGCCACACTACAGCTGTCTTTACTCTTCAGGTCTGTTCCAGCCTAACCAAGAGAGTCACAAAAGTAGCTTGTGGTTGGGATTTTACTCTTCTTCTCTCCGGTGAGTTCTATTTCACTCTTTAAATTCACCAGGTCTAGTGAGATGTATTGTAAAAGTGAAGATATCTTCATGGAATTTGATCGAATGTTCTTCCAAGGAGGACCTATGGCTGACATTAATCTTTGGCAGTAATTTATAATGAAGCTGAAAATCACATAATTTATATATTATCATATTATTTAAGGAGTGGCACATTGCTTAGTCTGCTGTACAGTGTGTGTTTTGTAAATCTCAAAGTTAAGTTGGTGAATACAACTCAACAAAATTTGTTTTTATATCTCACTGGAAGATTGTGGACAATTATTGGCATGTGGCTCCAACACATTTGGACAGCTGGGTGTCGGAGAGGCAGTCACACATTCTGAATATGTACTTGTTGTCGAGGTAGGTACATGAAAGTAATGTTTGAGATATATAATGCCATATATCCTCTACCGTGGTAGCTGTAATAGTTGCCGTACATTTACTGAATCAGTCATGATTCAGTAAATGCCTCTACAAACTTGTTTATTTTGTGATCAGTTTATTTGCAGTAGTTCTGTTTGCTTTCAGAGTCTAAAGGAACCAGTGGTGAGTGTAGCAGCAGGACTGAGACACTCACTTGCTGTAACTGGTGAGTTTTGACCATAAACTGTCATTGTGCTTTAGTTCGGCAATAAATGATGTCATATTGTGTCTGATGTCATAATTTTCTGCACTACCCTAAGAGTCAAGTTGTGTATACCAGTGGGGAACTGGTCTTGTCAGTCAGGCTAAGAGAGCTGTCAGTTCAAATCCTGTCCCATCACACCTCAACAGTAAAGTGCCCTCTCTGGTACCTGGTAAGATATATCTGTAACTAACAAAACTACCAAAATTGTTTCATATGCTCTTCATGACTCATATTACCACAGCTAGATTGCTGAATATGTGCAAATGCTTCTGCACATGTTGCAGGTCTGGACAAGAAGGCGTTCATGGTAACTGCAGGGTCAGCCCACTGTGTGTGCCTCACAGGTATGGCATATAGTCAGTATTTTGCTACAGTTATGTTCATTTGCATCTGGATAATAGCCTCCACTAACACAATATGTTATGTATGTATGATATAGGTTTGTGAGAGTTTGGGAGTTTTGCTCTCTTGCATATACTTTCCACATTTCCCAGTTGGAGAGGATTGTTAACATATCTAAAAACAAAGAAAGCAGTATATACAATGAATTATATTGCTGAGGTAAGGCTGTCCAACAAGGTTTTTGCATCCCAAACTCTCCAGAGTGCTCACCTGAATAGACTGTAGAGATGTGTAAATTCACAAATAAGCATTAATAGCAACAAATAAACTTGTAATGCATTCCAATCTGTTCTCCCTCGGGGGAGCACTAACTCTTGATAGTCCAACTGAGCTGTTTTCTACTTTGTTTATACATCATGTCTGAACTTCCTCTTGTTCTGTAATTAGGTTGACCAATATCACTCAATTACTGCTCTGCTGCCTCTGCTGGATGAAGAATAATGTTGCTCCTGTGGCGTGTGTTTTCAGGAGACGGTGATTTGTTTATGTGGGGAAGCAACAAGCATGGTCAGCTCACATCCACAGAGCCCTTCTTGTTTTCCCCCACTCTTCTGAAACGGTCCCTCCTGGGTGGAGAAAAAACTGTTAAAATGTGGAGTGGATGGACACATACTGTTGTCCAAACTGGTGAGACATAAAAACATTTAATGGATTATTGTTATCAAGATTTTAAGGATCCCTACCAATGCAGAAAATGCTTATCTATTTCAGAGAGTGGAAAAGTGTTCACATGGGGAAGAGGAAATTATGGACAGCTGGGCCGAGTGGCATCAACCAGTCAGAACGTAGAGCAACAGTCAGCCGGTCCTTTGGCAGAAGGTGGCAGTCAGGAGGCTCGCCTCCCTGTAGAGGTTAAAGTCCTCTGTGGAGCAACACAGGTAAAACCTTTCAGTGTTTGGCAGTACAACAGATTAAATGACCCAAGTTGAAATCTCACATGGCTATGTTTGAAAGCTTTTTAAAGGACAAAGAACAAACTTTATGAATAAGATTGAATGGACTGATTCTAGTCAGGCCAGACTAAAATTACAGTAAAGAAAATGCATAATCACCTTCACATGCAAAATGCTATTGAAATAAACATCATTATATAAAAGTAGATTTCTGAGACAACACTCAAATTTGTTCTGGAAAGGTCAGGCTGAAACCTTCACCAAACTGGAAAGGGGTAAAAACTCTTATCTTGTTTGTCTTCCTTTAAACTGATCACGATCATCTTGGGTGACGATAAGTCAAGGAGGACAGCAATGATGTCCTGTGAGCCAAACTAGAGAAATGGGCTCTTAGATGAATTGGCGGTCGTAAGGATGATTTGTAGTATGGATTGTTGACTGTTGCTCTCCTGTCATATCAAAGAACATCCAGCAGAGGGAAGCAAATGTCCACAAATGAAAAGAGGAGGCAGGTTGCTTAGTATGAGGTGAAAAATAGGATCTTTGAATGAGAACCAGGCCCACTGAGAGTGGATTGTTAATGATTTCCATCACTATCTCTCATGAGCCAAACACACACACTGCCATTATCCTCCACCAGGGAGAGAAGCACTTACATTTAGTGAAGGCAGAGGTCTCCTCTCCCATAAGGACAATTTCATGTGAGTAGCACGGGAAGGCAGCAGTTAACCTATAGTCTAAATGGCAGCTATACGGTAGGAGATTTTTGCCAATAAAGTAGATGTCAGGGACGGGCAAGGGCAAGCTCTGGATCATTCTTCTTCTGCACACTCATCATTGCAGCAGCACTGGCGTATGTCAAGGCGTCGTCACTGTGTGTGTGTGTGTGTGTGTGTGTGTGTGTGTGTGTGTGTGTGTGTGTGTGAAGCTAAAGGCAAGATGGATTAGTTGACTAGACTATGAATCTCTCAGTCCGCCCTACCATGTTAGTCCTCCAAACGTATAGTGTACATATGCCCACAGACTCAATATTTAGTAAACTGTCATATTTTTATGAGACCTATGAACATTATTGTAGTAACAAATTATATCCTGTCAGTGACTGAAGAATCATTGGGTGTTATTCTGTTCATAGATTGCTGCAGCTGGGTGCTCTATTAAGAAATGCTTTATCAAAGCACTTAAACTGTAACACCAATACAATATAAATGTAATATATTTATACACTATAGAACCCACTGACATTTATTACTAGTAAGAAAGCCATAGTAGTGTCATTCAGAGGATGTATCATGTTTTTACATAGTTTCTGTGTTATACATTTAAATTTACCAGTTATGATGGAGACATGAGACAGCTGTATTGATTTCTCTGGACAACCCAGCAGTTGGTTTAGCATTTAAATAGAGGTGGCTGTTACAGTTTTTGGCTTGGCTTTTCAGTGAGACGCCGTTAAGTGAGGGATTGGATATCAAGTTGTCAAAGCCATGCTGATGAAACCAAAACTTATGTTGTTGTGTTTGGTGTGGTCAAACTCTGCATTTCTAAACAAAAGCTGACTTACGACATCTTAACAATCATTTTGACTTTATTTCAGTTTCACTGCAGGTTTAGTTACAGTTATCACATTGGCTCAACAAATTCTTCTGGACAGACTTAAAATGGAGTTTCTATCTCACCACATTCTTAACACATTTTCTTTATTTTTCTGCAGATTGCATGTGGATCTGAACATAATCTCGCAATTGTAGGTGAGTGTATTTTTCCTCAAATGCTCATACATTTCATTAGTTTCTCAGCTCATTTATTTGTTTGTTTAAAGAACTATTCTGTTTGTCAATATGAAAGCATTCAATGGAGAAATACCGTTAAGTTTCATTGCAAAATAGATACAACAAACTGTATGAGGAAGGTACAATGAGGAAGAAAAAATACACAGATGTACTAAAAGACAGGCCTCAGTTGTGGCCAAAAATGGTTCCATTTACTAAAGGTGAAGGGACTGAACACAGGTTAGGCCGTTTCGAAATGTCTTCCTTGCACCAGAAAATTAGTAAGAGAACCGTCTAGTACATTACAGTTAAACATCAGTGTGAAATATTAATCCTTCTGGTAATGCTGCAGAGGATTTCTGAGGTCAACTCATTTCTCTGTGGCCTTTGCATCAGGAAGTAATTACAGCATGGCTAGATGGGTATCATTGACAGAAGCAATTACCCGAACAGGCCTGTAAAAGAGCTGAATTAACCACACACATTTACAGGCATGTTGTTCCAGTTGAATGTTTGCAGAACAGGCTTCCTTTATTCACAGAACAACAGAAAATAGACAGCACAGGCTCACACATGCCTGCAAAAGAGTACTGAACAAACACAGACTTATTTGGGTATAATTGCTTTTCTTATTAGTTTAACAAAGAGATCTGATGCCCTTTCAGTGTTTGCAGGCTTAACAAACATCTGGTTTTCCATTATCATGGTGTAACCCTACAAATCATTTTGGAAGTAAAATCTTTTGCATAAAACTTAGATATTTACCCTTTTTTTTTTTTTTACATCATATGAATGCCACATATGGACACTAAAACACAGAGAGTGCGCTGGTGTTTCTACACAAATGTCCACTTTTACACTTTTAAAGCCCTAATCACTTTGACCCGTTTGCTGGATATGCCAAATAAGAATTTTTTACAGCGACTGTGCGTCATTGTGACAGTTCTCACAGAGCTTACAGAAGTTCATCTGGCCTCGTAATGTGATGGTAAAGTAGAACCTGTAAAGGGAGTGTTCCCTCTGCCATGCTCTCCTCTTTTCCTCCTCCTGTCTGGAGCATGGTGGCAGGAGCAATGAAATAGCAAAACAGGATTGGAAGCAGAGACCTGAGTGCTGCTATTTCTGGTGCTGAAGTAGGTCAGGCGGAAAGGAACGGAGAGCATTGCATGCTGCTTATGATATCTGTTGCCTGCTCAGCCCTTGCCCATTTGTATGAAACTCATCACCGATGGTCAGGGGTGGCAGATTGGCCAAAGGCGCTGTTCGCACAGCTCATCCAATCTGAGGAAAGATTTTTGTTAATTTGAACAGTTTGTATGAAACAAACATATTGGATCAGACCTCGTTTCAGTTGCACCTGTATCATAACATATGTTAATCTACAAATATCAACACCTCATGCAGATCGTGGTATCATTAATAAGGTGTGAAATTATAAACTGTGGAATGTAAAACCCAGCAATGATTTGTTTACAAGGAAATAGCGTTTGGTTTGAGTGTCTTGATTTTTATCCTTTTGTTGTGCAGAATATTGTGCAGGCACTTTGTTGCCATGGAAACACTGATGTGCTGTACTCCAGTCAGTGAGTCCATGAATTAAGCAGAGCACCAAAATAAGGCTGTTTCTCCCTGTGAACAAAATCTATGAATACTTGAAGTTCACATATTAGTGAGAATAGTCGGCTTTACCTTAAAGTCCAGGCTATGTGTGCTTGTAATGCTTTCCCTATTCCTGGCAGAATGTCACACTGACATAAGCTGCTGGCATGATATCTTGGTGTGTTAACTGCTCAATGCATATGTGTCTGTTGGCAAATCCAAATCTTTGACACCACAGATATTCAGAGTTGAGCTAAAAACACAAAGACAATGAAATCCCTTGATGAAATAATGAAAACATGGCTTGAAAGACACACAACTGCAGGATGGGAAAAGCTCGAAGATGTGTTACCCTTGAGAAAGCAAGCTCGCTTCTGTTGCCATGGTAATGGATCCTATTAGGTAACTGTGTTGCCATGGCACGTGTCTTCTCGGTGATGCAGACCTGACCACACCCACCAACAAGCTCACCAGCTGTGAAGAGCAGGGAAGCTTTATTACAGGCCAAGTGTCTGTCTTGGGAACAGAGAGCCTGTGTGTGTTCTGTATGTGTGTGTGTTTTTTTCACAGCCTTTTTTCTCCAGACTGCTAATTTTAGCTCACATGTTACTCTGCTGCAGACCCGTGTCTATCCTCTCAGGTCCACTGACCCATGACCCCTCTGCTTTTCAGGGAGGTGTCTCCTCTCGTGGGGCTGGAACGAACATGGGATGTGTGGAGACGGTTCAGAGACTGACGTCTTCCAGCCACATCTCATTCCCAGTCTCAGACCTCTTCTCATTGGCTGTGGAGCTGGACACTCTATGGCAGTGTGCGCTGCGACAACTGACTCAACACAATCCCTGCACTCTCCTCTTCAATAACATCAGATGAGGAACATTAATTCAGCAACTAACTTTACTCTAAATATAGAGTGACTTTGTGAATCAACTCATTTCCGCTGACTTATCAGGTCTATCCTTTCCGAACACAGGTACCAGTTGTATATTTTAAGGTAACTTTCTCCCTCTGGTTGGCCACCTGATCTCTTTGAGAAGGTCAGACCTCAAAGTGCCGTTGCCATAAACACCGTCATGTGGTCAGACACAGGCTGAGTTATGTTTCTGTTAGATAGAATCCATCATTTTTCTGACCAACCTGTCATTTTGATGGACATGATTAGGGCTGATGGCTTTGCAGGACATGGCTTTGCGTATGGCTTCTGGACCACCTGCCATGTTCGTCTTTCTGAGTGAAGCCGTTAAGGACATGTGAGGGATGGGCTACACTTGTGCTATAGCTCCATCTTCCCATGTCAGCAGTTTTATTACTGTGATCTTGCATGTCAGGAGGCTGTCAGTCTCCATACTTGAAATGGAAACGCGTTGAAAACCTGGGTTATGGTCAGTCATGATTTACCTCTTACACGTGTGCAGTATTTTATTTTTTCCGGCTGTCCATCACTTCTTTATACTTTTGTCAGTTTATGTTATATTCTTTGACCTTCTCTTTGCCTTGTTTGCACCACTTTCATACTACATACTTCATTAATCCCTCCCGGGGGAAATTAATCTTCTGCATTTGACCCATCCTAAATATTTATAAGCAGTGAATGTCCGCAGTGCAGCACCTGGGGATCAACTGTAGGCCTGAGGCCAGCACCTTGGTCAAGGACAGTGGCCGAGTTGAAAATGGCTGATGATTGAAATGTTAGCATCAAAATGCACTTTTTTATTTTAGCATTTTATTTTATGATTATGCAAATCACTGAATTATGCATTGAGAGTTAAATTATTTATCTTTTTTTACCTGAATTAGTTTGGAAAAAAATAAATCAACACTCGCTGAAAAATGATCATTTCTGTGTTTTTTTTATTTGATCACTATTTATTGTACAAGCCTGAACTGTATTGGTCAGAAAAGACACAAAAAAAAAATCCCTAAACCACAAACCAATCAAAACGATCACTGAACACCTTATTGAGATAACTAACCACAAAATGCACGGTGTTCCAAACACATACTCTTCCCACTAAACGGCACACATTAGTTGCCTCTTAGTTGCATTATTAATTCCATTAATGATAACAGCCACTTTTTTTTTCTTCATTAAATCCATGTCTGACAATGACCAGCACACAGTCCCCCACTGTTGCTCAGCTCTATTGGCAGACCCAGATCTGTTGTACCTGACAGCAGAGAGATCAGAGTAGGTTGTTGGCAGTGTGTTTGCAGTTTGGTAGAAAGTTGGTCCCTTTTCACTAACTCTTCCACACAAACAATGATGCTATATTTTTAACCTATGGCTGCCCTGTGTTTTAACCATTTCTTGCCTTTAGAAGCTGATGCACAGATATGGGGATTGCTATTTTATGTGTACTTTCTGAGTACTGAAAAGATGTTGGTTTTCAATGGTTAAGACTAATTGCTAATTCAAAAAGGAAATTTAATCCAGTTAATTATATGCGGTTCAACTGTATCACTGAAGGGTGAGAATTTGCATTAACATAGGCACTTGTCCAGTATGATATATGTAATGTTTTAGCATTACTTAGTATTAGATACTAATGTACTAATTTGCACACGTACACTAAAAGAATAAATGCCAGTTCTAAATGATTGTCAATTGAAAATGCATTTCTAAGTAATGACCATCTAATCTGAAATGTAAGATAATTATTAATAGATATATCAACATTTAGTGAATATTGAATATCTATCATTGCTCTTGAAATAAATCCAAGGATTTGCTTAACCAGCAAAATAGTTCTTAACTGCACACTTTACCATTTTAATGCCTCTAATACAAGGTAAGACTGGTGCTTTTTTAAGAATGATTAGTTAAAAAATATGATATTTTGTTTTGTGGATGTTATCTCTCTGATGCTTGAAAACATATCAAAGGAATGTTAAAAATTCACTGGTGCAAAACGGTGCAAAAGTCTACAAAAATGTGACCATGACAGTGCAAAGTTAAGGGTTTTGTTTTCATCTGTTTTGTTTGGCTGACATGACAAGTGACAGGTTTTTGCTGGGGGTGATTAAAATCGGAGCAACATTTTTTTTTCCTTTTTTTTTTCGTTCAACAGAAAAAGCACACAAATATTTGATGATCACTCAAAACATTGGTACACACAACTTCAGCACACAAAAGCGTATTTACAGCACTGGCACACACCAAAAATAGGCACACAAATTACAACACAGTAACCAGTCACAGATACTGAGCTACATAAGGCTTGACAACAAAACTTCCTCAGTGCTACATCTATGCTGAGTTTGTGATGTACAGGTTGTCACTGTCACACCCATTTAAAAATACTAAGTAATACACACAACAATGCTACAGCACTATCAGGTGGGTGATGGGCCATTATGGGTCATACACATAGTGGTTGGTACACCATGGTTCATAACACAAACTGATTCTGTTGGTTGTCTGCTCCGGTGCTGTCGCTGGGTCTCTATAAACATATAAAAAAACAATAACAAAAATAAATTATTACACAAATTATGTATAATGGTGGAAATGATAGCGATGATGGATACCTCTGAGGCGCAAGGAGAGGTGGAATGACACTAGCTTGAAGAGTAAAGAAAATGTGCTCCGTTAGTCCTCATGGTAAACATCAGGTTTACCATGTACTTCCCATGCTTAGCCAAGACACCAGACAAAGATGTACTGTCTGTGTGCAGAGGTTGGACTCTGAGTCGGTTAATAAACATGCCCGATCATGCTGCGTTTTACAACTTGATGTACAGTAGTTCAGTCATTGTCATGCGTTTGTCTACTTTGCATCATGCTCTCACAGTCACCTTGTTTTCTCATGTTCTCTTTGACCCAAACACAGGGAAACACCAGGTCAAACAGCAGCTGAATGCACTAGCTGTATGCTAGTGGGAAAAGAAAGATGTGTATGCATGTGCTGTTGAAGAAAAACGGAGTCTAAACGCTCATTGTGTATAAAATTTATTTCATGCAAGGACTTATATTTACATATTTTATTTGAATACTTTTCTGTTGCATAAATGTAAAATACATGCATTTACCTTTCCCCAAGTAGACCCACATCCCATACTGTGTTGTATTGTACTTTTTTTTCACTTGAATTGCATGAGCATATAATTCACCTGCATCTCTTCACATCAAATCTTCACAAGTTGTTTTTTGTTTTTTTTTAATATATAACGTCCATTAATTACCACAAGAGACATGACTAGAAATGTAAAACTCTGCTCATTCAGAATAAAAACAAAAACTTAGATGAGCTGCTATATTTTATTTTCTAGAACTTAACGTTTTTGATTGGTCAACATAAAATTTGTTAAAGTGCCCTGAAACAATTGTGCATAATTATTGGGACAGTATCAATACATGTAACAGTAACAGTATTGAAGTTTTAAATCAATAGACATACATACTGCTGGAGTCATCATGACATCTCTGGTTGATCATAACTTGATATATTTTGGCTCCAAAGACTTGCTTATCTGGTCCCCTTTGATAATATTTTGTGCTTTATCATACAAAAAGATTCTTGAGATGGGGACTGTTAGTATTATTTTTTTCATGGAGCAATGTTGGATGTCTGTGGTATTACAATAATAACCAAAAGGGCAGTTTTACTGTGGCTAAAGGTACAAGGGTGGTGCAAAAGGTGTGAGGTGCACCTTAAAAAATAAAGCTTTCGTTACACTGTTATGAGCATGGTATAAAGTGTATTGATGCTACACAGGGAGCACTTTGTTTTATTATAAATATCAATTTATTATGCATTTTTACTTTGCCTCACCAAGTATGAAGGCACCGTTGTTTGATAGAGTCTTGCCTTAATTTAGGCATAACAGCAGTAACAGAAGTGCTGCAGACTACAGATACTGTCTAAAAACTACCAGTAAATATATTTGTATAAAAACTGTTTATGCTCATAACAGCATTAGTTGGCTTTATAACAGGTTCTTCAAGTTAAATCACACTATTTTTGTTGGAGGCCCCAGTCAAATAAATACAAGAAAATAAATCTATGAATTTGGGGAAAGGCAAAGAATGGCAGCTACATAAAAAATTTTGCTATGACTGAGTCTCTTGTAAAGCTGTCTCAAAATGCATAAAAAATGACAAAGCTTCAGAAGCTTTTGAAAGAAAACTTTTTTCTTACAAGTACTGCGATACAGTTAGCTTTGTGTTGAACATAATTTCTCATGCAGTTCATGCAAATGAACAGTTTTAGTTCTTTTGACATTAAATGTATTCATCACTAGTATCATAGGAATGGTCATCATCTCCATATTGCATTGGACATCATGAACATCATGTTCAATTTTTTTTTAATGGCCACTCAGATAACATTGAGTCTTGTCTGGATTGCACTTTCAGAATGATAACGTCTCTACTTTGCAACGTACAAAGCACTTAAGAGGAGTTCCCTTAACAGCTGGCAATGGTACCTTTTGGATATGTTTAAAAGCCATGTATTGTTCATGTCCAGCATATTATCAGCAGGGTTACATCTTATGAAAAATTATTTCACAAAATAGTAAAAAGCAGATGAGATAAAAGTTATTAGCAGAATAGTATATGAGATCAAAAGCAACAGAGCAACAGGCAATGATGTAAACACAAGGAAAAAGTGGGGTTAGCCTGTGGTAAAAAGTAGAACAGTGCTTTGTCTGCAACTGAGGTGACCCATGCAGGGTGGCATGTGCCAATGTTTTCTAGTCTAGGATATGATGACACACCCAAGGACAACACTTGGGAAGTTTGAGTATTAGCACAGATAAGATACAGTTTTCCAGAAAAATAAAAAATAAAAATGATAAAGCAGGAGCAAAAGGCAAGTGTAAAAGCAAAATCTGACAGGAAAGATAAGAGAAGGAGTGTGGACTGGCCTTCCAATGGCATTGTGTCTGCTACTCAACCATGCTACATAATGGATGGGATGGGAGAATGTGAGTGCTGCATTAGACAGGGTGGGCTGCAGGGCAGGGCGGACACTGAGGACACTCCAGAGGCATCCCCGCTCATGCCAGACATGCTGTTAAGGCTCCAAGGCTTTTCATAACCTTCAGTTGAAAAACAGAGAACGTTCTGAGTACACTGCAGCACTGAATCCATGACAAAATGTTTTGGCGTTCCTCACTAGTAATACTACACCTGTTGCTTTCTTGTTTTTGCCTCCAAAGAAACAGGTCAACACAGACTTCAGACAGATTATTATTCTCCATGCATTGAGTGCATCCGGAGTACAACAGCATGCACCGGGTGGTACTGGAATGGTTTGGAGTATAACACTATAAAAGACTTTTAAAAGGTAGGCACCTCAGGCAGGGAATGTATTCTCAGCTACAGGTAGAATTTCATACTGTTTACCATTTACTGTTGTTACACTGGCTGCACATGGAGCCACAGCAGGAGACTAACAGGACCTTCTTTATAGGAATGTTTTACAGATTAATATTAAATAAATAAAAAAAACTCATTGGCTTAACCCTGTTATTTTAGTGTATGAATACATCAATTTGAATTTGTCTCATAAAATTATAAAATACTGGACATTAGCTTTCCTCCAATTGTGTTGTGCTCCTTCACCATACTGATAGCACCCATCAGCAAGACACTTCATGCACCATTATGGTCAAGAGCAATGTACTCAAACTCAGATCCCGGATGGTATTTATCATTAAAACACATATACATACATGATACACGCATAGCACATAAATACTTTCTTAGGCATGTAAGACAACACATTCTAGATCATATAAATCTTGAAAATAGCTTTCTTACTGGTAAAGAAATAGGGGTATACATTATGCATGGTATCAAAAAATATATTATGTAGATGTAGACAACTATTATTGACATTTGTGATTGTGCTTGGCCTTAACAGATGTTATTGTGATGTGGAATATATACAATTCCCAAGAGGATGATTGAGGAGAAGCAGCTGCTGTGAAGTTGTGTGAGGATTAGAGTAAGAGGTTTGTGGTTGTGTGTTTTTGTGTTTATACATATATTTATATATATTTATATGCCTGTTAAAAACTGAGGCGTAACACTCAGCAAATAGGAGAAAAAGGAGCGTGTCCTGTCTACCGTCTAAGGGGTGTCAGTGTCTGACAGGGGCCTGTGATTGGCTGTTACTGTACGTACCCCTCCTCACTCTGCCCCCTGTGTGGTTGGGGCGTTCAGCAGTGGTGACCAGGAAGCAGGGCCGCTCTCTCTCGCTGGGGCTGAAGATTTCCTCCGGAGATATGGCCTGGTCTATATGAGGACAATCTTCATTTGCCAGAGCCGCATTAGCTGCCTCGCCATTCAGTTTGGAATCTAAGAGAAAAAAAAAGAAAAGAAAAGAAAAGAAAAGAAAAACAGAAGACTGTGTTTCACATACAATGCTTTAATATAAATCTTTACATCATGGCACTAGCTGTGTGTGCACAGGGAATTACATGTACAACAATTGTGCTGTTGTGTAATATTGGCCTTATGCTATCCCCTCGCATCTTGTTGTTCTATATATTTTTTTACACATGCTGCTCCTAATGTCTGTATACATTTGCTCTCATGCCTCTGAGGGAATTCAAGAACAAATGAAGTGAGTCTGTTTACTTGTTCTGTACATTACAAATACATGATAACAGACTCTCTGTCTTAAGAGGGAGGAGGAGTAAACAACTGCATTAAGAAGTTCAAAATCAATAGCAAGCTTACTCATGGTCTGCCTCGATCTCTGTTTCCTCCTATCCAGAGTCAAATATGCTTTTCATCACTTATTTTATTGATTGCTCTGTGGGAAACATTTGTTTAATCTCGTGCCTGAATCCCCATCATCTGACTAGAGTGGGAACAGACAACAGTGAAACAGCTGAGCAGCGATGCGGCTGCTTCAGGACACAGAAATGATGAAACAACAATAAATCAAGGCATCTGAAGGCTCCTGCCTTTGTGGCTTACCTTGAAACTTTATCTCGAAAACGTCGTCATGGGGAACAGGGCTCTGATGTTGTGAGCTGATGATGCTTGACTTACAGAAGTTCGGAGAGCCTGGTTGGGGTGCTCGTGGGATATGCCTATTTTTTTTCTTTGGTAGTTTCTGTTTTGCCATGGCCAGGGAGTAATACATTCCAAAGTTGTTGACAATCACAGGGACAGGCATGGCGATGGTCAGCACACCTGCCAGGGCGCACAGGGCTCCAACCAGCATACCAGAAGTTGTCTGAGGGTACATGTCTCCATAGCCGAGAGTCGTCATCGTCACCACAGCCCACCAGAATCCAATCGGGATGTTCTTGAAGTGTGTGTGTTCACTGGCTCGAGGGTCGTTAGGGTTAGCTCCAATCCGTTCAGCGTAGTAGATCATAGTGGCAAAGATGAGGACACCGAGAGCAAGGAAGATGATGAGGAGCAGGAACTCATTTGTACTGGCCCTCAATGTGTGGCCCAGCACCCTCAGTCCCACAAAGTGACGAGTCAGCTTGAAGATACGCAGGATCCGCACAAAGCGAACCACTCTCAGGAAACCTAGGACATCCTTAGCTGCTTTTGAGGAGAGCCCGCTGAGGCCCACCTCTAGGTAGAAGGGCAGGATGGCCACAAAATCGATGATGTTCAGGGCGTTCCGAATGAAGTCAAATTTATTTGGACAGAAAGTTATTCGCATTAGAAATTCAAAAGTGAACCAGATCACACAAACGCCTTCGATATAGGTGAGGTAGGCCGCAGTCTCAGTCTCTTGGTAGGTGTGCTCCACTGTGATGTTGTCCACCAGCTCTGTCTCAGTGCGGTTGATAATGGGGTTGAAGGCCTCATGGGTCTCCAGACAGAAGGTGGTGATGGACACCAGAATAAAGAACAGCGAGGCAAGAGCCACCCACTGAGCAGGAAATATATAGGGTGCAGAAAAGCATCAGAGAGGAGAAAGGGGAGGGGGTTGGAGAAGGACAGAGAGGAGAATGAGCACAGTAATACATGCAATATAATCAAGCTCGACGCCTCAGCAGCCATTCTTAGCAAGACACCATGCAATTCAATCTATTATCTGAGACAATGGCATCTGGTCTGACAGTGACAGTAGCTTTGACACCTCCCTCCCTCTCTCTGTTCTCTCTGTGTCTTGATTCAGAAGTGTCATTGTAAAAGGGACAAT
This sequence comes from Apogon hyalosoma, assembly GCA_037367295.1. Classification (NCBI taxonomy): domain Eukaryota; kingdom Metazoa; phylum Chordata; class Actinopteri; order Kurtiformes; family Apogonidae; genus Apogon; species Apogon hyalosoma. The sequence goes on from JAPQRP010000025.1 coordinate 16,764,523, forward strand.
CAATGCAAGCTTGCCTCTGTTCCCTCTGCTGTGTCTCAAGGTCATGGCATTTCGAAGGGTATTCTTCATGCAGCAGCAACTGACAGGACATTAGTGTCAGCCCTCACGATTAAAATTAGCTGGGGCTCTTCCCTTCAGCATGATCACTACAGTAGGTCTTCCCTACGCAAGGTCACGCTGTCCAGATGATCGACTCCTGGGAATCAAAGTGAGCTCAGGCTCTCTGAACTGAGGACCGACTTTTATGAGAAACCTATATTTCTTCTAATGGCAAAAGAGTACTTTAGCCTTCATTGTGTATCGATTACCTGATCATATTTCATCACATTTAGGCTCGGATATTTCTGATGTGTGCTACACGGGTGTAACAGATACAGTATTCTCTCTAGGGTATTGATTGAAACCCAGTCCTTGTCTCATCATCCTTCTAAACTGGTTTACAGTATATGTTACTGCTCATGCATTTGTGTTGTCTGAATGGAAAAAATGGCCTTCAATGGGAATATGAGGTCAGTAGATCACAATGGTGGACAGAGAATCAGGCAGGCTGTAGTAGACAGCTACTTAATCATCCTATGAATCACAAAAGTTGGATCAATAGTAGTTTTTCCATGCATGAAGATGTCTTTACGTGGCTAAGTGAAGCTGTGTAGTGCTTCTCGAACTAATACACAGCCTTGTTAAGTAGCAGGGAGGGGTAGTGAGTGGCAACAGGGAGGTAAAACCTGGAGTGAAGCATGTCCAGGCATGAGGAGGCCGTATATTCCACTGAACACAAGACACTTAGTCAGGCCCATTCACAGTGTGTCACCAAGGCAGACATGCAGTGCAAGATGGAAAACAGGCCCTCATCATAATATCTCATCACTGGCAATTCATCGCATTGTGCTGAGGAAATCACTGGCACTTATGAATGCCTGCTTCCCTTCCACGTTAGTACAATGGTCCAGAGGGAAACCGACTACATACTGTCAGTAGAGCTGTCCTCTTTGTTTAGTCAGTGAGCATCACTATTCACTCTCTGAAAATTAGAACTTAAACACCAGATTTCATGAGCAAAATATAATTTTCACTCACTCCTATTACAGCAAGGGAAGGATTCTGTGTTGCAATGTCAGAACAAAATTGCCATTTTTTTCAAATAGAAGAAAAAAAGAGCAGGGACAATTGCAACACTTGACATTTAAATATCAGGAAATACAAAATAACTGCTTTACTTATAATAATTGACAGTTTTTAATGACATGCTCAAGAGATACTACTTGATTCAATTTTGCTGTAATATTTGAGGCATTGGTATTTTGTTCTCTTGGATTGCATAATATTGTTGTTTTGTCCACCCCCACTACAGCTTGTACTGTTAAAAAAAAAAAAAAGTGCAAAGTACTCTGTACAAAAACCAACCCCACTACAAACTATGACATAATAACTGCAGCTACAGATGAATGAATCACGTTATTTTTTAAGCTAGATTGAAAGATTATTGTTTTTTGTTTGTTTGTCCTACTCATGTCAAACAATTAGTAAGAAAGATGAAACAGCTCAAAAAAAAAAGATCAGTGTGGGCATGTTGCAGTGTGATAAAGCCTCCATCCTCTGAGCTACTTCGATTTCGACCACTGAAGCCTCCCGAGTCGACACGATGGGTCCCTCAGCCCTCTGAACATCCCACCCTCCATACTGTTAAACAAATGCTGCATCTCTTCAGACCGCCTCTTAAATTATGTGTCTTTGTGACAGTGAGGAACATTGTGGCCTGGAGAGAGGGTGACAGGCGAATATTGTGTGCTGCTTATTGGCTAATTCTCACTGTTACTGGGAAAGCATGGAACTATAATGATACGCAGTGACAAGGGTTTTCCACTGATGTATCCACTGTGAATAGAGTCTGTAATTAACTCTGAGGCTCACTTCTAATTAATCTTCATGCCAGTCTTAGTGGAGCTCTGTCAGTCTGTTCTCTGTTCTATTCTTGCTATTAAATGTAGGTGTTTTATGCTTTGGGAAATTTCCTTGCATCTTGAAAGCGAATTTTAGAATTAGTATTTGAGTTAAACCGCTTTTACTAATGTGTTCTGTAAGTGTGAGACCATGTCAATACAGTTTACACTTGCTGGATGGGGCCTGATAACTAATTACACTGATTAGCCTGCTACAGCTGTTAAAGCAGCATGCAGCACAGCGGTCTTTGTAGGCGGCAGTGGTCATAAAGCACACAAAAAAAGGTGTAAAAGTCAGTTCATTGTCATTATTGCGAGGTCTTGCGCCCAAATGGAAAAGTGCCCACAATAAGACCAAAAATGTCACCTCTAACAGCAACCCATTTTTGTCTGGAGGTCTGCCACTATAATTCTGGTGGTGCCAAAGATCTGGCTTCCTAACGTGGAGCTGACCCATTTAACCAAAGTGCCAGCCTACTGAGAGATCCCTGTGTCCTGGAAATATCAATCCAAAGACCTGTGAGAGTCAGGATGAGTTTCCTTATCTTTTCCTGTGAGATCAAGCAGGGCTGCAGCAATGATTTGCATGTAATGCTTTTGACAATTGAGCACTTTGGTTGCCCCCCACCCCACCCCCCCCTTCCTTTTCTGTACAGTCACATGCATGGTGTGGAGACCCCTGGGAGAGCAATTTCAAGGTCATCAAAGCCTAGCTGAACCTCCCTGATTCATTATTCTTTGTCTCGCTACACAACAGATGCAGAGAAATGTACAGCTTAAATGATTATGACTGGTAAAAAAAACAAAAAAAAAAACATAGGTAGACACTTGATACCTGATTATGATTATGTGTAAACCAGTCAGACAGTTTGGTTTATTTTGTAGTTTATGTTGTATGTACGGTAACTCTAGCCAGTAGATTTGGAGACAAGAGGAGAAGATAACAAGAAAGCAAAAGTCATGACTGAAAACTAACAAACGTGTGTAACTCACCCTTGCATATTTAGAGGAATAAGGGTCCTCAAACAGAGCCCAAACATGCCTTTGCCACCTGCTCCACAAGCTTCCACTCCTGGTGTCAGGACAGTCTCCCTGTGCCAGCCTTCGTGTCATTTCATCATCATCCTCAGCATGCTCCACTTCTGGCTCCGGATCCTCGCTACCCAGGTCCAACAGACCCCCCCCGCCGAAACTATCAAGGGCCTCCTCTGCCTCCCGGTGCTGACGATAGGTCATCCAGCAGCATGGCTCCACGTCTGTCTCATCAATGCCCCAGAAGGCCAGTTCCTCCTCATAGAGGGGCCCGCAGACATCAGCCGGGCAGTGCAGTTTACCTGTCCTGTAATAATTAAGGATATGTGCAAAAACGCCAGGGTGGCGGTCGAAGAAAAATTCCTCGATCTTGGCATCATAGTCAAAGTGGTTGGGTGCATCAGGCTCGGCCAGCCAGGACAAGCGAGTGCCAGGTAGGGTGCGCAGGGTGCTGCGGTATGTCTGATGTCTGATCCCTCCCACGTTTATCACAATGCGATCCTTGTCGTCGCTCAGGCCCATTGCGTCCCTTAGGCATTTCTCCAATAAGTTCCCTTCATCGCAAAGGTAAGTCTAGACGCACCGTGCAACCATGCACAGCAATGATCACAGGGAGACTGAAGGAAACAATTACATAAGAAACCAGCGCACAAAACAACCTGTCGTTTCTTACCAACTATGAAAGAAATCAGCGCTGCTTTACACGCATCCGGCTACATTCCCTTTAAACCCGACTACCCTGTATTTGTTTAAAAGCACCTGCCATTCAACTGCGGCTCATAAACGTTTATAGCTGCCAGAGCCACTGGAGGGAATAAAATCGAAATCCAAAATGATTACAGCCAATGGCATCACATTAAGAATGGACGTCACATCGTCGGTAAATCCAAGATGTCGTGATAAAAGCACAAACGCTGGCAATTTTTCCCCCGTAAGAAGAATAAATCCAGCTCATGGGACTTCCCAGGTTGCTGTAATTGATCAGATCAGTTCTAAGCAGGTTTGTGACTTTCACAGCAAGGTGACTGCGGTGGTGCTGAACGGACAGCGCCTGTCCGTCCGCAGGCTCCTGCTGGAGCTCGGTCCTTCTGTTGGACTCACCTCCTTCACACCGACGCTCAGCTCCGCGCGGTGTTTAACGACACATCGCAGGTCTGTCTCTTTGTCTCAGCGACGAGATGCGCCCCTGCTCAGACACCTGACTTTCCCTTTCATTCATGCTTTGTTGCGCGCAAAGACTAAGACATTCACAGCCTGCGTGAGGAAAAGGAACAAACAAGCTCAGTCTGCGCTGCGTGGATGTTAAACAAACCCAGCCGAGATGAGAGGGTGGCAGATCTCCTAAAAAACGCCCAAACTGCCTATTCTTCACACAGTGCCTACCAGCTCCTCTGTTAGATCATATGGAGCATGCCCAGTGAGGAACCTGCATTTGTTAAAACACACTGTCAAGCGCTAGCCAATTAAGGATGCTGAAATTGTCATTGCTGGGTAATTCTTCTTCTTCCCTTTCACTTAATACCGTCGCTCGGAGGTTAGTAATAGGTCAGGGCTGTAACTGTGGGACTCTTCATCATCCACAGCTGGCTGCAAAAGGTGTGACACCAGAGCCATGGAGGCGCAGATCCGCCCATAAAATCCAAACTGTTTTGTTTTTTTTTTTTTTGCAGCTAACAGCTTGTTGAATGTAATTTATAAAAAAAAAAAAAAAAAAAAAAAAACTCCGTTCATCATATTGTTGACATTCAGTATTACTTCCACTACACCTGCCGTTTAGATGCGTTCAAACAAAGAGGATTGTATTTTTGCGCATCTCTGTGTAACGCACTTGATCTGTTTAGTAATTAGCTGAGAAGGCTTTCACCTGTTTTTAAATGTGCCAGGAGGGGGCGCCAGTGCTCACTGCAAAAGATGTCCGGGGGGGGGGGGGTTGGTTCGTTTTCTCACCCATTGTAATAGACTTTGGGGAAATTAGGGCACGTGTTTTAGTCGAAAAAGACAAAATCCTCACTGCAATTTTTAATAGATAAAACAAAAATGAAACAATGCGCACCAAAAACTGAAATGCAAATACTCCATGTGGACTGGATTTAGATGAGTTTTTAAAAATTATTTATTTAATATTAAAAATAAGACTTCAGTTTCTGTCTTCTTTCTTTGGACTTTATTACTTTTCATCCTCTATTTAGTAGCCTATTGTAACATCTACTTGTGTCCTCTTTTTCTGTGTCTACTTTGTGTTCCTGCAGATGGGGGCCCGTCGTCCCCTCTTCCTCCTCCTCCTCTACCTCCTCCTCTTCCTCCGGTCCACTTCACTTGGTGGGCAGTTCTCCGTCTCGGTTTTCACTCTTGATTATAAGGAGGAGTTTACAGCCACAGAAGAGTTTATACTCCGACTGGCTGAATAAACTGGTCTCTGTGTGATCTCAGGCGTTAGACTGGTTCATAAACTGTTAGATTTGATCAAAAGGACGAGCTGATAAACCTGACAACATGGCTGTGGCTGGCTGCACGAAATGCATTAAATATATGTTATTCTTCTTTAATTTTATTTTCTGGGTGAGTTCAACGTATTTTTTTTGGTCTTAATTTGATTCACAACATCAGTCTTTTGTGTTTGATTATTATTTATCTGCTTCATTTAAGCCTCTTTTTGTTGGACCCTAACAGACTTACATATCTCATGATTCAGGGTTTATAGAATTATTAAGGTTATATCCAGGTGGAGGTCCAGTTTTTCACCCTGTTGTATTAATTATGCTGATATGTCTATGAGAGGAGAGCAGCATCAGTAGAGAAGGAGCACAAAACCATGGCCAGGCAGAACTGAAATGCTCTTACCCTTCATCACACTTATTTTCTGCTCGACTGAACATGAGTGCAAGGTGGCTGAAAGAAAAAGAGGGAGAGTAGTACTTCAAGTCTGGGTGGCCTGAAGTCTCCTCAGTCTGCTCAGCAGGACAACACTGCCTTTTTGTCTCCAGTACCGTCTCATTTTAGGCTCAAGGAGACTTCTTTAAAAGCATCTTTTTTTTTTCTTCTGAAATTCACTAATGTTCTTATTCATCTCAGGCCTCACAGCACTTTTACATTCTTAAGGAAAGAATATATTCTGTTGTATTTAGGGCATTTGTTCTACCGAAAGAGAGCGGTTTCCCCCAGATTATGAAGAGAGACATGATGGAGTTTCTGGGGGAGGGGAGAACTGTTTCTCCTTTAACATTTCCGTTGTTTTAACTGGGACACCAGACCGGAGCATATTCTGCCTCTGGACCTTTTAATATATCAGTTCATGTCTTAAAGACTTAGGTGTATTAGTTAATGTACATTCACACAAAATCCACCGTCCTCTTGTAATCTGAAAATTCTTTATTGGTAAAAATCTTCTTCAGGTCATTTATTTGTGTACTGCAGCTGTCTGTCATCACATCATATGTTCATTCATTGCCTGAATCAGAATCTGTCTGAATTTACCCCTTGTTTGTGACTTACAAGTTAACCTGCAGAGTGGCTATCTTTTTAGATCAATCTTTATAAGCACAGATAAGCACAAAGTCACCATATCCTGGAGCTCAAGCATTTGATTGAGTGTTTCCTCTGTTGGTTTTGCTGGTGTGCCTGTCATTGGGAAAAGTCTGAGCTCTCTCTTCCTCGTTTTGCTATTTTTCATGTCGAGGATTCAGTTTCCTGTTACTTTGAGAACAATAGAGTGCAGTCATGCCACTAAATGTGCAGATATCTAGATATAAACATTGGCATGGTGTGAAAGAGCATGAACAATAAGCTACACCGGATCTGATCTTTCACTTGATATGCTCTGTCAGCGTCTAACAGTTCTATTTTATGAGGATGATCAGTATTGTTAAATATGTTGAGATAAGAAACAGAGGTAAAAGCTCAACAGAAAAGTTCTTGAGTTGGCTTTCTGTAAGGACATGGTCAGTGCCATAGGTCACAGAGGTGTCAGGATGTCCTTTCATCACTTCTCTGACAGTTCGCTGCCTCACACGGCAGAGCTGGACACTCAGACAGAGACATTAGCAAAAAGGATAAGACACTGATCTGATCCAAGGGGAGTCGGGTTGTGTACAATCACAGAACTCACAGCGTATTGTCTTGTCATCATATAAAAAAATACCTTGATGGGTCTTTATATAAAAAAAGTCTATAATATTTCTAATTACAAGTTTATGTTAATATTCAGACTCTGATGTCATATGTTTCAGATATTTGAAAAGCTCTCTTTTATCACAGAGTGGTTAAAGTGAAGACATATTAAAGATAAAACTCAACCCTTTTTCTCTGCTGAACAGCTGGCTGGAGGAATCATCTTAGGAGTGGCCCTTTGGCTCCGCCATGACAGTCAAACCAGCAACCTCCTCATTCTCCAGTTTGAGGGAAACCAGGCACCAGGCACCTTCTACATCAGTGAGTATCCACTTTGGACAGCAGACAGTGTGGACACATGTAAACACTATGAAAAGGACCCAAACAAGACAATGTACCTGTTTTCATTTAAGCACTTTCAAAGGCCCTAATACTCATAACGTTTCACACTTAATCATTACCTACTGTTAACAAAAAGTTATTTATTAACTCATAAAGACCCAAACATCCACTGGCAACCAAAATTATTTACTGATGTGAAATGTTTAATACCTGTTGATCCACTAATCCTATCAATACATGAAAATAATTGGTATAAAATGCAGTTTGTCATCTTTTCATGGTCATCAGATATGACCCATTTGAATGTTCAGAGGCTCCGTAGTGAACTTGGAAACACCGTCATCTTCTACAACATTGATTCACCAGTAAAACCCATGGAGTTTAATCAATGACAGTGGATGGAGACACTTGGTTTATGTTCAGTTAATGATATATTGTACTAAAAAAGTCACTTTTTTATGTTTTCTCTGTTTTTTGATAGAAAAACCCTCAAGTTTAACCTGAGCTTTTATGAACGTCTACATGATCAGTAAATTAAATATAAGAAAATACCTGATTTTCACTTAATACTACAAAATACAGAGCATAATATTAGAAAAAAATTGAGAAATCACTTAAGAAAGTTTCAAAATAGGTTAAAATTCATTTGGAAACTGTCACTGGAGAAGTCACATTTTGCTCAATGAGATTCCTTCGAATAAATGTCTAACCAAAGAAAAATTAAACCAAATAAAACTAGGCATAATGTCAAAACAGCTGTTTTTATTGTTTATTAAAACCACAGTTATTTAAGGTAATGAACTGCCTTCATAAAATAAGGAAAACAATTTTTCCTCTGTTGAGATATTATGCAAATCAGTGTTTTAGCTACTGCCAAAATCTATTCGATTAACTGGAAAATATGTGAAAAAAGTTAGATATGCAGTATATTCTTATTATCAGATTCCTTCTCTAATGACAAACAGCCTTGGCAAGATTATTTTAAGATCCTTTTCCAGTAAAAGAGTTGTATTACGTTCTCGAAAGTCCTTTTTTGCAGTGTAGGCAGCGTCGACAAAAGGCACATCCTATTATGTAATACACTCAACGACAACAATGAAGCCATAAATATATCATAAAAATATAAAAATACCATAATTGTGAATCACATTCTCAGTGTCACAGCTTTGAAAAGGACGTTTTGAACATTATCGTGCCCAGGAAAGTGATGATTCTGTGTATGTTTTTGTGGTATACGTGTTCCTGTTAAATCTGCTGGACTTCCCACATTGCTTAGACATCTTCTCGAGCTCCACCCTTTTCCTCATGAGGGGCAACATCCTCCTCGAGACACTCCGCTATCTCTCCTCTTTCTGTCTACATACCTTAACCTCCACATGACAGGAACCTCAATGTTAACAAAGTAGCCGTGGTCCGCGGTCAGCTGGGACTATGTGAGTAACCGAGTGAAGGTTCCAGAAATAGAAGAGGCAGAGTGACCCCTTTGAAAAGAGCAGGAAACAGGACTTGCGTAAATCCGCATTGAAGCATAGCTAGTGGCTACATCACGTTGAGTTAACTGAGCTGTCACTTCACCAACGCACAGGTGCTCTCTAACCCAGATTAATATAAAGTACATATTTATCTGAATATTTTAACACCCATGGCTTCAAAAAGGCCTGCCTCACTCCTTTCAAGAGAAAAACGCCAGATGTCTTAGGCAGATGTTGAAACATACGGTATGTGGTGAAAGTTATGAGCAAAGTGCATAAATAAAGACATCTTGTGCCCTCAGTTGCTCAAACTTTAAAGTATTTGAGCTCCATAGTAACCCCTAAAGACCCAGTGTTACTTTTTTGGCAGTTTCCAATTGAATTTTTTCTTTCTTAAGCAATTTATCACCTATTATTGCAATATTATCTTCTTTAAATTGCATTTTTTTTTGTGTAAATCAGGTATTTTCCTCTATTTAATTCACTGATCATGTTGATATTCATAAAAGCTCAGATTAAAGTTGGAGGTTATTATATCAGAAACTGAGAAAACTTAAAAAAGTGACTTTTTCAGCAAAGATATCATTAACTGAATATAAACCAAGTGTCTCCATCCACTTTCATTGATCAAACTCCATGGGTTTTACTGGTGAATCAATGTTGTAGAAGATGACGATGTTTCCACATTCACTACGGAGCCTCTGAATGTCCAAATGGGTCATATCTGATGACCATGAAAAGATGACAAACTGTTAGTGGATCAACAGGTATTAAACAGTTTAGATCAGTAAATGATTTTGGTCTTTATGGGTTAAAGCAGCATCTTATCTTAATATTTTCATAACAGTCAAAACATCAGCATTAGGATCCCAGCTCACTGTACAGGAAAGAGGTGAAACATAAACACCAGATGGAATCAGTTGAAAAGAAGTTACATATTTCAGGAGATCAATAACAAACAAAATGAGGCAAAAAAAAAGTGTTTTTGGGAAATGAGCCTTAAAACAGTCTTATCAGGCCTAATCTACTGTACTGTGTTTGGCTGTTTTGCTTTTGGAATGTAGTCGTGAGCATTTACAGTTATTTCTTAGTCTCATTATTAAGGTGCAACAAGTACAGAAAATATGTGCCAGTATTGAAAACACATGGCAAAACCACAACTAAGTGGCTTTTAAAGGGGAAAGTCAGAGGTAAGGAGGACCTCTGTTCCCGTGACAAAAAACAGCCCAAACAAAAGAAAATGTTTGACATGTCAAGTGAAACCTGACATAACAAAACCATACAAGCCATGTCACGTGCAAAGACAGTAAAAAAGTCAGTAGCAGCTTTTTTCAGATTTTTGGTTTTAGTACTTTTTAACATATTTCCAATAACTTATCATTTTTTTATCTAGTTATACAGACTGAAAAATGTATATGTATGGTAATTATAACCTGCTAATGATGGCCTAAGACATTTGCACTGTACTGTAAATATATACATACATATATATACATATATATACATATACATA
>JAPQRP010000025.1:16775463-16850599 GCA_037367295.1 Apogon hyalosoma
ATCTCCACTGTTGACCATAAAGTTAGAATAATTTTGTTTTCAGACACATTTCTCTTTTTATAACTATATATACACATCAATAATCACTTTTGACTAGGTGCATTGATTACATACGGAGTCCCAATTACACTTTATCTATCAAAAATAAATCACATTGTCACAATCATTTCATGAGAGGTAAAAAAATATGTTATTCTGACTTTATGGGCAACAGTATATATTCCAAAGATATTCCACCCAACACTGAGTTAGATTTAACCTGACACAAGCTAAAACTGTAGTTTGCTTAATACCCAGGGGAGAGTCTTTTAACTTTAACTATGTTTTGATGTTTATAATAAACCCAACTGATTAAATAATTGTTTATTTATTTATTTATTTATTTTAAATTTTTTTAGTTTTTAAGCCCATTATGGTCTTTCAAGTGCTAGACTTTTAAGAAACCGAGCCAAGCAAAATGTTTTTACAGCATTTGCAGATGTTTTTTCTCATTACAAAATGATTTGTTTATGTTAAAGTATATACAGTATGTCCTCTTGTCAGGTTTCAGTAAAAAGAGAACAAAAGGGGTCAACAGATGCTTCTCAAACCAATGAATAAATAAAACCTGAAGAGAACTTTAACTCAGTGTTTAATAAGCTTTCTTATTAAACAATGTAAATTATAGTAACAATAAGAAAAGAAATTACACCTAACAAACGTATCAGAACATTACTCATATGCCATGATGTGCAACTGCTAAGCTGGTTCAGTCTCTAGATGCTGTAACAGTCAGGAATATGCACCCCAAGCTGTTCAGAGCATGACCCGAAGGCATAAATCATCATCATGTCTCCTTCACTGCCCTCAGTGATACGCAGACTGGCCCCAAAGCCTACAATACATGATAGGATTTGAACATTTCAAAGGTCCATCATCTAAGTTTGTTGTGGTGGTGAAGTCTTCTGAGCCCATTAATTTACATTTGGACTCCTCCACACTCCCATACTTACCCCTCAGTAAGTATATGGAGCAAATGCAAGTCTGTGCTTTTTATAGAGGGGAGGCACACTTGTGATTTTAAAGGCAGGGCGGCAGGAGAGGCCCACCCAAGTGAGATCAAGGGTATTTTTTTTTTTTTTACCCTGTCTTGAACATACGCCCTTGCATAATTCAAATAACCTTGTACATCTGCACATTACCCCTCAAATTAGAGTTTGGAGTGGATGTTTTTAGCTTACTGGCACACTAAAGTGGTATTTATGTATGGGTGGAAATACACATTCTCCTACCTCCTAACCAGGGCCTGAAATTATTACTGGTGGCAGTTGTCAGTGGTGCATTGTGGTTAGTGCTGCAGCTCTTTCACTTATTTTACACTGTATGTATAATGCAAAGACCTGTCCTGATTCTGTGTTTTCTCATAATGGGAACATGTGAAAAAGAAAAGACGAATGAATGCAAATGGGAAGCTTTCCAGTTTCTGTAACATGCTCAGTTGATACTTTAACTGCTTTATACAAACAGGAAGATCATAATAATAAAAAACAGATCTTGTGGGATTTAAAGTCTTAGTCATTACCACTGTGTTTATTTTTCAGTAATACATCTGTTTATTAAAGTTAATTCCCAGTATTTACACTAAAGCTCCAGTAGCGGGACTACAAGTGAGTGAAACAGTGCTGTGTTGCACGTTCTGCATAATTTGGATGATTTTTCCCAAAACTCTAAATATCTGTTTGTATATTTTTATATTTTCATAAGATTACACACAAATGCATTTCTACCAGCAACTTTCCATTGCTGGCGTGTATATGATATTAAATAAATGTGTGAGACTTAAATTAACATACATTTTCACCCTGTAAATGCAAACAGTGTGTTAAATTAAATAACACAGTGCAACCCAATGTATAGTAGTCTTTGAATTGTTCTTGCTTACGCTGAGTTTTCTGTACTTTTTGCCCACGTACTATTTGGTTTAATAAGTTATACTTGACTTTTTTTTTTAAGTTATAGGACTGTGCACATACCCATTACTGTTTAGTAGAATCATGATCAATTGGCTGAGGATAAATCACCTGAGATAAACATTATTATTATCAAATACTTTGCATGAAACAATTTTGATATACAACAATAACCTTTTGCCTGTTTTGCACAAATGCTCTTACAAAAATCTACATTGAATCCATTCTTACAATAATCTTCTTCATAATCATATTTTGTGGATTATTTTATTTTCATGTCAAAATAACTTATGTATAGATGCATTCTATTTAAAAGAAATGTTTTGGAGATTCACCTGATAAAGTATGCACCACATAGGCCAAGCTTTCACTGCAATGGTTTAGTTAGATTTGCTGTGTTTACTGTATATATACATAATGAGTTAATAGTTTTATATCTGTAACCACTTGAATAAATGTACCTTTACAGAGATACATTAAGTGCTTACATCTTTGTAAAACTATAACACACTCAAATAAGCTCCATTATTTATTTTTCTCAAGGTTTCCTCTAATTGTTTTTGTAAACCTAACCTCTCAGAACAAGTAAAAATGTGGTTACAATAACAAATGTTCTTAGTAAATATCGAGGGATGGACATTTTATTTACTTTTCAGAGTCAAATAATATACTTATATATCATATGTAGTGATAATAAACACTTTTTTCAGACTTTACTGGACATATGTAGCACTCAGGCAGAAACGGTGCTGTAAAGAGTATTTCCATGTCTCCACAAAATAATAAAAAACATCTCCTTCTACCCCATTCCAATTATCTAATTGATTATTTGTGCATATCATAAGTATTATAGGAGGCACAACAAACAATAGATCAGAGGTAAGGCTTACTGCATATTTGTAGACACATGGTTGGACTTTATTTCTCTAATATCTCTGCAAATAGGCAGTAGTTGTGCATGTATGCTCTGCGCCGTTTTTTCACCGACAAGCTCCTTCTAAAAAAAAAAAAGCATTTAATGATTAATCCTGTTCTCATCTTGTCCTCTGACATACTGTATGATTGGGTTCATCTCAGTTCATCGGTGTCAAGCTCCGACGGTGTGGACACGGTTTCACAGCTTCTGCTCTTTTTGTTTAATAGTGGATGAGACAAGAAGAGAAAAGTCCAAGCAGGGCTTTTAGCTGGTGTTCACCTCTTTCCTTCCCCCTCTCTAGAGATTACACAGGGAGACAAGAAATAAATGAACTTCCCTGGTGGTATAAAATTGCCTGTCTCGCTTTAAGTCTCAATAGCTTTCAATCCTCAAAAGGTGTTGTCATAGTAATGGAGGCCAGTGGAAATAATGCCTGCTTTGCTGCATTGCCGGGTTACGGTCCCTGGTAGCCGTGCCTTAGTACAACAGAAACATCAAGTCCTGAAAAAGAAAGAAGGAGAGGGAATAAAGGAGGAGGGTGTTAGACTGAGACAGAAAGAGTAGGAGAGAGTAAATGCAAGTATGTGGAGGGTTTTGCGTGATATGTGAGGTACAGTGTGATGTGACAGAGCCTCTTCAGAGTCAGAGTCTGTTTCTTCTACAGCGCTCCGTCAGGCCACATTAGAGGCTTCATGTGTTTTGTTGGCGTGTGTGTAAGAATAGAATGGCCAGAAAAAGACAGCTCTCAGACCATCATGCTGAAAAGACTATGAAAGAGCTTTTAGAGTACAATCACAGTTTCAGATTGGGCTAAAGCGAATCTGAGCAGATGGAGTCATTAGGTGTTCTACACATAAACTGCAGATTCTATGGAGCATCTGTGCACTTTGTTTTTTAATTCTTTTTTCCATGTCAGCATCCAAAATCATTTTAAAATCCCTGTGATTGAAAACCATGACACAGGAGTTACAATTTCATAATGCAAAAATTTAACCCTGAGTTATGACTCAGCAACACATCTGTTTACTTGTGCTTTTCTGGAACATACAGTATTCATTCATTCATTTTCTGAACCCACTTTATCTTCACTAGGGTCATGGGGGTTGCTGGAGCCTATCCCAGCTACTTATGGGCAAAGGGCTGATGTACAGAACAAACAATCACTCTCACATTCACAGCTATGGGCAATTTAGACTAACCTATTAGTGCATGCATTTGGATGGTGGGAGGAAGCCAAAGTAGCCAGGGAGAACCCACACAGAAGGGTCCCACCCCCTTCTGGTGTTGGAATTGAACCCAGGATCTTCTTGCTATGAGGCATGAGCGCTATCAACTGCACCACCGTGTCACCCAGAAATAAAACATACAGTAATATACGATTATTTGGCAGTCTGTTTGTAGAGAAACTGAACTGCGTTTAACTACTACAGACTGGGGGCAGATACACTAACAGCGGAGGAGATAAGGGGATGTTAAATCTTAAAACTGTTTATAAACCTATTAATGACGGCAGAGCTACAAATTCATCCCTGTTCTTGGAAACAGCAGCTGAATTTCCACTCAAAGTTCGCTTATTTTCTGAAACCCTTGCCTGTATTTGTACTTGGAATTCTTTCACTGCAAAAAAGGGAAAGGTACTCAAAACAAGTGAAATATCTGTCCATGCAGGAACATAATTTCACTTGACAAGATTGTTAAATCTAGAAATAAGCATGTCTACAGATGTATGAACATTTAAAATAAGAAATGAACTCTTAAAACATGATAAATTATCTAACACTTCTTTATATATATATATATATATATATATTTGTAAGAATGAAATAATTTGCAGTGTTTGCATATACATGTTATTTGTCTCTGAACATTTGATGCCTTTATATAACTGAGTGATGTCTTGTCACCAAGGGCATCTCTGTACTATTATGCAAACTCACTGTGCAGCTCATACAGTAGATTATTTTTACACCTCCTTTATGCTGCATAATGCATAAACCATGGGGCTCTGCAGTGAGTGGAGCTTCATGCCTATGTAACTGCCAGTTTAAATATTTTTCATCTCTATTCAAAAGACAAAGATATGTTATTCCCATGTTCCCCGGTTTCCTTGGGCAGGATAATGCTTGGGGTCAGAGGTCAGCATAGAGGGGATTTATCAGGTGTTGGGGGTGTCTGGCAGGCGTTTCCTGGCCTGGCCTGCCTGAACAGAGGCAGCTCTGCCTCTCTTTCACACAGGATCTACAAGCTGTTTGTCTCCAGGATGTCAATAATGTCATGTCATCCCACTGCGAAGGCAAGAGAAACATCCAGGAAGTCCATTACCAAACAATGTGTGGATCAATGAGGGGCAGCAGCTAAATACTGCACATGCACTGCTGCCCCCTAGTGGTGTAGAGCACTCAACATGAACTTAACTATGATGGTTTAAGCTCCCTGTTGTGTGTTTGTTTACAGGTGTGTACATACTGATAGCTGTCGGGGCTGTGATGATGCTCGTGGGTTTCCTTGGATGTTACGGTGCCATTCAGGAATCTCAGTGTTTGCTGGGGACGGTGAGGGTTTCTGTTTGTTGATTTGTCATTTAAACGTAGCTTAGACATGTCCATTTAAGCCATAAGAAGACATGTTTCTGCTTCAGGTTAAAATACTTCATGTGATTTCCCTCTCTTTAGTTCTTCTTCTTTTTGGTGATCCTCTTTGCCTGTGAGGTGGCTGCAGCGATGTGGGGTTTCATGAACAGAGACACAGTAAGCAGACACATGCACTGTTACAGTTTATTTGCATCCTGTGAACCTGCTCTGACTGCTGCCTTTAAACCAACCTCCCTGCCTCCACAGATCTCCAAAGAGCTGATTAACTTCTACGACTCTGCCTACATCAAGGCTGTGGACGTCTCAGGAACCCCCAGTAAAGACTCGGCCATCAAGGTGCTGGAGGTTTTCCACAGGACGGTATGTAACAGCGGAATAAACTTCAGCACAGTATAAGCTTCTTTTAAGAGATTAAATATATTTTCATGATACATTTGTTACGTCTTGCCTTCAGCTCGACTGCTGCGGTAAAGGAGATGACACCCCTCTGTTTAAACAAGTTGTCAGCACCCTCTGCCCTAAAAAGACCCAAGAAGATTTCCTCATATCTCAGGTATGCAAAGGGTCTACTTAATAATTACTGACAGATAACACTTTCGTCCTGATTAATCAATCTATTTCATTCAGTTCACAACATTAGTATAGTAATCTGCAAAAGTAAATCTAAACTATAAGTAAAAAACTATTTTGTTATTTGAATTTGAATGTTAATAAAGGAAAAACTTCAATATATAATGCAACGCCAGCTAAAACAAAAATGATTGGTTCCTGGTGTTAAAGAATAGAATGGATTTGCACAATATGGGACCTTTAATAAACAATTGTTTTATAAATCATGTTTATAGTATATGTTCAAATTCTGTGGCTGGGGGTGTGAAGTCTGGGCCACTATACCTACATTTACTACATTCCTATTGTACATAATATTTATAAATCCTCCATATTCATTGTTTATTATAATGTGTGCATACATAGGATTGTACTGTCAGTCCTTCCTTGCAGAGAGATTCTGCATCTGTCTCGCTTCTTGAGGTTTCCACCATTTTTTTTTTTCATGGCTGAAGGTTTTTTGTGGGAGTTTTTGCTCACCTGAACCAAGGGTCTAAGAACAGAAGGTGTTGTATATTATGCAAATTGTAAAGGCCGTTGACATGAAAGTCTGATTTGTGATATTGGGCATTAATTGACTTTCACTGAATATGAATTCCTTTAAACTAAATCAGGGATTTCCTTGTAATAAGTGAAAAAGTAAAAATAATGCAATGTCTAAATAAAACTAAACAATTACTACTGCAACTGCAAGACTTGGTGAAAAAAAAAAAACAAAAACAATTACGGTCTCAAAACTAACTGATATTAATATGAGAATGAAGAATGGTACATATAATTATTCTTAAACAAAAGGCTCTTGCCTAACCTCACATTTTGATAAAACTGTTTCTCACTGTAGAATCAATACCTAGAACATTGATTAGCCCATAAAGACCCAAATATCCACCATCAACTAAAAGCATCAACTGATCTAAACTGTTGGTCCATTAATCTTATCAATACATGTACATAATTGGTGTAAAATGCAGTTATTCATCTTTTCATGGTCATCAGATATTACCCATTTGAACATTCAGAGGCTCTGTAGTTACTGTGGAAACAGTCATTTTCTACAACATTGATTCACCAGTAGAACCTATGGAGTTGGCTATATTTTACTAAAAAGTCACCTTTTCTTGAGTTTTTTTCTGTTTTAATACAATAACCCTTAACTTTACTCTGTGCTTTTATGAGCGTCTACGTGATCAGTCAGTTAAACATAGCAAAATAGATTAATTTCACTGGGAAAAATGCAAAATTCAGAGGATAATATTACAATAAATGGAGATACATCACTTTGGAAAGGTTAAATACAGAGAAAAATGTATTTAAGAACTGCCACAAAAGCCGCATTGGGTCCTTATGGGTTAAATAAGACACTTTCTGTTGAAATTCACATTTATCAATAAAATGTAAGGATGAGCAAGAGAAGTCAAATTTTTTAAACACTTAAATAAAAGATATGATTGAAAAGTAGATTGTGTGAATTTACTCCTTTATAAAAGAGTTGGTTGAGACTTTTACACCTTCTGTTAACAGAGAACATACAGACAGGTGACAAATTAAAGGAAAAACCTCATGCGATTTATTTTGTCTATGTTGATGAGTATGGAAAGTATATAACTCATATGCTGTGGTGTTCACATTCACCACATCTCAGGCCAGATGAACACATATGGGATATTTTGGAGCCAACATGCTCCCAAAAGACCAAACGAGAGAGTATTTTGTCAGAATGGTGTTCACTGAATCTCTTTGGCAGCCAACACCTTCCTACGAGGCTTTATGTCGATTTTTCCTTTAATTTGTCACCCATCTGTATTACAGTAATTAATTATTCAGAAATGTGTGGTTAGCAGCCGCTGATATTAGCACCATGTTTTGAAAGCAGATCCACCTCTTTATAACCCATCGCAAAGTCAAACTGTCTTTATTCTGCGCCCGTCTCTCCTTTCAGAGCTGTCACGATAAACTGATCGAGCTGTTCTCGGAGAAGCTCTACCTGATTGGTTTGGCTGCTCTGGTGGTTGCCGTCATCATGGTGAGTGTCAGACTGAAGGGAGGAAAATGGAAATGGATGTTTCACTCAGCTCACTGCCAACATATCCTCCAGAGACTGATGCTTTTATTTGCCACTTTATCAGTTATATTGAATTAAACTGTTTTCCTTTTGCCCATTTAGATCTTCGAGATGATCTTCACAATGGTGCTCTGTTGTGGCATTCGCAACAGTCCAGTGTACTGAAAATCCAACCAACAAGCATCAACAAAGGTCCACATCAGCCTATAAAGCAGTTACTTTATTATGTTTCTATAATATGATCTCATTATGATTGCAACACAGTAAAATGGATATCTTTCCTTTTATATTAGATTATAAAATAAATCTAGTTTTTGATGTTGCTATTCTGTTATCCCTCAACTTTAATACATAATAATTAAGCTTCAGGTTTTTTCTATTTATCATACAATGCTTCATATGAATCTTTTATACATACAGCATGTTATAAAAGATTTCTCTGAAGTCATTAAACTTAATGTTGTTTTTACGGATGTATAAATTGTATATACTTGACATATGTTCATAACACTTAGGAGAGTCCATGTATTCCCTGTCTGTATGATTGTAATGTATCTCCCTACAGTGCTGTATAATTTAAGAAGCAAAGTGTCAGTGGTTCAGGGTAATGTACTGCCTTTCTCTAATAATTATCAGGATGAGGAGTCAGTCAGTGTGTGTGTGTGTCTCTTCTTTGTGCATAATGAACCATCATCATGCTGTTGTACCTCTGTTAACATGTGAAACACCCTTTCTTAAATAATGAAAAACCATTATGTCCGCTTGCCTGTTCAACTTGTTTTAATAACACTAATAAATTATGCCTCATCTCTTGTTCTTTTTTGGTGGAGCATACACCCAATAATGTGTTTTCAGAGTTTTTGTTGCGTGTGACTCATAATAGACCAAATGAGGTACAGTAACACTTTTTTTCCAACAAACACGAAAGGTTGTTTCATTAACTATTATTACTCTTTCCACAGACTTTTCAAGTATTAATGGCAAATATCACTTTATCACATATATATTTAAAAAAACAACAACTTTTCCATAACTTACAGCCAGTGAAATACTATACTTCTTGGATTGTTTTTGATTGTTGGATTGTTCATTGTTGGTTAAAAGCAAAACTAAGGGTCTTTTTTCTCACTAATTGAAAACATTTCACTGTGTAATGATTCACTGATTCATTTATAAAATAATAATTGGGTGAATAATTATTCCTAGTCCTGTCTTATATTATTTTGTGAGCCTTTATCACCTCTGCGCTCTACAGACAGTGAAGTTATACATAATTTAAGGTAGATAATCCCTACACAGTGAGAATTTTAACATAAACAGATTTCTTTCAGTTATTTTCTGTGGATATTTTCAGATTTAGAAACAGGCTCATTGTCTCTGACACATATACAGTATCTGTTATCTCACAGTATATCTGTACAATGATCTCATTTCCTCTAATAGTTCTGCCTGCAGCATTTCCTGTGTATTTATGTACTGTATGTTACCACAAGGAGGCGGTACAACACCAACCCCTCTGTCACCCAATCAGCAGCTGTCATTCCCACTGCATTAGAGACAGCTACTTTTAAAAAACTCAACTGTCTTGTATTTCTGGCAGTGAGTGTAAAAGGAGACACACCCAGTGCAGTTTGTTCTAGTAGCAGGTTTGTTTTCTCATCACAGAACGTCGAATTACAAAATCATACCACGTGTAATAATTATCACATTTCACTGAGGATGTGCAACATGTTTGGTGGAAATATTTTGAGGATTTTAAATTGTGGTCTGGGTTTTCTAATTATGTGGTTTTTCAGGTACATAGAAAAAGGACTTATATTTTATGTACAACATGGATTGGCATTGTTACTCAGTGTATTAGAATAAAATATACATTTAAGTTGCATCAACATGGGTTGTAACTGGAACATATACTTCAGGATCTGTTCACCTTATTTATGTTGTATTTTAACTTCTGTTAAAATGGTTTAACTCTTTTATATGATACACATTAGGAGCACCAGTATAAGGACAGCCTGGGTATACCTATATGTTTAGTTTTATGTCCTTATAAATGATCTAAAAAGTTACATAGATGACATTACTTTTATTATTGTCATATTGCAACATGATAGACTAGTTTGCCCAAGGCTCACCGAAGGGTTAGCCAAAATATCAAGGCACACCTGTATTCATATCTGAGCAAAACCACATTTAATCATTCCCATCATCTCAAGAGGGGATTTCCTTTTTAGAGGATATTTACGATAAAGAATTTGCTTGTTTACTGGAAATGGTTTTCTGTGAAGCACTTGTAATTGTTATATATTTTACATTAATTTATAAGCTTTTGTCCAGGTGTATGTTACAGTAATAATAGTGCATGGTTGTAACGCGGCACAATGGTCACATAATACTCACACTGCTCAACACGGCAACATTTTTTGGGAGCTCCCGTCATTTTTTTAGTCTTACTTTGCCTCTGTACTCCAAGCAAAGTTCCAAAAGTTGGACTTCACATCCTACACCTGTTGGATCAAACCAAGATCATCCACCAACATCCCAGCAATGAAAAGCAAAATTAGGAAATTATTTTTAACCATCACAGTATTATTAAATGCTTCGGAATCCACATGGTTATGGGGAACAGACTGACACATCGTGGAACACCAGGAAGAACAAAGGTGTCATGAATTCACTTCCTCAGAAACACACACACACACACACACACACACACACACACACACACATATATATACGTGACAGAACCCCTCTGAGGCAACCTTGTGCCTGATATTTTTGATGTCACTCATTACCTCTGAACAGGGCTGGGACTTCGGTAAAACAGCTGCTCTGGGTGTTATGCTCATGAGTCATCAATGAGAAATGGTGCAACATCCTGAAAAAAAAATCAGTCTTAATCCTAAACTGCACAAAATTAACAAAGTAATTCAGTCTGCAATTTCTAACAAGCCTTATATCATTTCTGTGAAAAATATCATCATTGCAGGAGCAACAGCTAGAAATATTTTGCCTCTTTTTCCTACTGTCGCTGTTGCTGTCTGTCTGTCTGTCTGTCTGTCTGTCTACCCCCTTTTACTTTTCCCGTAACACACCCTGAGGTGTCTCTGAATCATCCCTTTGTTTTATATATTCCCTGTATTTATAGGTAATGGAAACACTCCAGTGTTTCAGGGCGGTGACTGTTGAGGTCCTCTTAACTTCTAATACTTTCTAATAACCCACCAGATCACGTCACCTGGTTAGAGAAGCAGGTACATAGAACAGAGAGGAGAGCATCACTAACAACCCAGATTCAATGGTAATGGTAAGTCACATTTAATTTATTCCACAGATATTATTAATTATTATGAAATTCACTATGTAGCCTATTATATACTGTTGTATAAATATATACTGCAGATATAATATCAGATTACTACATTTGTTACAGTTTAGATATCTAAAAATGAGACCAACACATTATTTCAGCTGAGATGTGTTAAAAATGTTTCTATGCAATACTGTGATATGTGTGACCAGATTTGGAAGTAGTGTGAGAAATAATGTGCACCAATGCCTGTGAGAGGTGATTTGTTATGTCATGAGGAGTGGCTGAGTTGGAATAGGAGGGGGGTTCTGTAAATCTACTGTTGCATCCGCTTCAGCGTAAAAGTATTGACTGTGATCTGCTTTGGGGAAATGAAACCCTCTGTTATCCTCCTGGGAAATTATTTGCTGATTGAATAACCTTTAGATAGGCTGCTATGTTTGTGACGGTTTTTTTTTTTTTTTCTGTTTCCCATTTTAACAAATGAGGGCAGTGTGTCCAGGAATCCAAGAAATAAAGCAGTTAATGCAGAAAGTGGTGAACCAGAAAACATAGGAGTTTTTCTGACTTCATAACGCACAGGTAGAGACAGCATGTACTCTCATGTATCATACCGTTTTCACTGACTCACAGTTACTAAGCTCAGATAAAACAAGCCAGATAAAAGTTAGGTGTGGCGCCAATTTAATAATAGAGGGAGACTTTGACGCACCTCGTAACTATTCTTCCCTCACACTCAACGTCATTTGTGAGATTGAACTTAATGCCATGACAATTTGTAAACACATCAACAACAAAAGCCCTGAGAGCTCTCTAACTGCTGCTAACTGACACATGAACAGGGAAGCAAAATGAGAAGCAATACACGTAAATCTGCAATTATCATAAATGTTGCAAAAACCCCTTTTACTCAGAACATCTGTGTTATTTAGATAACACTGGTCTACAGTTGTTTTTTTTTTTTCTTTTTAGAAATGATGTGGCACAGAAATTAATTGTACTAAATCTTACGTACTTTAATTAGATACATTGGGAAAACAAATGACAAAAGTGCTGGTTAACTGTTGTTTTAAGTGCATATGATAAAGTGTTATTATACATATATATTGTTTTACATACATTTATACAATAGGCTTATATTTATAAATTTTCCAATAGAAAGAAACCTGTAACGTGATGTTTTGTAATGTGCAGACAGTGTTATGAAGTAGATTTGGGTCACATTTTGACCCAAGACTGTATCTTGGAATCTACAGCCAACCATCATTTTGACTGTTTTTTTGGTTTTTTTTTTTAATTAATAACTCAGACTTGGTAAAGCTTCGTTATTCTTATTCAAGTGTTTTGTTTCAGCCTCAGACTTGTAGAACATATCACATAAACAGTCTGACTCTGTTTTGAATCCTTTGCTGTATATATTCTTACATCAACATGCGCAAAAACACGTAGGGGATGGACAAAAGACATACTTCTGCAATAATGCAAACCAACAAATACTAAGGTAGCTACAGTATCTGTGTATTAAACTTCTGATCTAACATTTTTTTCCATTTTAGATTTGCGTCCGAGTGCATTATACTCAGTATTGTTTACCATCTGTGCAGAGGAGGAACAAAAATAAAAGGGCATCCTTACGTGTTAAATATTTGTAACAGTAGAAGACACATCATCCCGTTAATAAAGTAAAGATGTATTGTTTTTCCAGTTTATTTATTTTAATCAAATGCTTAAAAATGTGCTTTACCAACAGCAGATTCACTCTTTTTAATGGAAGATAAAAACAAAGATTTACGAATCGAGTCATCTACAATAATAATAAAAGCTCAGTTTCTGTAGTATCGTCTAGTTTTGAGGATGAATAAAAGCAGTTGAGACTTGAGTCGGTGAAGCTCACCTGAGTCAGGTGTCTGGCCTCGGTCTGAGGCTCCTCCTCCTGCTGAACTCTTCTCGGCTGTGTTTGTGCGTCCAGTTTCAGCTGTGATCTGCCACGACGCGGAGGCTAAACAACCTGTGCGCGCCAGCCTCTGTCCAGACGCACCACGCGCGGCTCTTTTAACTTTTTTTATTTTTCAACCATGAATGCCGTGAGCACAGAAAATGTGTTTTTATCCGCTTTACAGCCCAACTCCTCCGTTACCACCTACGGGCTCCCGAATGATATCTACGTCGGGAATGGGGGCTCTGTGTCGGACGAGGTGTCCAGAGCGAGGCGCGTCCAGCAGCAGGTCCAGATGAGACTGGCCGAGAAGTCCACACTTCCGCGTCAGAATGGATCAGCCACACAGTACGCCATGTCAGGTAAACAGCAGAAAGTCCCTTTACTTTTATAGCAAACCACATCATCATCCTGCTTGAGGACTACATTTCCATTTGAGTTTTAAAAAAAAAAAAATATGTTTCAAGATCAAGGAATAGAAGTCCAAGTATTTAAAGTCCACATACAGGTCCAACCACAGGTGTTTCTGTCTGTTCTACAGAGCTTTTAATAACTAATCACCATTGTTTGCCTAAGACCAGACCCTGAAAGGCTGCTTTTTTTTTTTTTGCTTTCCTCCAGATAACTGAATGAAATTAAACTTTATTCATGAGTTTGATTCTGAACATGTGGTGACAAAACATGCTGCTGTAAAAGGTTTCTTCCATTCACTAGGATCCACCTTAGATTTCCCCTCTAATCAGTAAAGCAGCTTTTCCTCTCATGCATGACTGAGCGTGCTTTCATAAACTTGGTCTGTGGGGTTTTTGTTGCCCTTTTTTTGATGTGTGTGCTTGTCTCTCTTGCATTCTTGAAGATGGCTTTATCATTATCTCATCAGGGAGGGTTTGCCAGGTCAGCTCTTTAGATGTCACAGATGAACTTGATCTGACGTCTCAGCAGCAATCTACAATGTGAGAGTAAACTTGCACATATGAAAGGGTTAATGTGTAACAGGCCCAAACAAGTGTTGCTTTCATGAACTTCAGTGATAGCGGATGAAGGTGAAAGCCTCCTAGTGTGAGATTGGGTTTCAGGTCTCTTAGTCAGCTTCAAGAGGTGAGGGTTCGACAGATACCTTGGAGATGACAGTGTCGTGAGAACCAGCTGTTGTGTCTGTTCAAAGACATTTTACTGTGAGAAGGTGTCTGTCTGTGCCGTCTTGGCACAAAGACAAAGTCAAGGTAGAATTGTTATGCAAGTATGGTGTGACTCCCACAGGGGGAATGAAAGCCTTTCAGGGGAGTTGAAAACTTGATTACTTTATTGCTGTGGCACATTTAATGATTTGATTTGGTTAAGGAGCTGAATGACTGCCAAATGTAGGGCTGCACACAAGTAAAGTTCTGCTTCAGCCTTCGGTCGGTGCACCTGCCTATTGTTGCATGAGGACATTCTTTCACGGCCCATAATTCAATGTGTTGTCCTTCCAAACTACAGGCGGGGTTGGGCAGCTTCACTTCAACTCCTTCTTTATGTGACCGCTAAATTCTGGGTTATGCTGTGGCGGCAAATGTGCTTTTTTCTCACTCTTCTAGGTTAAATATTTCCCGGAGGCGCCAGCATTACCTGCATCCACAGCCTATGGACAAACATACTGTCCTACATTTAAAGGCTGGAATGCTGACGGACATAAAACATGTTGGTTGAATCTGTAACTGTATGTTTTTGCCTCCATTATCTCCTGCGAGTACCTAAGAAGCACATCTAAACTCGCTCCAACGTGGTGTTTTACTCCACTACCCCCTTGGAGGAAAACATCCAGTCGTAAATGTTGTCTCGTCATGTTCATTATCTTTTGAAACCTGCACTAGACACACAGAAGAATTCCAAACAACACAAGAATTACTGCTATTTCAATTTGTGGTTTTAAAAAAGCCAGCTGCCAATGCCAGAGCATTACGACTGTTCTGCATGAGGAAAAACACCCAGAAAGCTTTGCGACGACCACTTCCTCTGTGAATTTGTCTTACAATTGTTCTCCATAGGTGGACAAGTTTAAGCAGATCATGAAGGTTCAAAAAGCTAGAAGGAGTGTTCAGCGTTTACGAGGGGAGTTATTTTTTATAAGACAACAGAAGAAGAAAAAAATGAAAGGAGTATTCAGGGAGTGTTTTCTGTGTTGTAAAGGATTTGGTTCTCAGGTGTGCTGGGTGTTGCCTGAGGCCAGACCAGAGACATGACTGTTAAAAAAAAAAAAAAAAAACTTTACCAACTGGTTTGGTGTGTTTGTGCTGCTGAAATGAGACATAAATACAGTTTAATGCTGAATTCACATGTAAAGTGTGTTAGTGTTTCAGCTTATCATACAGAGCACTTAACAAACATAAAGTCAAGCACTGACATACCTTTGTTTTTATTTGTTTTTTTTAAGGAGATATTGCCTCAGGTTATTCTATAGATTTATTAGGTTTTTATCTTCTCATAACATTAAGAACTCGTTTCCCACATATAGATCAGCCAAGTACAAGACTTAAAGAAATAGAGATAGTAGAGGTCAGAGTCTGGTTTCAACCGGCTCTATATGTAAAGTGTCATGAGATAACTTCTGTTATGATTTGGCGCTATATAAATAAAATTTTATTTTATTTTTATTTTGAAAGGTGTCCATTTAGAGGTGTGTTAGACTTAATTTGTGTCTGGGAAACAAAAGGTTATTAAGGTTTGAATTAGGATCAGTACAGCCTGGATTTCAGACTCAGTCCTGTGTGAGAATATCTGTTTTGAAGATGTTACAGGTTCACCTATGTTGACAGTTTGCATACCTGTAACAACAGACTGATAATCTGAAAATCAGTTCAGTGATGAAATAGTAGAGTGTGAAAACTGTTTATTAAGAGCACATGACAGGAAATGACATTTATGTCAGTGTCCACGGAGATAATTTCAGGTACTAAGTGGTATATTTATGTGTAATACAGTTTCATCACCTAGATACGTCGCTTTCAGTCACTGAAGTCTGAGTCACTGAACTGTCACTCAGACCTTCAAACATGGCAGACACTTCCCTACATGCCTACTATCACACTTACTTGTCGGGTGAATCTGTTTTCTGGCACGACAGCTAAATGTTAACAAGTCTTTGTGTTCAGGGCAAGAGTTGGTATCTTTGTGTCACTCCTCACCAGCTGAAGGTAACCAGAGATGTCAGCCTGACTGAGTTATCAGAGCGCAACATGATACCTGCTATTCAGAAGGAAGGTCTTTCATGCAAATCATTGTTGTAAATTAAAGAGGCGTGACACTTAGTTAGTAGTCTGTGATTAAACCTACTCTAAATCTACCATTGTGATGATAGATTTCTCCATAATTTCACTACTTCTCACCTTTTCCCAGCTTTTGGAAGGAATTTGTCATGTTTGTGAAACATAGAAACCACGAAAGTGATTCATGACAAATAGGTTTAATTTCCAATTTGTAGCAAACATACTGCAGTTTGTTTTGTTTTGTTTTTGTTTTTTTTATGTGGCTATGAATCAATGAACATTCCCTCATAACAACAAAATTACTAATTAAAATTCACATGATTAAATTTTCATTGCTTCCACAAAATGACAATGCTAACAGGACTTTGCATTATTTATGTCACGGAGCCTGGAAAGATTGTTGACACAATAAAGAAACCTGCTCACGGTCATGACTTTAAGCCATTTTTCATGGAAGAGGAATTTTCAGGACACTTCTAACACATCTGATCTAATGTACCTTAGCTGGTGACATTATAATGGGTGTAGAACTAAGGGAAAGGCATTTGTCACTTTTTCCGTACACTCTTGACCTCTTGACTTTCCGAGTAACACGGTCAGAAGCTGAATCATCTTTTAACGTCAGCTTACTCGGGTAGTTCTTGATTGCTCAAATGAAATTAATAATGCCTCCTGATAAGTTCCCATCACCGCTGGTTGTAACAGATATGCAGACATGTCATGTTTTTAGCACTGTATCCATGTAAAGCGTGTCCAGCTGGTTTTGTCTTGTTCTGCTTGGGGGCTTGTTTCACTGTTTGGATTCACTGGAGAGCATACATAGTTGAGTTTCAGACCTTTCATTTCTAGTTTCGTTGATTTGACTGTTTCCTGCTGATTTGAAGATGATTTTATGTTATTCAGGTGGCTTTGAAAATGTTCATGGGTTGATGTCTTAGTACAACTGAACAAGACATAGAAGCTCTTTTTTCCAGTCTGTTTACCAAAATTTTACATTTACTTTTGTATTAAATATGCTTTATGTAGTAATCACATTTTATTGTGTCTCCTTACAGATTATGGTGGTTCTTCAACAGTGAAATACCAAACTTATAACCCAAGTTTCAGCTCTAAATCATCATTCATGTACTCCACTGGAGCAAGGACAATGGTGAGTGCAGTAGGATTATCTCAGTGTGTCAGTCTGATGTCATAGATATCAATGGAAACATTCATGTGATCATCTAGTGTGTCATGTTTATGAATAAAACCAAACCCTGAGCCTCTGCTGGTGCCACAGGGGGTCAGTCAGGACACTGCATGTGCGGTATTTCACAGTAGCCTGCGATGAGATCAACTCGAGGGTTTCAAGTCAACCCTCGAAATTCCTCAATTTTAGTAGTTTAACAGGAAGACACTGGCTTTGTGCCACACATGTTTGAGCTCTGATTATAACCAGGACTTTAAAAAAAATATGAAGGTCAGGACACTTAGAGCTGCATTTCAGACACCTTTCAGTATTTAGCCCTAAATGTGTGAAAGCAGGAACTGAAAATGGCTATTTGAGCAAAGGTCATGGCCTTTGTTTCCCGAATTTATGTAATTTCCTTCATTTTTGTCAACATGCAGTGACTCACAAAAAAAAAAAAAAAAAACATGTGTACACAATCAGATGTACCTACA
Organism: Apogon hyalosoma; assembly: GCA_037367295.1. Taxonomy (NCBI): domain Eukaryota; kingdom Metazoa; phylum Chordata; class Actinopteri; order Kurtiformes; family Apogonidae; genus Apogon; species Apogon hyalosoma. The sequence goes on from JAPQRP010000025.1 coordinate 16,793,744, forward strand.
AGTATTCCTGGGCCTTTAACTTTTATTTATCCACCATGGACAGTGTACACTAATCAGCATTACTTTTCATATAATATAAATAGTCCAAAGTTAACAATGAGCGGATTTTCATCCGTAGTCCAAAAGTATTGCTTAATGTCAGTAATTCAGTGCTTCAACAAAAAATGTAAGACAATGCAATACATATGTACATTACAGAAGTAACAAAGATGTATAAAACAGAAGAGTAAAGGCAATATCAGAGAGGAAGTAAGATTATAAATGATTGCAAGTTTGATTTGTTTTGAAACATGTTTTTAACTCTAGATGTGTCACAGTTATCACATAAGTGCCCTGTCACAGTTATTTGAAATAGCTACAGTTATCCTATATAATTGTGTTAACTGTCTCCATTCACCTGTATAAAACACCTGATAGAACTGAAATACCATATTTCAGTTAATAATTTTTAACTGTTTGAGATCAGATCGGTGGTCTTTTTGTTATTCTTTTATTTATGCTAAATCTCTTTGATTGTGATGATTCCTCTTCTTCTTTTCTTCTTCAGGGTCCACGTGTGTCCCAGAGGTCTGGCTTCACCAGTCAGTCTGTTGGCCCTGACCTGTCCCAGCTCCAAAGGATGAGTATTGGCGGGGGAGGAGCTGGTGGGGGTGGTTTTTATCGAGAAGACATACGCATGGGTACTATGCAAGGGAGCACCAGGCAGAGAGGCATGGATCCAGAGACAGCTTCAATGCATTCAATGCGGATGCAGTACAATCCATGGACAGATGACATTGATGGAGCAAGTATGGTCTCTGATCGAGAGGGTACCTTCTCCCGGCCGTACACTCAGAGCGCAGTAAATGGGTATTCAAGTATGAGGCAAAGCGGAGGTTCCATGACATTTCCTGCCCCCATGCGCCGGTCTCTTAGTGGCACACTTTCCCGTGGTGGTGGAGGGATGGCAGGAGGTGAGGCGGAGATGATCCAACATCAATACTCCTTCAAAGGGCCAGCCCACCGCACCATTAGCAGGATTAACAACCGAAACAAGATGAGCGTTAGCTCCATGTCTGGGTCCATGCAGCGCCCATTGTCCGCAGCTGGGAGCATCTATTCTGGAGGGGACAGGGTGGACAGAGGTGGGTTCATTGCTTCTGGAGTGTCCTCTGGTTCTCAGGTGAACTTGATGCAGCGCCAGGGCACCCTGTCCCGTGCCATGTCAATGAAAAGTGTTCACAGTGTGGGCAGAGGCGTAGACATCTACAATGGCCAGATGGAGATGGGAGCGAGCATGGGCAACCTCAGTGCGTAAGTAACTAACAGGGTTCAATCTGATATACTGTGCCGGTTCTCACACTGTTACTGACCAAACTCTAGATTACTGAATCAGAATTGACTTTATTTTCCAAGTACTTGTGCTCATTCATAAGTATTTAGCTTTTTTCCTTTGTTCTCAATGTACTTCCTCTTGAATAGAAAAACAAACAACAAATAGCGTTATAGACGTGACAAAATCCTTATACAAAACGTGGAAAAAAGATGCATGTACAAATATTCAGTTATGTAAAAGCGGCATAATAAAATGAAAATGTTTCCAAGTGAATATTACAGCAGTGAGCTTTGATATCCAGCCTGAGTACACACGGATGATGGAATGATTGAATGACTACAGCAGAACAAAACAACACTTTAATTTTAACAATTGCTCTGAGTGACATACTTCCGATATCAAAATCGGGGCACCATCCTGCAGCTGTAAACACACAACATAATGTTTTTGTAGACTAATACCTTTATTAGGATTAATGCTTACTATCATAACAAGAGCATTATGTTAGAGTATTTTGTAATTCTAATGACTCATTTTATGTCTTTTCATCATAGAGTTTCAATGTTGCCTTAGTGTGTTTTCAGTCGGGTAGTGTGTAACGAGAACAGTGTATTTCCTAAGTGCTGTGGATTGGGAGGTGGCTCCATAGTGGCAGGACTGGTTTTGGGTGTGGCAGCTCAAGTTTTAAGCCTTGCATTTCACACATCCCACAGCGTGTGGTTTACTGAGCGGATTCAGAGACCACAGTATGATTTGGAAGAAATTCAGCAAATGAAACTTTGCAGACAAGAAACAAATCAATCCATGAATGATTACTGTGATCCCTCTGCTGCTTTTTGTATATACCTGCGAAACAATGGCATGAACAATTGATGTAAATTATTTATTTATATCTCCCTTTGACAGTATCACCGGTTTGGACATGCCCTCGGCAGTGCAGAACCTGAGAGACCCTGACCCTAATGTGCAGGTTATTGGTGCTGCCTACATTCAGCATGAGTGTTACAATGACACCGAGGCTAAAAATGAGGTACTTCTTATTGACATTTCTCTGCATCTTTCCTGTCTGAAATCTAACACGTTTTCCTTTAATATAGAAATAGATTTCTCTATTCTTCTAACATAAAATAACCACAGCTTTTCATCTGTTTTCATCCAGTTAATCCACATGTTGCTCAATATTTGCTAAACATATATGGACTTTGCCCTATGAACCTTATAGCAGATATACTGCAAATATTTAAGTCCTTATCTAGTTTGACAGACACAGTTATGGTAGCTAATTCATCTAGTTTTTATCACATTACACTGAGGAGGTTATGTGATCATTTAACACTCACTGAAAGCAGGATTACACAAAAACTACAGTGGTGATTTTTTTCAAACACCAGTGGTAGGGTAGGAGGTGTGCCAGCTGACCTACTAAACTTTGAAACAGATACATAAAAAGAGCTGGAGGTTGAATATTTATTTATGTATTTATTTATTTTTCACACATACTTTTTGTACATGGTGAGCCTTGGTAGGTTCATGCAATTCCAGTCTTAGCATGCTGATGCTATTTTCAGCTCTAATTATACATTTTCTTTATGTTTACTGATTTGGAGTCGTTTTAGGGAATTCCTTGGAAATTCCTTTATTATTTTTTCCATATGTACAGTGTGTTAAATTTGGAAATGCATTACTTTAAATGGGGGAAAAAGCAGAGACAAGTAGCTTCTAGATCTGTGCTAATAGATTGGCATGAAATAAGTACAAAATAGATGATCAATATCTAAAGGCTGTTTAGTTTTAGGAAACAACTGAGTAAATCTTGTTCTATAAACATTTATTGTCATTCAGGCACATTAAAAAACATGGAGGAAGGCTAAGTGTTTTCACTTAATCAGATCTTCTCTTGCCATCCTTTCTCAAGGTTCGCCGTTGCAAAGGGATCACTGAGTTGGTCAAACTGTTCAATAGTGACAGTCAGGAGGTGCAGCGTTACGCCACCGGCGCCACACGCAACCTCATCTTCGAGAATATGGACAACAAGGTGGCGCTGATTGAAGAGAATGGAATTCCGCAGTTGGTCGAGGCACTTAAGGAGCCTGATGATGAACTCCAGAAAAATATCACTGGTAGGTGATTCATGATTAAAAGTAACATGACACAACATGCAGAACAGATGTTGTATTGATGTCAGGCTGCAAAATAGACTGTTTGTTTTGGATGTCTCCCCCAAGAAAAAAAAAAGGAAAAAAATTATGCAAATAAGTTAGTCACTGTATTTGGATTAAGCTTAATCACAGCCGGACAAGTTCAGTAAATCAGTGCTGTCCTTGATGTTAAGCCAACAGATCCCTTTGAATGAAATGTTATTCCAAAGAAATCACAAAAGTTGATCGAACTGTTAACGGAAACCACAACAATGAGATTCAGTATTTACAGTGACTAAACTCTGGGTTGAGGTTTTTTTTAACAAGGAGACACTGGCAACAGACTGTTTTTCCTCTTATCGTGTTCCTCCAGTTCTTTACTTCAGAGTCTGTTCACATCAGGTCCATGTTTTGTTTCCAGTTGGTTCAGTTTTTTCAGCCCCGAGCATTTATACATTCTCACAGGATCCTCGTGAATAATTACTTGTGAGCAGAACTGACAGCTTCTCATGAAATTGTTTCCTGAAAATTTAGAAATTGAAAATGAAACGCCCACCTGTAGACTGAAGTTAGCATAGTGTGTAGTGTGTACATAGTCAGAGGTGGAGCAGTTTTTTCTATAAGGTGTGTGACTGTGTGGGAGTTGTCTGGGCCTGTGGATCAACCGTATATCTGCCCCTCCCTTTTATGAGTGAAAGCCTTGTCACTCTTTCCTTTGACCTGTTACACCTTGATTTGTATCTGTTGAACTTGAAAAGACTCAAGTATGTGTCATAAGTTCAGTAAGAAAATTTAAAAAATACTTTTTGAATGTCCTGAATGATGCAATGAAGTGCCAGTTATGTTTTGTTTTTACTGCCATTTTAAGTTTCTCTCCCTGCTTTTTAAGGGCTGGAAGACATTTAATCCTACAGTAAAACATGAAAATCACTAGTTTTAAAGCTTCTGTGTACTGAAGTTGTAATACTACAAAACTAAAGTGACAATGACACATAATTATTTGTGTGGTGTGTTTTTGTTAGGCATTTTTTGGAACCTTTCGTCTAAAGACACCCTGAAGGAGAAACTGGCCAAGGAGACTCTTCCTGCGTTAACTGAGAAGATCCTCATCCCTCTGTCAGGCAGTGATGACTCGGACAGCCTTCATCAGTCTCCATCTGAGGCAGACATATTCTACAACACCACAGGATGCCTCAGGTACAACTCACATATTTACTGTTAGTTATTTCAAAATGCTCCTTCCTCTCTGCATATTTCTCTAATTTCTCTCCCATGGCCACATTTACATCTTTCGAACATGTTCTGGCAGGACATAAACTCATGTGTCAGCTACTGAAGACTACACCACACCCATCACAGCTCACTGGTCTTATGTAGTGTTGCAAAAGCTACTGCTCTGTCACTGTGCACTCTTGGGGTCTTTGTCTTAATTAACTACCATTATTAGGAACCTTTTCAATGCCCTCTGCTCGGTACTTCCTGTATCATTTAACTCAATGGTGCAATGCTGCATAGTGCCAAAGAGTGGAACCATACCCCAAAGCCAGACTGCATTGCTGTCTTTATTTGTGCTACCTGGTTAAACTAATGTCATGCCTGACTCCTGACAGTTACGTGAAAAGAGTCTTACCTCTCATTCTGTTTGTCATTAGGAATCTGAGTTCTGTGAATGAGAAGACCCGTCAGCAGATGAGAGATACACGTGGACTTGTTGACTCTTTGGTGGGCTACATCAGGGCTTCACTTGATGAAAGGCCAGAGGATAAGGTGAGCCTGTGTGTGAATACGCAGAGAAATGCAGGAGATTTAATCTTTTGTTTCTGTTCAGCTCATGTTGTCTTATTGGGGTGTATTCTTAGGGGGTGGAGAATGCTGTGTGTGTCTTGAGGAACCTCTCCTACCAGCTCTACAATGAGATGCCCCCATCTGCTCTGGTACGCCTGGAAGGACCAACCAGAGCTCAAGACACAGGGAAGGTGGAAGCAATTGGTTGCTTTACACCTCAGAGCAGGAAAGCCAAAAATGTATGTATGCCCATGTGAGATTTAGTCCACAATATGTTGTGTATATCCATATCAGCCACATTCACGTCCATGCTGTCTATTTGTTTTCCCCTGACAGAGTAAGAAATTCAACCTCTCCACTTTCTCTGAAGTTTCTCGGGTGCCCAAGGGCATGGAGTGGCTGTGGCACCCTCAGATAGTGACGTTGTACAACAATGTGTTGCACAAGTGTGAAATCAATTCCACTACACGGGAGGCAGCTGCTGGGGCCCTGCAGAACATCACAGCTGGAGACAAGAGGGTACGCAGCACACCCACCAGGCTTGGTAAAAGCAGTGAACTCAGTTTGTGTCACATCTAAGTTGTCTCCCTTCATCCTGCAGTGGGCTGCTGTACTCAGTCAGGTGGCTCTGGAACAAGAGCACATGCTGCCTGTGCTGATGGACCTCCTGCGAACCAGCAATGACCTGGAGCTGCGATCTATCACAGGCTTACTCCGAAATCTGTCCCGTCATGCCAGGGATAAATCTGACATGGGTGAGTCTGTGATCTTTATGTACTCCTACCCTGTCAGCCATATTTATGTCCATTTGTCTACATTAATTCATCAACTGTGAAATGACAGTACAAGACTTTTCTGAGACTTTTTTTTATTTGAGAATAAATAATGGCTGTGATCATTGAAAGGATTTAAATATCTAAATGCCGACTTGTGCAACGTATAAAACCAATTTTTGTTCAGTACAGGGTAAATTCAACAGCATATAATTATTCAGTCTAGTGTAAAAGTACAATGGTGAAAAATTCCAAGTCAAGCTAAAAAAGGTTTGTTGCAGCTCAAATATGCTGATTTGAAGACAATCATTCAGAAGTCTTGCATCCGTGTTTTTATAATCTGAATGCCATGTTTGGTATTTTATTTTTAATTTTGATGTCTTAATTTGTTCATTATCCCTCAACCTAAACTCAGGTTTTGGAAATTAAATAGATACACTAGCGTTACCAACCTGCTGGAATATGTGATTTATGTAACAACTGCACAGTTTTGCCATAAAAAGGTAATTCATTTAAATAACACTGACTAAAAGCCAGAATGATACAATGACATGATGTGATATTTTTTAATCAATGATTTACATAGAATCAGATATGGTATCCTAATATTTTTCTCCTTTTTGTATCTTCCTTTTTGGTTTATTCAGCTACAAAAGTGGTGAACAACCTGCTGACAAAGTTGCCTGAAGATGGAAAACAGAAAGAGCCTTCCAGTGAGGTGGTGATCAACATCTGTGGCATCCTCAATAACTTGGTGACCTGCTCCTCTGTCGCTGCCAGAGACATCACCTTCTTTGACGGTTTAAGTAAACTGGTCGGCATCAAGAACTGCCATGACAACAGGTGAGCAGTGTGTAAAGATTGACTGCAAATGGCTTAACATTATTACTAGTTTAAGGTGTTAATCTTGGATACAAACTTTTTTGTAGCACCGCAAAAATGAGAGCATCCAAAGCAGCGTCCACTGTTCTCTGCAACATGTTCCAGTACAAAAAGCTGCACAAAGATTTCAAAGCGGTAAGAGAATAAATCACACAGCAGCACTGCAAACATGACAAATTTAATTTGACAATACAGTATTTTCATTGTATGCATCACAACTTATCATATTCACTGTACGTTCAAGTTCTCAAATGATGTTTTATTATTTAAGTACTATGGGTTTTACTGGAATTATGTCATGTATGTATATTACTTTACCATTTTAATCGCTGTGAAGCAAAGAGAATGCTTTTAAGTTACCCCTCAAAGACTCTTGAACCACTAATCCTATCAATACATGTAAATAATTCAGGTAAAATGTAGTTTCTCAGCTTTTCATCAGATATGACCCATTTGGATGTTCAGAGGCTCTGTAGTGAACATTGAAACACCATCATCTTCTGCAACATTTATTTGCCACTAAAACCCATGGAGTTTGGCAAATGACAGTGGTTGTAGACTGTTGTTTTTATGTTCATGATATATTTTGCTGAGAGACACTTTTTCTTGAGTTTTGAAAAAATAATCTTTGATAAAATAACCTTGAACTTCTATGCTCATCTGCATGATCAGTAAATGTAATGTTGGAAAATACCTGATTTTCACTGGAAAATGCAGTCAATAATATAACCGTAAATGGTGATAAATCCATTTTGAAAGGTTAAATGTAGAGAACAATTCATTTAGAAGCTGCCACAAAAATAGGTAGAGGTTTTTAAAGATTAACAGGACGAGTTTGATAAAAATTAAACATTTTGTATTTCAAGAGTCTGACAAAGAAAGGTAACAGCAAAAATAAGTTGTGTGTTGCCTGCCACACAGAAGTCGAAGCTCTGTAAAAAAAAAAAAAAAAGAAAGAAAAGAAAAACAAATAAAACATTCTTGTCATGTTGCTTCACCCTCATTCTTCCATCTGTATGTGTTGTAAAAAAGTAAGAGTGACATTCCTCACTCATCCCTCTTCATCAAATGGGTGGTGCATGTTCAAGACCCTGTTTTTTTTGCTGATCACTTTGTTGCTCTTTCACACACACTCACACACACCCAGTCATGCAGGACCAGGTAGGTTTTACTGCCTTTTGCAGATCATGACTTGCCACTCCCAAGGGTGTGGCGTTTAGTTTGTGTCCTAATGAACAAGTACCAACAGAGCAAAAAAGCATTAATGCTTGTTCTACTGTTTCAAAGGTAAAACTCTTTGACTTTTAGCAACATCTTGAAAACACCTTTGAGAGCTAGTTTAATTAATATTTAAATTATGGCTTGACCAAATTAATTGTAATTACAAATGCATCAGAGGGAGTGTGAACACTGTATACACACACACACACACACACACACACACACACACACACACACACACACCCACCCACACACACACACACACACACACACAAAAACAGCAACATAGTAATAGCTTTGATAAACAGTGGCTTTTTGGATAACATTTTATGCATTTTTAATCTACATGAAGAAAACTAATTCTTGTTATGTTTACTGTGTTTTTGCTTTGCAGAAAGGGTTTACGAAAGAAGATTTTGCAGATGTTACCATCTAAAGCAAATGTAAAGTAGAACATCTCTACAACAGTGATATGTCCTGCACTTTTGCAGCACCCAAGTGTGTGGGAGTAAATGAACTGTACAGTTTTCAAAGATAATGTAGGCTCATGTTTATCTGCCAAACTTTTTGATAAGACGGAGGACCTACCCAAAGGAAAAGGACTTTCTGTGTATTATAACACAATGGACTTCTATGCAGTGCAAGTCACTAGAGATGTGGATCCGTAAGAGTGGACTATTGATGGACTTTGATGCAAAAGTGTGCACCTTAAATATTTACTGTACTCTGTTTGAACACTGTATATTTTAGTGTGGAATCAGGGATTTCTTTATTTTGTGAGTGATCTGTGTATCTGGAGGTAACTGCAGCAGACAGTTTCACATTAAACTGCTCATGGATGTCTCATTAGCGTCTCGTGCAGAATGAATGTCAACAAATCTGGTACTGACCACGGCATTTCTGTAAATATAGCTTCAATATTGCATTAACAATATGTTTTATACAATATAGCTCTACTTTTTTTAGTTTTTGGATACACAGCTATGTTCTTTCAGGAACATATTGTTTATTAAATTAGTCCAAATTATAATGTAGTTATAACTAAATATGCAACAAAAAGACTAATTAAAGAGTGCTGAAATCTAATTGTTAATAATTGGATTTATAAATCTGGGGAAAATAGTTGTACTTGTTTTATAAAATGCTGATGTGACTTTTGTACTTTATCAAACACAACTGAGACTTGCTTTGTAACTGTTTATTTTTCTTTAATAAGCCATCATAACTGCAATTTTTCTAATGTAATTAATAGTGTTTGTATGTGTGAAACACAGGGGTGAAGGAAACATTCCTTACTTTACTTTCAACAAATACAATATTTGTTAAGTGTGAGGCGTTTTATTTGTTTATGAATGACCAATTGCAAATTCTTATAGTGTTGACATTTGTACTTTATTCTTAAACCTTTTTGAAATTGACAGGTATAATATTTTGTAAAGTTTGACATAAGTATTCATGCGAAACTTTGCTCCCAAAAATTCCCATTAAGTTTCTGCAGCTTTTAAAGCTCTGTGGCATAACTGGTGACCGAGTTCCTCTGTGTGATGTTAAATAAGCACAGGCTGTTTTGTAATATTTGATTTCATGTTGTAAACAGATGTATCATCTGTATATTTTCAGCTAATAAAGAGAAAAATTCAGAGATGAAGCGTCATTTTGTGTGTCCTGTGTTTGCTGCTGGCTGTAAAAGTCTAACACTGAGGTGGTGAAATGTTGGCCACTCCCTGTTTACATATTTGCTCCTGCTCAGACAGGAACAAACCTAGAAACTTCCCTGCTGCGCCCTTATTTAGGCTCTTATGTCAGTTCAGGTGATTATCTCCACAAGGACAGAGAGTCTCTATGAACAGAACAGCCAGGCATTTTGTCAAACAGCTTTATTTGCATAATTTCCATGATCTTATTAGTGTTTATTTTACATACAAATCACCAACATGTACAGAAATGTTGGGAACCACAAGTCCTCAGCCACAGACATCCTACTGCTCCAACTGAAACCAGCACCAGTATAAACATAACACCATGCCACATGGCTTTCTCAACCACCTTTGTTCTATTTGCTGTCAAAAGTGAATAAACTGCTTTAAAAGCAGAATTCCTCTGTATTTGACATTACTCTGCCCTCTGCTGGGGACTAAAACTTTTACTGTAAATGAGAATAAAAATCTCCTTTTAGAGTTTTATTTATACAAATTGATTCTCTCCCTAATTGACAGACATATTTCAGATAATTTCTTGCACAATTTATCATAAAATATTTTAGACATCAGTAAAAAAAAATCAAAACATTAAATCGATCTTTGGTAAGTGAGTACAGAAAACAGTAGCACTTTGAATGACACAATGGACAAGACAAAAAACAAAAACACAGAATTACAGTGTATGTAGAAGTTTGGGATTAAATATCCTCAGTAACCAGGCAGTAGAAATCAGAGCGAGCTGCATAGTTGCGTGATCCCAGATCAGACACGTCAATGTCAGATGGTTTGGGTTCAGAAAATGTGACGGGAGCAGCCGGAAGGACAGGAGCTCTACAGGCCAGAGCTTTGTACACAGGGAGACGAACGCCTGCGATGGAGAAAGAAACGTCAAAGATACAAACCCTTTGTTAGATTAACTCTGTTTTACAGTTTTTGTCAAATACACTTTTTGCTCCTACAGCGAAAAACTGAAGCTGATGAGTGAAATACTTATTTGACTTTTATTTATTTTAAAGTTTATTGTTTATTATTACTATAATTATTATTATTAGTGGTATTATTATTATTATTATTATTATTATTAAAATGCAGCCAAAGCTTTTCTTTTTTTCCCCTTTATAACTTGTCAAAAAAACAGAAAGAAACCATGTCATATGATGTCATTGAGGTTAATAATTAACATCAGCAAAATCAGTGTTTGTTGATTCAAGCTAGTCTCATATAGATGTTGTGATACAGATTTCCACTGTGCTCTCGTTGAAAGATGAACAGGTGTCTCTATCAAGCAGAAACCTGAACATACATGACGTCTACAATTTTATGGAAGAAATAGTCATAGTCTGTTAACTGACAAGCATTTATGTCACTGAATTAGACAATACCAGACCATTATGGAACGTGACTGTGCTTGTTAGTGCTGTTCTGAGCTCAGCCACTGCTGCCCTTACCCAGGTCTCCAGCTGGATCTGTGTCTGAGCGGCAGTCCAGGTAGTCTGGATCTAGACTCAGCATGGGGTCCTTATCATCCTGCAGCAAAGTCTGAGGGTCACCTGAAGACTCACTACGGAAGACAACTTTACGAGGCATGGCTAAGGACAGCTCCTTCCAGAAAACTGACGAAGGAGTCTGTGGTATGAAACAGAAAATAAACATTCAGCGTACTGTTAGAAAACCATCAGCCATTCTGTGGTTCTGCACCGATGGATTTACTTTCATTTACACAAGATAATGTCTCTTGATACAAAGGTACACAGTCCTTTGACATTACCATTTACTTTATTATGGTGTGTTTTTTTACTGAGAGCTTTACCACTGAATTGTGCCTCCAGGTGAGGATAGTGAGGCGGTGCTCCTGCTCACTGAGCTGTTGCTTTATCTCAGATGTCATGCGTTTGGCCTGGCCCTCCAGCACGATGAGGATTGGCCGCTGACAGATCTCCAACAAGTGCAGGAGGCCTTGTCTGAGAACACATGGGGACAGTAAGTAACTAGAAAGGGAACACGTACATCAGGTCTATGATTCAATCGCACGCCCATTTTAACTGTTGAAAGGAGAAATCCAGGATTCACTCCTTTTCCTGGATCTGCTCCAAATTGTAATAGGTTTTTCAGTGACTCATTCCCTTTGCAACATTCATGAACAGGATCACAGTAGGTTTGTGTCTTTCAGCTGATAAATCAACACAAAGATGAGGATGAAGACACTACCTTCTTGGTACAGGTTACAATAATACACACACATTAGAGCAGCAACAGTGACATCAAGTGGTGTAATGTACTGTACTGAAGCATTTTACTCTCTTCATTTCTGTACAGTCATGGCCAAAAGTTTTAACAGTGACACGTTTTGTTTTTCAAGCTTTGGTGCTTCAGTGTCTCTTAATTTCTAAACACGTTTATGTGGTACACTAAAGACCAATTAGAAGGATTTTTTTTAATTTTTAAATCACATTTACCCAAAGAGTAAATCTGTGTCACTGCCAAAACCTTTGGCCATGATTACACATTCATTTCTACTTTAAATTCAACTGAGATGGTCTGACCTGAAGTTGTTTGAGCACCAGTCCTGCTCCAGGTAAGCATGAGAAAGCAACACAATTAAACGCCGAGACCGACTCATGTTCATCAGCAGCTCCGCAGAAGGCTCTGGAGACACATAAAAGTGTTCATACATTTTGAATAAAACACATAAAATAATTGAAGAAAAAAAAAGTAAAAAATGTGAAAGGAGAAAACATTTAAAACCAAATAAAGACACACAAACTTTGCACACAGACTTTAATTATGCACTGTTGCCCATAAAGTTGGAATAAAATATTTTTCTCTTCTAATGAAATGATTGTGATGATGTGATTTATTCTTGACAGATAAAATGTAATTGGGACTCAGTATGTAATGATTACACCAGGTCAAAGGTGATTAACAGTGTGTATAAATAGGAATAAAAAGATGAATGTCTCTAAAAACAAAAGTATTCCAACTTTATTTGTAACAATGTATGTTCTAAGAATAAATAAATAAATGAATTCATTCATTAATTAAAATGTTTAATGTCCAGTAAATTAAGTTATTGAGCTTAAAGAACATTCTGAGCTAAAATAAATGCCCTTGCATTAAATAAACACCTAAGTCATGGAAATAAAATACAAAAATCAAACCATGAAGACTGGAACTTTCAAATAAATGTGTAAGTTCATCCATGTAAGAGCACTGTGGAATTACGAACCTACCTGCCCCAGGTAGAATATCATTGTCGTTGAGGTGCACTTTGTAACCATTTTTATTCTCAAGGTGGGGTTTGAGAATAAAGTTTACAAACTTTCTGTCGTAGTCATTATTCACATAAGAAATGTATGCATCATATGATTTCCCATCTGAAGACACAGAAATGAACAAATTATTAATACTTCCTTAAACATAAGTATATCTGCTATATAGCTCTTCAGAGGAAGTCTCACCATTGAGTTCATATTCTCCATAGGTGTTCCTGTACCACAGTTTGATGTTGAGGTGACATCTGGTGTAAACAAGAGCAGCGCCACCCAAGAGGAGGAGGAGGATGATAGCTGCAATAACAGCAGCCGTGTGGCTTGGCCCGCCTGGTATTTGACATATGACGAATTGATGATGATCTATTAACACACGGTATACTCTGTTTAGGTAAGCTATTGTGATACATACATAAAGACTATAATGCAAAAAAATCTAAATCAATTGTTAGCTCATGACAAGGTACCAGCTACAATTAGACTCAATTTATGTTGTAAATCTGAGGATTTTTTTTAGAGTTGATTTAATTAAGAGATGCTTGTAAAGAGCCTTTAAAATGAGGATGGATGTTGTTTTTGTGGCCGAACAGATTTAAATAAACTTATTTATGTGTAATAAAAAATACATGTTCATGTTAACAGTTGGAAAATCCCCATATCAATCTTTTATAAGACATGTAACTTTCCACATGAAGCTGTCAGACTTCCTGCTGTGACAATAGTTATGAACCTTTTATGTTGCAAAAATGTCGATCAAAACAAAAGTTTGAGTTCATATAACAGAAGTAAATATCCTACATTAACTGATGGTCAATGCATATCCTCAAAAATGATCTGTAACATATTCAGTAAGTTTACTCAAAGTACGTAAACTTAATATACTGTATTATTAGAACATTATCTCACACTAATACATCTGTTATCCAAAGTGGACTGACTCACTCTGTGTGCATAAACACTTGCTGTAGTTAAGTAATAAATAAATGTAGGCGCAAAACAATGTGAAGTTTATTAAGTAAAAAGGTTGAAGATGCAATTTTTCCTTGACATTTTATTTTCCAGAGCATCAAGTTAAGAAGAGTGAAAAAGATCTTCATTGTGTTTTTACTTTTGCACAATGTTTTTTGCATTTTGTTGTCTTGTAACTACCTTTACTTTCTGTTTTCCCAAAGCATGATGGTAACTCTACTCTGTGTACATTGTCTTCTTACTTATATACACTCCAGTCTACTGAATTGAACTAGGGGCTTATTGGAAATTCATGATGTCTTCTAAAGTTTCAGAGTGAACAGTGCAGACTTTAAACAGCAATCCCTTTAAGTGATCTGTGGATTTTAATGTAAATGTATTCTGATTCCCGCTATTAAATAAAACAACTCACACTGAAGTTACTCAGGCTTTTCTTTCTTAATATTCTACTGATCATTACGATCTGTGTTGTCTTACCACCATCTTGTAGAATGAAATCATGGGAGGTGTTTCTCACTGTGCAGCTGTAGAACCCAAAATCATTCTCCTCCTTTGGCGTGATTTCTAGCAGACTGTTTATAATCAGCTGCCCAGCACCAGGAGACCTGAAAAAAATCTCACTAATTTACCTCGATTGATCATACATTTGGCGCAGGTTAATGAATATCAATGAAAATTTAATGGTTTGACAGCGTTGCATTACCATGAGGATGTATTCTGCAGTGTGAGGTTAGTGAGAAGCTGGCTGTTCTTACTCCAGTGCAGCGTGGTGTCACATTGCCCCTCATCCGGGTCCCAGAGGAGGAGAGCAGTGCAGTTCAGTTTCACAGTAGACCCCACATTCCCGAAGAGTTCAGTCCAGCCCCCATTAGGTATAAACTCAGGTACTTTGGAGCACTGGGACTCTGTGTAAAGACATACCACTGTTATCTGTGTTCCATACAAGCGCTTCAGACAATGGAGGCCTTCATGTGTCCTGCCAGGTACAGCCTGAAACAAAATGCCTCTGTGCAGATGCAGCTCCTTCACTCCCTCATATTAACTCTAACTGCACCACGAGAGTCAAATTATAAGTTGCTGTGAGAGCTGCGCAATTACAGTTTCACATCTGAGATGACTTCATTACACTTAAATCTGGAAATAATACTAACCCTTGACAATGAGTCGCACCGTGTAAGAGGTTGTGATGTTGCTGTGATTCACACAGGTGTAATTTCCTTGGTCTTCTGAACTGACACTTGGGAAATCCAAATAGGTCTTATCCTTCTGTGTGTCAAGGCGCACACAATCTTTCAGCCAAGTCAGCTGGATCTGGGGCTCTAGAGGGCAATGAAGCTCATATGGGGGTCTCTGCTGGCCCACATAGACCACTTGCTCCTTCAATCTTTTCTCATCCACACAAGGCTGAGCTACAAAGAGTCAGAAAAGACACATACATACATAAATATGCACTGTTGTCCATAAAGTTATAGTAAAATATTTTTACATCTTCTTGTGAAATGATTGTGGGAATGTGATTTATTCTCGATAAATAAATTGTAGCTGGGACTCAGTATGTAATCATTGCATCTGGTCAAAGGTGAAAACTGATGTATGTATATAGGAATAAAAAGAGGAAGGTGTCTGAAAACAAAATTATTCCAACAGTGTATAAAGCTGGATTGAGTGTAGACTAAGCAATGCTTTAAAAATTAACAATACTACTACATATATAATTACTTATTTCATTGTGTTTAGCAAAACTATATATTTCATGTCATCTATTTTTCTTTATTTATTTGTTTATGTTAAACTGTGTAATGCCAACTGATGGAAAATTCTATGAAATTACTATAACTTACACATGAAGCCTGAATATTGTAGTTAGATATATTTCATTGTGATTTTGATAAGTGAAAATAAGTATTTTGGAGAAATCACACATAGTGTTTAATTGTTTTCTAACATTATATGCACTAAAAGATATATTTTTTAATTAAGAAAAAGCTAAACATTTACTATAAGCCCTAAACCCTCACACTAAACTGGCTTCAACAAATGGCTTTACTTCCTTCTTGGTACACATTTGCATATATGTGAAAGCAGAAAGTTTGCATACAGTCTTATGAGACTACTGGCCAAACATTAGTGTAGTTTTTGGCAAAGAGTGAGAGTTTAATGGTGTGTGAATGTGCACTTGTTTACTCTTTCACCCTGGCAAAATCTGAGTAAATGGATTTTGTGTGCTTTCTCTGACTAAAACAAACCCTGCCTGGAATAGGTGTAATACAATAAGCCAAGCCAGGTGTCCAACCCTCTGAAAACAGAATTAGATGACATTTAATAAAAACTGCCCCATTGGATCTGGACCTGTTCTTCTAGATATCCAGCGCATGCGCTCATTGGGAGAAGGAGAAAAAAAAAAAAAAAAAAAAAGAATAACCTGCAAAACTGGCCTTGTTCGGTCCGTTTTGAGCGCTGTCTGGATCACTGTTTATCCCTTTTTTCAATGTTTTTACTAAAACACAGAGCAGCACATCCGGGTTCAAAGTCCGGGAATAGTTGCCAGGCAACAGCATGTGACTGCGACAGATTGTGTGACCCTGCACGCACTAACCACATGGCACTGACCTGGTATTTACCCATCAGCATCCCATAGTCTGAGTCTGACGATGACTAATGGTTTTAAAGGGAAAATAGCTAAATAAATAAACCTGAATACTACTGCTGTGAATTAAGTCAATAAATGCACAAGTATAATAATATTATATATGAATAAACTAAATATTAAATATAAAAGTTTATTTTTACATCCTTACCGACTGCTGGGAAGGTCTTGTCCCACAACTGGATACAAATCACAATGAAAGCGACTAAACTCAGAGCCATGAGTCGTATCTTCTTCCTCCTCTGGTGAGAAATGACCCGGCTGTGTTTTCTTTATACATCCCTACCTTTACACTAGCGCGTTAATTTCATTTTAGTTACAGTACCAGGAGCACAGACGTGACAAGGTAGACGTCGGCATTCGGGTTTGTCGACGTACCTGAGGGAAAAAAAAAAAAAAAAACTCGAAACTTGTCTTCCTATTGGCCCAGCGTGACCACGTGACGCTCTCACCGGCATTCACCTGCATACGCGTACGTCTAGTTCACCTGGGTTAAAGTGAAACTAGACAAAAAGGCTGTAAAAGGGTAAGATCTGTAACATAAAGCCCCACCTTATACATCTGTCTCAAGGTTTCACAGGAATCGAGTAACAAAAACCAATAACAAAACAAATAGTAACAAAATAGACTGCAAACAATAGCAATATATATTTTATAAATTATCTGCCTCAGAAATTAATTCACTAAATCTTACATAATTTAATTGGAAAAAAAATAATAATAATAAGACAAAAGTGCTGTTTTCAACATACATGATAAAATGTTATTACATATTTTTTATTGGTTTATGTACATGTATACAATAAATTTATAAACTTTCCACTATAAAGAATCTAAATGCATTATAATGTTCAAACAGAATTTTGAAGTTGATCCAGTAGCTCTGAGATAAGCATTCTGTTTGAATAAAAGACATTCTTTCATTAATTGTCAGAATTTCACATTTAGTTTGTTTAGTTTTATTTCAAATGCATAAAATCATCCGATAACAAAGAACAATCCAACACAGACAAACAAAATAGGATGAAATATAACTTATAGACTCCCACCCCCTTTTTACAAACAATAATTAAACTGATTTAGCTTCCTGTGCTTTGTTAACACACTTTTTTATTACAGTTCTATAGTAACACAAAACGTTCTTGCAAATCTTTCACCATACACTTTTTAGTCACCTCACACACGATCAGATTTGCATAATCTACCTTTTTAAATATAAACTGTAATATTTATATGCACTTTAACAATTTACTCGAAGGACAATTATTAATAAATATGATAAAATCTCCTAATCATGATAGTCAATGTTAATTAATGAATTACAAATAGGCAAAACACAATCATATCTTATTTTATGCATACTTCTATATTATATTCACTTATTCAGATAATACTCTATATTTTGTTATTATACTGGATTTATACATCCTTTTAAATTCAGAAACTGAAGAAGACATTATGACCTAAGACTATATCTTGGAAAGTACAGCCACTCAGCATTGGAAGACTTTTTCTTTCTTAGAGACTAAAATTTGGTAAAGTTTTACTATATTTATTCTGTAGGTAGTTTACCTGTAGACCAGTGTTACAAAGCATCAAATCCCTCTCACTCACAGTTATGACATGCATGCAATATATCTATTTTTATAAAAGATGTGGAATGAGAAATTCTGCACAAGGTTAAATTAATTTATCATGTGTAATAAAAATGGTGCGTCTAATAAAAAAAACATGATATTTGGATAACAACTTGTTAATTGCTGATGAGATTACCGTCTTTACCGTGAACCTCCCATCCTTATACAATGGATGGAGTTACAGGGATATGTGTAATGGAAATGGGGACTTTCTTACTCAAAATAATTGATTACTTACATTACAAAGGAAGACAACACTATCTTCTGGGGAATTTCTTAAGAGGACATTTGATGTAAGTTACTACAGTTGGTTAAATACATGCAGCACCCTTTTGAATTGTATTGGCAAAATGTTGAATTCTAAATAAAAAGTGGAAAAAAAAAATCCGAAAGTCAGTTATGTAAGAAGTACATATTGAGATATTGTAGGAAAAGGGAATCCCTCTGACAATACTCTGCTACAAGTACAGTTATGCATTAGTCAATACCTTACCATGTGGATATTTGTAGTTAAATGTGGGTTTACTTAAAATATGAGAGGGAAAGCAGTCACTGTGCAGTAAAATATTCCCTGTCTGTATTATTTTTGTTATTTCTGCATTCACACGCATGTTGTATTTTACTGTGTTGTTTCAGACAAAGCTAATTTTAATGACATCATACACTATGAGGTGGTTTAATCTACACAAATGCATCGTATTCATGTTTCTCTGCTCTATGAGAATCATTTCTGTATAAAGTCAGTATTTGAATGGCTCAGAGAATACATTTTCCAAATGTATGGAAACAAATCCAAAGGGCTTTTCAGAGAATTATTAATTCATTAGTTCAAAGGAGCATTTAATCCTTCACTTTAAAACATACAATCACTACATTTGGAGAGGTGTGATTTAAAATAAACAGCAGAGGGATGACACATTTGGATCTGTAAGGTAACTAAAGCAGTCAGCTAAATATTGTGTGGTAAAAAATAGTAGAGGGTGAGTTGTATACTTTAAATGTATACTTTAGTACAGTATAGTGAGTAGAAGAAGAAGAAGTCATTTGAATTTCTAAAAAAAATGCAGGCTAAAAGGCCTTGTACAAAAAGTTTTCATGGCATAATTAACTAAATGAACATACGTGAAGACATTTCATGATGACAAAAGTTTCCTCTTTTATTTGGTAATATAAAATATTAAAAGGCAAAACATTCTTGTGTCCAATTTACAAAAGTTACCATCAGATTTTCTGCAAATTGTGACAATCATCACAGCGATTTGTACAATATAAGGCAACATTGTCACACAATCAGTACGGTATGTGCAGTAGCAGTTATAAATTATCTTTAGGCCTTCAATATAAACACACACGTCACAAATATAGAGATCCAACAAAAAGCATTCAGTGCATTCTCAAAACAGGACAGTACGGTAAAATCCCTGTACACTTGTTTTAGGGAAATTAGCCTTAGCCTTAGCCTTCAAGGTCCATTTAATGCTCGACGCCCTGCATTTAACATCTGACTGCAAACAATAAAAAGAGAGTGAGAGCCCTCTATCTGAACTCCTATGATTAATGGGTTTGAAGTTGACTCAAGTGATGGTCTAGACACTTTAATGCACAAGGCAACACAGGGTTCATGTTCCCAGGAAAGAGTTTCCCATTTAAGTGTCTGAAGGCTGTCATGCTTCAAATGACCTGTTAAGATATAAAAGCAGGGTTTAGATGGTTGCAGTACTCATGTCAAGGAAACAAAGACTTGTTTCAACATTATAAGCAGCAAATTAAAAAAAATAACTTGTCATACTGTCACACATTTCAGAAAAAAAATAGTACAATAACCATATAATTAGCCACACCACATTAGAATTATAGTCATTATTTAAAGCAATTAATTTACATATAACAATAGATACAATATTTAGAGAAGTAATGATAAATATGCAGGAAATCTAAAAAGTTTGGCAAGATTTTCTGTAAATGTGGAATGAAAATAAACCTTTATCAGAGCAGACATTTCTATGTTTTTCTAACGCTTATAGATCTATAACTATTTTTGTGGTAATTTCCAAATGCATTTTCTCTACAATTAAATACCTTTATTGTAGAGAAAAAAAAATTCTAAGCAATTTATCAACATTTATTATATTATCCTGTGCATTATTCAGTGCTCCTTGACACTCAAAAGAGCACTGAATAAATTCAAAGGCTATTATATCGAAACAGAGAAAACTGAAGAAAAGGTGACTTTTTCAGTAAAGTATATCATTAACTGAACATCAAATCATCATCATTTGTCAACTACATGGGTTTTATTGGTGAGTCAATGCTGCAGAAGATGGTGGTATTTCCATGTTCATTATGGAGTCTCTGAACATCCAAAAAAGACACAGCTAATGCTGGTGAAAAGATAAGAAACTGCATTTTACCTGAATTTTTTCAATGTATTGATAGGACAAGTGTTTCATTAGTTCAACTGTTAATTAGCTATTTATTGTGACAATTATTAACAACTAACATGAACATATTGATCATGATGATATGTCAAATCAACAGGTATTGGAGGCTGTGGGTGTGATGTGTCCCAGTACTGATTTACCAACAGAAATGTAAAGCATAAGGTTTATCATTTCATGACTGGATATCAGTTTAAAACTCACTGTTCTTTTCTGTGTGACCATGTGTTATCTGAGACTCACCTGAGTTCCTCTTTTAGTCTCTGGAGTTTATCAAAGAGCCTTTCATTCTTGACGCCCATGGGAGCACTGGGTACGAACCAGGCTGCAATGAATTTGCAAATGACAACAACGTGCTGCAAAAGAGATGATGAGATGAAAATGTAATGACAAAAAAAGAAAAAAAAATACAGTGAACAAGGGAAAAGTGTTGGATTAATGGTTAATGTTTTATAACGTCCTCAAACAAATCAGTCTACACACTGGAGCTGTGGGCTGACAGCTTACCTCAAACAAGATCACAAATGCAAAGCGAACAGCTAAGATTAGCCAGAACTGTGGGGTCAGACTGTAGTCCTCATTGCTCCTATAGTCTTTATAGCTGTAAAAAGACAACAGAGCTTAGCGATTTTAAAGAAGCAGATGAGAGCAGCTTCTTTAAGACATCACATGTCATTAAGAAGGAATGTGGACTTTATCTGTATAGCACTTTTTTATGGGAATTTACAGCCTTTGCAGTAAGAATAATACAACACTTCCAGGAAATTACATGGAATTAACTATATTACCAGTGCTTTTGGCTTGTTACCCATTATAGGTTACACTTTAACCACTAAGAAAAGGGAACAAATAACATTATATATGTCTTTACAGCTTTTGGAGGTAAATATTGAAAAAAAAAACAGGACAAACCTGCAGTAAGAGACATTCATTCCACTAGGAGTCGTCATCTGCTGAGGTGAAAACTCATTATGTATGTTGCGGTCGTCCATCTGAGCAATAGACAGGGTGTTGTTGATGTATCCAACCATGCAGCTGCAAAGACACAATGATTTAATTGAAGTGAATATTGAGAAGAACAGCAGAATATTAACATTTTCAAGTGAATGCAGACAAATAGCACATTCTTACTCTATATTTGTAATATCTATTGTGGTGCTGTTAGCGCACGGGCCATAACGGTAACGATAAACGAGTCGAGGGATGAAGTCTGAGGACACACCAATGACCAGACCGTTTGCGATAACGGCTAAAACTCCAATCGCCTCCAACACGTCTATCCACACACCTGTAGAAAAGCACCATAAATATGAGAAGAACATATACAAAAAAGAGGAAATTCATCTGCATAATGACAGCCTTTATTTAACACTTTTGGTTGTAGTTCACCAGTAAATCTCACCTATATCGTTTGTTTTCTTTGGAACCAGTCTGCGCTCCAGAGTGACCATCTTAATGGCATCCAAACGTATCTCAATGACATTATTAATGAGTGCAAGCAGTGGTGCGAGTGGAAATGCCGCCACAAATATGGTGGTAAAGCTGAACTGGATCACTAAGAAAAAAACAAATGAAATCATTCCCAAAACTTAACTTCTTGAGGTATGTGTTTGGGTGAAACAGATCTTACCCATCTCCAAAAACTCATTAAAAAGGCTGAATGAGTCAACATCATTCAGACGGTAGTTGCTGAGCCAGTCTCGAAGTTTGCAGCTCTCACACAGTTCAGCTCCATGTTTGGCCTCTGAATCGTCTTTCAGGTAGCAGTGAGCACATTTCCTCTGAAGCTTCTGGGTTCTTCTTCTCTTTAACCACCTGGAGAACCAGCTGAAGCCAACAAAAAACAGCTCTGACCATACTGTGCAACAGAAGTGTATGTATAGCATCTACACAAATCTGAACAAGTGGTGCCAGGCACAACAAATCCCGCCCCTCGCACATATTTCGCCCATTATAAGTGAATGGGAAGATTTTAAAAATTCATTAAAAATTTGAACTTTGACCTACTGTTCCCAAAATGTAATGAGATTCATTCTGGGTCACTGGCAATCTATAAAGTAAATCTGGTATGAATTCAACCAATAGTTTTGCTGCTACAAGCATGTGAAATTTTGCCTATTATCAGTAAATGGGGGGAAAAAAAGATTAAAAAAAAAAAAAAATTAAAAAATCATAAAAAATTGAAACTTTGACCTACTTTTCCCATAATGTAATGAGATCTATTCTGGATCACTAGCAATCTATAAACCAATTTTGGTATGAATTCAACCAATAGTTTTGCTGCTAGAGTGTTAACAATCAAACAAAGAAACAAACTGAACCAAAAACAATACCTCTTGCCTCCCCTTGGGGGGGCGGGGTAATAATACTTACGGGCCAGTGAACTCAAAGACGTTGCTGATGGTTTGCTTTAGAACCATTATAATGGCCATTTGGATGAACAGGTCTGTGAGACATCCACTGGGGTGACACTGCACACAAAGAAAATCAGTAAAAGTATTTTAACATGCATGAATTCACACGTTTTCCATCAGATGTTTGTATGTTTCCCCACCTCTTCAAGCCTCCATTTCCCTGCAATTCGCACATAACCACCGGGATGACCATTTATCCTGTCAGGGTTTTACAGAAACAAGTCATTACAACCTGAAGTTCATCAGGTTTTGCATGAGTCACTGTGTCAGTGAATACATGGTTTTGGACATTATAAGATATGAATGTAATCTGTATGAAAACATGAATGAGAATATTTTACTGTAAGTTTGTACCTGCCAAGAAAAAAGGCCACATAGAAGAGTGAGGAGAAGTAGGTGAAGAACTGGAAGGTGAACATCTTGACTGTGAAACTTTTCTCTGTGGCAGCAAATGATCTGGTTTCCTCTGGTGAAGACAGATTTCACATCAGTGTACATGTAGCTCACAATTTTCCCAGCAGATGGCAACATTATACAGCATTAAAGGCAGCCTGAATCCATTTCATTTCTGTTTTCCTTGTATTATCTCATTCACTGCCGACATCTGTTTTGTTTTCTTTAATGTATATTTAAAGCTGACATTACACAAATATTATTCTATTGTTGCTAAAGGCAGTTTTTCCAATAAATTACATTTCATTAAACATGAAACTATTTCACTGCTTTCACTTTCAATGAGGTTTCCTTATAAAACATGTTGGTGAGTCAGCTTACATGAATCTTAGAACAGGCATATCTGAGTTGACATCCATCATCTATTTAACACATACTGTTTCATCTGCAAAGTGTTCAAATAAACTTAGCAGGTGAAAAGCACATATTAATTAATGCATCAACGTTGTTATGGTTACAAAGTAACAATAGAACTAAATAAAAATGAAACTAAAACTATTCAGTGTGACTCTTTGGCTCAGACACACACATAACTCCTCATTCTCTGGTCAGACCTGATTTGTGCCCAGTTTCCTGCTGGACCTGTTTACTTGTTCTCATTGCTCATCCTCCCAAAACTGTTTGTGACTTTTATTTTAACACTTTTTTTTTTAAATCCTGGAACATCACAAAAGAAAATCTGGGAACCGCATTCATTTGGCTATTCCTATTCACAAACTGATTTCCACTGGGCCTTGATTTGTCAGAGCCGATCACAAACATTTATCTGACATGGGGATGGTCAGATGTGGTTTGATAGAAGGATGGGCAAAGGCAAATATGCTTAGATGCTGCAATCGTGAGTGGATTGTACATTCAAAGTCAGTCAAAACTGCTATGTGAACAAAAACAAGTAAATGGGCGAGCTGTAGTTGTACTGGATGAAAAGCACCGTAACCTGTAGCTCAGATCTGTGTGATCCACAACAGCTGCTACATGTTGACATAGGCATAAACGAGGACTCTCAGTTAATGACTCTTAAAATGGTCTTTAGTTTATCCTAGAAACAGACCACTGTATTACAAGCAGCAAAATGTTTACAGTTTTAATTATTTTTTTGCACCATATCTTTTACAATATATATGAAATATATTTTACAATGCACTATTTTTGTCGCAGTTGATTTTTTCTATTCATATATTTGTTGATTCAAAGCACTATGCATAGGGTTTTCTTAAAACAAAGTATTTAGAGGTAAACATTTCTTTATATATGAAAAGCAAACGGAAAATATTGATCGTCACTGTCTCCACTGTTCAAAAACTAAGTAATGGAAAAATGCAACTGCCAGAAACAAGACTAAATTTGACCATGTCTTTTGCATTGTGCCCTAATAAAGACTCAGCGTAGTTGAAACACACTGAAATTGGTGTCTCTGTATCATTGCTGTATTTCACTGCAGGACATTCAATTGCATTCCACTGGAAATCAAAAATAAATGAGAGCATCCAGGCTAAGTCTTAAGACACAGTCTGGCAGTGGTACGCTACATAACAGCTGTGCATCTATATCATAATACTGAAGGTCACAGAGCGTCTGTGTGTGTGTTGGCCCGATTCTGACAAATTGAGGCGTTTTTACTTGGTCAATTTGGTACCTACACTTGAGGAATAGTCCCCTCTCCACGTTAAATATCTCTACAAGTTGATAAGACCAATATTTTTGGAGATATTAGTCATTTTGGAATACAACTGCCTAACAATCACAGAAGCGCAGTACCACGCTGCATGACGGGAAATTAAGTTAAAAACAGGAACGCCACATTTACTCCCGCAGTCCAGAGATATCGGTATTAACACTGGCACCGGCAGCCTGGGCCGCTGTTAAGGGGGGTAAGCATGACAAATACATGGGACCCAACATTCCCAGGGGGCTCATACAGCAGTGGAGTGGGCCCAGAGAGTTACAGGAATAGCAAAGTGTCTTCAGTCTGACAATCACAGACCACTTACACACACACACACACACACACACACACACACACACACACACACACACACGGGTCACATACTAGTAATGTTATAGTTTAATGTGTAAATTAGTCTGCAAATATAGGTGTGACACAAATTCAACAGCATTCATTAGAAATGTGAAAAGTGAGAAGAATAAATGTACCTATTTCACAGAGCTTCATGGCTACTATCCTGTTGACCTGTAACATAAACACATGGTCAGAATGACACAGAGCAATGTCAACATGAAAAAGAGTAATGTGTTAAGAAAGTTGTGTACCCGTGTCATGACTATGATAATGAGGTAATGAAAGACGGCCCCTAGCATCATGGCTCCACTGTTGGAGTGGTTGCTCAGAAACTCCCATGATCCTTCAGCCAAGAGAACCGCTGCAATCACTCTAAACACCACTAAGGCATGTGTCAGGCCAATGATCACGAGTATCTGTGGAAACATAAAAACACTCACTGTAGTGTAATACCTCTGAGCCCTACAACAAACACATTTCTCTGAACTTAATTTTAACTTATGCACTTGAAGCTACATGTCTACACCTGAATCTGACACTATTTTAACTTTTGTGAAACTGTTCTGCCACTTTACAAGCTCTGTAATTCTATCAAAATGATGTCACCCACCATAACTGTGACACAAATCAACACCAAAGTGCTGCGCAGATATGAGTGCTTATACTTCTTGGGTTCGCAGTTGACGTTGTTCACAATTTCCAGGATTAATTCCTCCTAAAAACACAGAAAAAAAAACAAATTAATAATCACAGCTCTGTTATTCAGATCATTTATTTGCAGAAAAACTGGACAAAATAATAAAACTGCATTGTTTTACCTTGAATAATGCAAAGATAAAAGTTACTATAAATTTTTAAACAACATAAGATTAATGCTTTGTTTCAGGAAGAGTTAAGAACTAATATTTGGTGAAATAATGCTGACTCTTTAACCTCCTGTTGCATCAGTTTTGTCTTGTCATGTGACCACCTCTCTTCCTCTTGGTCACATTTTTAAAGTTTCAGTGGTTTTTTAAATGCTGAATGTATACATGTTGTAAATGTCTATTTAAAGCACACAGAGCCACAGATTAAAAGTCAGACATAAAACTGAATAAATGTGGAGATGTAACATAAATATAATATAATATAATATAATATAATATAATATAATATAATATAAATGTACCTCCTCTTCACACCAATCAGACACTTTCCATTCACACACAAACGAAGCACGGTGTCTCTTCCAGAATTCCAGAAACAGTGTTGCTGTAAAGAACAGAGATTTAGTATTTACAAGAACACATCCCTTGAATTTTAGCAACAGGTTTTTCAACAATGAACCACTTCACAAAATTAACAGCATACAAGATGTGATTTGCAATATGAGATGTTTTCCTCTTAAGTTGAGTCTAAGACATTCAATAACTAGAGGAAATGTTATATTCGTAACCTGTGACTGAACCTGCCAGAAACCAGACCTCAGATCCAGGTGTTAGGAGGCTTAATAATTCATTAATTACATTTTCAGCATGTGACTTGCAATGTAAGACAACACTGATTAAAACTTGCTTTACGTTGTTTAAGAAAAAACATTTTTAGGAAACGGAAATGATGGAGGAAATGACCCCTACTGTTGTGGTTTCAGAATAATCTGCAACTTTGATGGTAATTTGCATCAAGTTTATTCCAGTCATTGTTTGATTTTTAGACAATAATTACAAAATTGTAGTTGTATGGTTATTTTTAATGTTTGCTTTTTATGAAAGTTTGTACTTCTCTGGGTTCAATATAACTTACAGCCTCATATTTCACCTCAATCCTTCTTTAGTCTTTCTCGTCCTTGTCTCACTCCCTCCTTTAAATACTTCCTCTTAGATTTCATGCATTAACTTTTTCACTGGAGCATGCAGCCAGCGCTCTAGTTTTTCAGACAGTAGCGCTATTACACTTCAGTAAAGTAAACTGGTTTCAATCATTTTTATTTACAGTTGGGATCAATATATAATTCAAGATAACATATGCTTAGAGGTAGCTGAAATCAGTCTTACAATCTAAAACAGAGATAGTCAAAGGAATTAAAGCTGAATAAAAGTGTCAGTGGTGATTTTTATGTGTTGGTATAGATGACTACTGGACCACCTCCACTGACAGATGGATTAGGCTGAAGAAGATGTGAGCTGCCAGTATGTTCTCTCAGTGATGTGACATCTCCTTGGCAGCACAAGAAAACATTCAGTTTGATCGAACAGAAATGGAGGCAAATAAAAGGCTGATTGTACTGTTTCGCCAAGATTTTCAGTATTACATCACAGACAACTAATGCATTCTTATTTTTAGTGAGAACCAGAAATTTCTGGTCTGGAGAGATGTGTCTTTTATTAAGAGGTAAGTAATAGAGTTTGACAGTATTCATTTTCTTTTCAAGTCAATTTTAGTTTTATTTTATATCCCTGCATTTGTTTTTCAATTTCCTCTATCTTTTATTGTACTACAGAGAATTTCTGCTCAGTCATAGTACATTCTTTGCTGTGCAGATGAACTCCACAGACATGTTAGGATTATGTTGTCTTCATTTTTAGTTTCTATTGTTAGATTTTCATTTTTGTGCGTACTTTGTACTTTTTTGTTTTGTGATAAAAAAAAATAAAAAAAAAGAATTAAGATTTGATAACAAAATGAAATGGAAGTTCCTGTGCATATAAGAATAAATACATCCTATGAACACAATAACTCACCCCAAACTGCCATAAACATTGCAAAGAGCACTGTGCCATTGTTGTCAAACAGTAGGGTCACCTGTAGAAGAACAGCAGCAGCAGTGAACACCAACGGACGTAAATCATTTGCCAGTGTAAATGCACTGTTACGTACCTTAGCGTAGGTGCAGGTGTCCGAGAGCAGCCACACTTTACATCTCTTGTCACAAAGTGGACACATGACGGTGTCAACCTCACAAACCTCCTTTCTAAAAGACAGTATTTTATTTATGAGATATTCAACAAAATGTTAATGTGCAGTTGTGACACAGATATTGTGGAGTTGTGGGAATACTTACATGAGGGGCGAGTCGTTGAAGAAGGCAAGACCATAAAGGAAGACAACGAGCCCAATGAGAGCTGGTGGGATGAGCAGATATGTATACCAGCCAAGCCACAGGTAGTACAAGGCCACCTTCTCCCCAAAGTAATTCCTGGTACAAGCACATACAAGCCTTAAAAATCCTGAAACAATATGCACTATTTTCTCATTTAAAAATCTGTGTTTTCTGTAAAGTTTCATACACTTCTGTAATTGTTAACTCTGTATATAAATGGATTTATCTAAATGATAAAGATTTTTCTGAACATTACTTTGATCTAATTATTTTTTGAACTATATTCTTCATGTCATGATATATGGCTGGTTCTATCATGATGAATCACAACAAAGTTTACTTTAAAATAAAACTCACATAACAAATATTGTATGTTCATAAATAGTGTACATTAACATTAATAATTCTGAGTTTATTATTCCTCTGTGGATGTGGAACTAGAAACCATAGTCTGCATATATTTAGTGGACAGAGGAACCTTGACGTCATACACTGGTTTCTGAAATGCCACTTTGAATCCAGTAGTTTATGATTTGGACATTGCCACGTTAGCTTTTTGGACCCAGAAGTGACTGTATATGGATATAAGAGGCAAAATGACAGGAGTGTCAACCCCCATAAACTCAGTGGTGATTTTTTTCTTTTTCTTTTATTAGACCTTTATGTAACCAGATAAAATCCCACTGAGATCAAGATCTCTTTTACAAGGGTGACCTGGCCAAGAGGTCAGCAGCACATGCCAAGAAAGAAAACAGGTTGTACAGACAGGTAGTAACAATAAATTAAAACAAACAGTAATAATATTGTAATAACAGAAAAGTTTTTTTAAAGTGCAGTTGATAATGCTGTGATAATGGTGATAATGCTAAACACTAGCTTATTTACTTTAAAACTCATTACAGATTTTATAACAAAACAATTTTGCAGTCATGTAAGTGGATCTGACTAAGGTTGAAAGGTTGAACTATACATCAGGGAAAAATGCCTTTAATTAAATAAACTGAAAGGCATGTGAGCTGCGATTAGCAGAAGAAAGATTTAAAGATGGACCAGGTCAATTAGTAGAAGTTCCAAATAGAACACATGGGACAGGAATGATTCTCATATTAGAGAGAATTGCAATGCAAGTCTATGGGAGCCAGGATTTGTGGAGCCAATCCCAATGACCATCAGTAAAATTACAAATTTAAGATACTTCTGTGTCTGCTTCATTTTGGAACAGAGGCGCTTGGAAACATTTACAGCTGACAAATGTCGCTGATAATGTCATGTGTGTTTATAAATATATGACACGAGGCCTGGTAATTATATAATTAAATGATATTGCACAATGTGGGATATGGACCACACTGTTACAATTTTAACTCAGTTTTAAAGGCATGATA
Source organism: Apogon hyalosoma (assembly GCA_037367295.1). Lineage (NCBI taxonomy): Eukaryota > Metazoa > Chordata > Actinopteri > Kurtiformes > Apogonidae > Apogon > Apogon hyalosoma. The sequence goes on from JAPQRP010000025.1 coordinate 16,823,869, forward strand.
CATGTTTACATTGTACTCTTCTGCATCGACAACAGCTCTGATCTGATCGTGCATTAAGTCTGTTGTTTTAAATATTGACTCCAAACAATGCGCGCATCATGTGTGGGTGTTTACCTATTTGCTGTTATCTTGTTAATACCTAAGTGTACTTCACAGTATCATGAAAATGGAAAACAACAATGCTGCAATAACTGCAACTGTTAAAAAAAAAAAAAAGCAGAATAATAAATAGGTTGTTGTGATGCTTTCCAAACCTGACAGCAGTTATGGGTTGCCCTTGGAGACAGGCTGTCCATCGAGCCCAGCTCTCCTTCAGCTCTCTCTGTTTCTTTTTCTGAGAGCAGAAGCACAAAGAAATCAAAGGAAATCTCCAACATGAAGACAGTTTTGTACAAGCTGGTTAACACAGCCTGCATGAAAAGATGCTAACAGAGAAATAATAAATCTGTTGTTGATGTTTAGCAATCTATACTAACTGACACATACAGGTAAAAGCATACAGAACAGTTCTGTTGGGAGTAATGGTTGTAAATATTTTTAACACATTCTTTAACAAAGATTAAAAAAATAAAAATACCTTCACCTCTAAGATGTTATTAGGTAAACAGAACACCATTTGTGCCTATGTTCATATGTGCTGAAATACATGCCCTAATACATGGTAATAATAGATGCTTCACCACATTAATATGCGCTGTGTACAAATACCTTAGACAATAGTGCATTGTGATAGTAGGTTAGTGCCAAATTCCACTAGATAATTTCAAACATTACTAAAAATAACACTAAAACAGGTTATCTTTAGCATGGGAATTTGTGTATGCACACTGAGAAAACAAAAGCATATCATTTACAGGTATTCTTAAGATGTGTTGATGTGTTCCTTAAGTGTTTTCTGCACATACAGTCATATGTTTGGATTCTTTTTTTTTTTAAATACAATCCTTCGGTAAAATGAAACTATGATAACTTTGAAATGTATTATCTGTAATAGTTCGTAAAAACACATAAATGATGTATGCTTTAGAGACTGTATTTTAATAAAACATTTCCATATTTTTACCTCATGTAAACAGAATCGTGCCTCAAAAACCCTCATCTTCATGAGATCCCGCAGACCCTCTAGAGGACAAACAGATAAAATGTATAAGTGTGAGGTTTCTGCTTATCTGAGAAAGATCAGGAATGTGTTAAAGTCTTCTCACCTCCAGAATGGATAGGGGTGTGATTCAGAATGAAGTGGACAATCCTTATTCTGAAATAAAGAAATATATCATTTTAAAATGACAGCATCACATTTTTTAGACCATTTAAGTAATATTAAGAGGAAATGTTTGCTATCTCTGTGCCACATATTAAAAAAAACAAACAAACATGCATTTACTTTGCAGATAATTTAGATAGGAAAGTAAGGACATATGTAAAAATAAGAAAATACTGTATATACTACTTCAATACTTCAAATACAGTCTGTTACCAAAGAGTGTGAGTAAAGTGTGTATAAAACTCTTCAGCAGTGATATTGTTTACCTGGTGCTGAGAGGCACAATGTTCTGATCTGAGCTCCAATTACAGGCATCAGATACTTTCAACAGGTACCTGTACTTCTCAAAAATTTCTTTAGGTGCTTGAATCCCATAAAAGACAAGATCATCATCTATAATTTTCTATTCAGAATGAATAAAAAAAGAAATGAATGAATCAACCTTGAAAAACCACGTTTACACATGAATTAGAAAAGCATTTGTTTTTATCAAAAACTTACAGTGACTTTGAGGTTCTTCTTTTTCAGCTCTTCAATGTATTCACATTGCTTCTTATATGCCTGTCTCTCCTGGTTTTCAATAGTTTTTGCAACCAGGACGTAGTCATATGAGAGTGGGGTGTGCTGCGGGTCAGAAATAATAACTATATTGAGACTTCTGCAGATGGATGCAAATCAGTCTTTCTCTCTGGGATGAATTCCCATATGGAAGTACAATAAATGACATATACAGTATGGCCCTATAGCAAGTGTGATGTTTCCATGTATGTTACTTAGCATTATGCAGTTTGGTTAAAGAGTCACATTCTGGATATTGCAGACAATATTGTGATGGTTTGATCTTCATGTGCTTGCTTGGTTATCGAGAAAAATGCAAATATATGTGGGCAGTAGTGTGTTTTTCTAATTGCAACATACAAACTTGCAGTAGCATAATAAATAAATAAATAAAATGCACAGGTTTCATTTTGCACATTCTTCTCAGTACCTCTGTCTGTTCAGTGTCATTGGCTGTAGAACAGAGGTCTTGTCTATTTTTTTTTCCATTTCTGCTCTTAGATCATACTAAATCCACCTTAAATCACAGACTTTTATGATGAAATAATTGCACAAACTGACACTGTGATTAATTTTGTTATCCTAATATTTGCTAAAAGGCAATATTCTCTTGATATATAAAGAGTTAAGGTTATTGGAATACCTACAGAAAATGTGTTCATGTAAATATATTATAAATAAATGTATTCATATGTAATATTGTTTCAGTTCTTATTATGTTTTTGTTTTGTATCATGATTACATCGTTTTGCATATTGGTATACTTTTCTTACCACAGGAGGAAGGGATGTCTGATCACTGCCATTTTCTCTGACCACTCCCATAAATTCCAAAAACTCAATACTGGGCTATAAAAAAACAAACAAAAAACAAACAAACAAACAAAAAAAACAAAACAAAAAAACCACACAAACAAATAAATAAACAAATAAACAAACAAACAAAACATATATAACACAAGGAGAAATCACACAACAATGGCACATCAACACACTTCAAATTATTGTGTAAGTATTATATTTGGCACAGTAGTTTTGTTGTAATTAGGTTAAACATGCTGCTGGTATTCAAGATCTGCCTGATCTACAAAAGAATCCAGTCTATCAGTGGAGGTGTGTCTGTGAATGCCACTGAGGTGACAAAAAGAAGAACGAGTAAAAAAAAAACCTGAGGTGCTCCTGAGTCACCAGGTAGGACTGTCAGCAGAAGGGCTAACCTGAACCTGACCAAACAGCATGGTATAAGCATGATGTCCTCTGACTGCCATGCCAATCCATGCTATTCACTTCCAGACAAGCCTACACACTGTTACATGGAAGCCAAGACAATGAAGGTGTGGCAGAGCTCAACACTGATACAAAGGAGATCATAACACCCCATTCAGTTCTATCACACTATTATGGAACATTATAATGGAACGTGACAGGGGTGCATGGTTGGATCTGTCCCTTCCGTAGGCCGATGGCAACAAATCAACAGCTGTCAAAGTCAAACCTGGCTGTGGATCAACGTGTATCGCTTCCATCTCCCTGTCAAATGCGGTGTGAGTGGTGAAACCCCCTACCTGCCTCCTGTGGACGGCTGGCATGATGCTGGTGATGAATCCAGATGCGAACTGAAAGCAGTCACCACTCACCAGTCAGTCCCAAAGCTTTGAGTCAGATCACCGACAGACCAACTATAAGATGACATGAGGACTCTTAAAAAGACAGTAAGCAACTTCCGTACTTCCTCTTGGAACAAACGTGTTCTTGTTTCACAATCTGAGGAATGTAAAAGCGACTCTACCTGTTGCTGCTGCCAGTAGATTAATTTTTTTTTTTTCAGCCTCCGCCTATTTTCCTCTCTGCTAAGTCTTCTTGGATTAAAAAATAAATAAAACAAAAAGCATCTGCCGTGTTCCAGCAGCTACAGACTAAAACAGACAATCTCGATTTGTCTTTGTCAGGTGCGATGGAATGGCATATTTTTGTTGCCTCCTCCTCAGTGATGCAGAGTTGCACGCATCCACCGGTAGATGGCAGCAGAGACACTGGCTTCCACCGCCTGTAAATGGCACTTGGCTGCGTTAGTGACTGAATCATCCTACACACATCAATAAGAGCTGGCTGTGACATTTAGCATCACCACTCTGAGTCACGAAATTACAAACTGTAGAGCACATCCACGTCCATTAATGGCTATTCTATGCATATTCATTTGCGGAGATGATGTGAATCCTCAAACAAACAAGAAAAGGGGACATAGACGGACATGAATACCACTGCACTGTTAATATCCACCATTATCTGCATCTTTATGTCTTTCAAATATTTCAGCCAGGGTTTATTTCTTAACTATGTGTCATCTTTCTATTCTGCTTCTTCAGTGGTTTTACTTCCCCCTAGATGAAACAGCTTCACATTCCACCTACATTTAAAGAAACAAAGCAATAATACAGGATAAATGATGTCAAATATATAGGATTTGCATGTTGGTTACACTAACAGATATTTACCATAGGACTGTGTGTTTTAATGATTGACATGAACAAGGCCACATGTATTGTTATTTATTAGAGCTGCATACCAACATATCTGATTAACATACTGTATAAAATATGACTTGTTAAATGTAAAGCGATAATACAGGTGCAAATATATCCTTCATACCTTCTGCAATCAGACTACAACACCTCTGTTAACTGCAAATACACTGAACAATTGAAGTGGATTTGATTTTACAAACTGTATGAAGTTGCTTCAATACTATTTTATTGGATTTCTATTCACTGGTCAGTTAAATGTCCCTTAAGGGATGAATAAAGTTAATTTAATCTATCTTTTCCCATAACCCATAAAGACCCAAACACCCACCGATGACCAAAAGCATCCACTGATCTAAACTGTTTAATATCTGTTGATACATTAATCCTATCAATACATGTGAATAATTGGTGTAAAATGTGGTTTGTCATCTTTTCGTGGTCATCAGATATGACCCATTTGGATGTTCAGAGGCTTCATAGTTACCATGGAAACACCATTGTCTTCTACAACATGGATTTACTAGTAAAACCCATGGAGCTGGATCAATGACAGTGGATGGACACACTGAGTTTATGTTCATTTAATGATATCTTTGCTGAAAAAGTTACTTTTTCTTCAGTTTCCTCTGTTTAAATGCAATAACCTTTGAATTTCCTCTGTTTTCATAAACATCTAAATTAAACATAGTAAATTAAATATAAGGGAATACATGATTTACAGTGAAAAATGCAAAATACAGAGGGTAATATGATAATAAATTATGATAAATTACTCCAGTAAAGATTTGATAGAGAGAAAAACGTATTTGGGGACTGACACAAAAGTAGCACTGGGTCTTTACGGGATAATATATACATGGTATTGGGCCCATTCATTACTTTTAGATTATACCTGTATTTTGCTGCACATAGAGTACCTCTTAACAGAGCTCATATGTATCCATATTATGACATTTTTCTTTGGGTTTCCTGCACTTTACTGTTCTTTCTAAAAGACTGGTGTCCTCATTGTTTTGCACAAATCTTACTTACTGAAAACTTATTTATCCTACATAATATTTGTAGGCTGACATGTCATGTAAATTTGACAAATCTTGATGTTAGGACATGGCTGCTTAGGATGTACATTATTCATTTGAGAAGGGCAATATGACTGAAATCAGTGTGATATTGTAGAAATCATTTTGATAACCCCATTGTACTGCAGACAGGGCTATTCTGGGAAACCCTGAAACTGTGTGTTAACCATAACAGGGTGGCTCTAAGGACACAAAGGACCGTTCCCAGAAGTTTGTAGCAAGGGAAAAATGTTGAATGTTTTACGTTTGTTTACCTTAGTTTTGTCTGGGATTGAATGAAAATGTTAATGTTTTGTTACACACTGGTGACACACTGATGTTATACAGTACAACAGACAGATTGACTTCATTTTCAAGGAAACTGTTGTTTTTATACTCATCAGGTCCTACTGATCCCAAATAACTATGAGATTATAATTTATATCAAAAACAGAACCTCTGGATGTTATTGTACTTCTTTCTTGCACTTTCAGGTGTATAACAAACTATTTAAAATGTCTCTATTTCCATGAACAAGACTGAAATATGAAGTGAAAATGTTTTGATTCCACATGATACGTGGTGTTGTGAGATCTGTGAGCTTCCCACTCAATGGTTCAGTGGACCTATTTCTGTTTCATGTCATTTGTCTTTAACTGTAAAAATAAAATAAATACTAACATGTCAAATGGGTGGCCTTCCCAGCCTTGTTATTAAAGATGGTTTTCACGATTAGTCTTGGAAACCCTGGAGAGCTGTGCACACCCAGGAGAACCCACATGTTAAAGAGGACAAGCGATATGAGGCTGAAGTAAATGTGGTCCAGAAAATAAGCAGCTATATTTCTGTACACGCAGCCACACCCCGCAGAGGAGGATAACATAATTACACCAGTAGAGCACTGTGTGAACCACTTGAAGGGCAACAGAGGGGGCTGCTGCTACTAAATCTGTTCAGGGTAGAACAAGAGGTAGCTGGGAGGAGAAGGGAATGGCAGCATATAGACTCTGTAACCCTCTGTCACAAGGTAAAGGACACACTAAAATGACTGGAAGAGGAACCACAGAAATATGGGATGGGCTGTTAAAGGTTTTCTACAGATACAAGTCTTTTAAAGTACCTCTGAACACCTAAAGTTTTAACTATAAAACATACACGACTATTAAAACATTACCAAATGATCACTCCCTCTCATGTTTTAATGAAAGCATTTTGTTTTTTCTTTTTTAATAGTCTATTTCCAGCATATATACTGTAGTCTACTTTGCAAAAACTATGCTACAATGGCTGTTAGTTTTAAGTCACTGTGTTAGTTCATTCAGGTTTCACGTCCTGGTCAGCTATTATGAAATACAATAGTCTGATAAAACTGCTCCACATTTAATCTGTGTGTTTGTAGTTGTGGAATGTAAAAAAAAAAAGTACTTTGTAACATTATATTTATATTCCGCTATGTCAGAGACAAATATTATACTTTTTATTCAACTACATTTTTCTGTAAAGTTACTACTTACTCATCAGTTTACATTTTTTCCTTATCCTTCCTGTCCAGTGAAACCAAGTCTTGCCAAGCTCAAGTTTTGGTTTTGGGTATTTGTGAAAAACTGAAAGATGAGTGAGGTGGTCTTTTAAAGCTATTAGGCTATTTCTTAAAGCTTTTTATTTATTTATTTATTTATTATGTGCTCATGAAAAGTTGTAGAGATATGTGGTCTGCAATTCTACAAAGATGAACTGCTATAGATTAAAAAAAAAAAAGGACCTAAATGAAACTTCATCATCTGCAGCACTTACAATGCAGGAGTAATATTAATTGTATTATCCCTTGAGTAAGTTATATGAATACTTCTCTCTCTTTTTTTTTAAGCCTTTTTAATGTGTCCACCCTCGTCAACATAAAGTTGTTTTTGTTTTTTTTTTTGTTTTTTTTTAACAAAACCTTTATGAGTTACGCATTTACGTACGGGCAATACTCGTTTCTTATTGGCTGTTAAATCTCATACAGAAAGATAATGAACATCATAGCAGTTTTCTCTAAAAACGGGATTAACGGTAAATTACTCTTTACTTAGTAATAAATAATTTTCTTTTTGCTTTCTATAAATACATTTTATTATATGTGTCAAACCCATACGTCTTCATTTAAAGACCAGTTCAAAGATTTAAGAGAGTGAAGTTAGATCATCTCTGACAGTCAAGCTAGCTAACGTTAGCTACTAGCTAGTTTTTTTTGTTTTTTTTTTTTTTTTGCTAGCTAGTTTATATTATCGCTTCACCTAAAGTTACACATTCTTTGACTTTTTTAAGCTACCTTATTTTTCATCTGGACTCTTCGCTTTCGCTGTGAGACTATTGGCTTGTGGTGTTGAGCCACTCCCCTCTTGAGCCTCCCCCTGAGCCGGAGTGATGCAGCAGTTAGCGGTCAGTGGGTGAAGGAGGGCACGGTGGAAACTATCTGTCCGAGGACCGTCTGTGCACAGGACCGGCCCGGGGCTACAGCCACGGAAAGAGGGGACAAAACCGTCCGCTTTGTTGTATCCGGGGGTACATGAGGACCGGCTACCAGTCAACATGCACCGGATAACGGGGAGAACAGGGGGGGACAGTTTGATTGAGATGAGCCCGACCGACTCCTTCAACGGTGGGTATAACCTCTTGACTACCGGAACCGGCCGGTGTGTCTCCAGACTGCAGAGACCGTGGTTACATTTCTAATACAGTTACATAATTAGTGCTTCTTTAGTGCTGAGATAAAGATCACCTAAGAGATCAATTAAGAATGAAGTTGTTATTCTCAAGTCCAGTAACAAAAATAGGCAATGCTTTTAGAAAAATTCCCACAAACTCACATGTAATAATATGGTGTACTTTCATGTAACCTTATAATCGTATACAGGACTAAAGCAAACAGTGAGTTTAAAAATAGATCTTCATGGTGTAATTTCCTCTGGGGACAATATTACTGTTTACAGACAACAATCTTCACCACCTTTGCCAATAGACAGGACATTTTAATCCGTGTCAGTAATATCTGCTCAGTTAAACCTGTATATATAACTTGTCCCTTTAAAACAGCCCATAGTCTGTTTTTTCTTTTAATGGAAGCAGCAGTGACTGCTCAGCCAGCCCGACAGCTGGACCGCTTACTGGAAACACTTTGTCACATACAGACCCACACTTCATTCACCAGCACAACCACTAAAGCCTCTCTGTTTCTGGCTAAAACATGAACTTTAAACAAACACTTAGAGAGATGGTTGTATTTTTTGCCATTTATGGTGTTGCAGATAGAGGCTGTATCTCATTCATTCTCCTCAGTAATCCTTATGTGTATTAATTTACTGGTTTAGTGTTTCATCTGCAGCATAGAGAGAACCATAGCACTGTACCAAGGAGAAGTGTGACTGTAGGATCATGAACTAGTTACTGTTACCTTGGTGTTGTGTGTTTATAGGTTGTTGAGACAACACTGGAAGAAGTGTTTTGCTTCATAATTTTACATCACTGTAACATTTTTATAGCAATGGAACATATATCAGTCTTAATTCTTTACAGATACAGACTGACCAGTCAAAAATTAAAAAAAAAAAATGCAGCAAATATCAGTATGTATTTATCCAGGACAATAGAAATAAAATTATAAAATTGCCTTATAAATATATCAATCAATCAATCTTTATTTATATAACACTTTTCATACAGTAAAATGTAGCACAAAGTGCTTAACATATAAAATCAGTGCACCTCACCACCAACACCAACCACCACCGCACAATCATATATGTGTGGACACACACACACACAAACAGAAATAACTAAATGAAACTAAAAGAAACAGGCTGGGCACAGGGGGACCATAAACCAAAGTGCAGTATTTCTCTTACAATTAACATATTCTTGCTAGTATTTTTTCTTGACAGCATGAAACGTAACATGTTCTGTAAATACACTGTAGGTTCAGATTGATGAAGTATATGTGTTTGATGGAAGTATCACTTCTCACTGTTAATGTAGATCTAGATACATCTCAGCTGGCATTACAAGCAGGTGTATGTGTTCTTTTCTTGTGTGACAACCATAAAAACTCAGCCAACAACCATGAACTTCCTATCAGAGAGAAGCAGACAAACCCACCCACTTTGTTTATAGAAACGTGTGCAGTTTAATATGAGGTCACTGAATTTCCATTCATACCCTTACAAGATGGCTGTGGTCATGCTAAAAAACTGTGGGTGCAAAATTCAAAGGAATTAAATGTTAAAAAGTAGCAGTAGTTTGAAGAGGATATCTCACTTATTTCAACATATCCCTGTTTGCATTTATTGTAGGATTTCAGGACAAAGAATTTGACTTTTATCATATGAACATAGCTGATTTGCATTTGTGCTTTGATAAGAAAACTCTTTTATGTAAATAAGTCCATGAGGTTTTGCTCTCTTGAGTCTATTGGGTTGCTGTGGGTAATAAAACAGAATAGAGACAGAAGAGGCCTTGTGGCATTTCCAATGAGATCAGCTGCTCTCAACTGAACAAAGCCATAACTGTGGAGACTACTTAGTGAGGTGGGAAAAGACTCTTGGCGTAACCGAGTAGCTAAGTCCAACTGTGCAAAATATGCTCAGCTGTTCGTAAGACATTCTCAAATGTTGTGAAATAAATATATATTTGTATAAAGAAATTGGCTTGATTGTTGTTGCTAAAGTACTGGCAAAGATTTGGCTAAGTTTTATGTTTCACTTCAAAACCTAATACAGATTTCACTGAACTTAAGGGCAAATACTCTTGTAGCAGTCAGTGCTGCAATGTTGGAACAATAAGAATCCATCTGAAAACAAAGTACACAGATTTAGTCTAACATGAAATGAAATGCTATGCTGTATTCTAGTTTTGAAGACAAATCATTATGAAACATGTCATTCATTATAGTTCTCAACCCCACTGTCATGTATTTTGTTGACGTGGTGTGTAATAATGTAGAGGCAGGGTTTACATATTCCAAGTTTTCAGTGCTTGTTTCAGGTCAGTGTAAAGGACTTCACTAAGCACATGTTTTAGACTAAATATAACTTTAGACAGACCATCAATTACGTGGGGTGTATTTCCATTTAAAACCATAGACATAGAGGCAGCAACTTTCATTTGGTTTATTTTTTTAGTCAAGGTGGTGCTAAAGAATGTGATACTTGTCTTGCTTTTGCCCTGATATTTGCTTATGTAAATCTTATTCATAGAATCTATCTAATCAGGTTGTGATTCTGTTTGGAAGGTGGTATGGTGAAAGTGTAACACCCGGTCTTGATTCTCGAACACACGCGGGGGGTGGCTCACAAAATCACTGTCTCATTTCTTATCGTCACTTTCTCAGAGTGGTTAAACCACAGCTCGGCAACATGGCTGCGTGTCTTCTCTCTGCAGTGATCCTGTTAAGTCATGCTGTCTGGGCTGTAGGAGTGCTGTCACAAAACACGGTGCAAATATAGACCACCACAACATTGGCTCTCAGGCAGTTCACCAGGGACTACAGCAGCTGTTTATAAGCCTGAACCTTAACTTCACTGTTACCAGGCTGCCTGTTTCTGAAATCACAGTTACTTGTTGTTCCTCTTTTACTGCAATTAGAAAATACAGCCACAATTAAACTAATTCAGACATTTAGTTTTTATGTATGTTGCTTTCTTGCAGATGACAATGGCTACAACCAACATTCATCAACCAGTACAGGGTACCTCCAGCAGGATCAGCCTGAGGTAAACACCAAACTCACCTGATGCCTACTTTTACATAACACCCTCATACATAGATGTCTATAAATACAATATATTTGATTTCGTTGTGGATAGACTGAAAGAGAAATGCAAATTCTGATTATAAATTATACAACATCTCTTGGCAGAATTATTCCTCTTTTACATGCTCTTTGAAGTAGTTTGCTTATTTTGGTTTAATTTGAATTCATACTAGCCATGTTTATATGATTTTTTTTTCTTCCCATACTATGCATCTCTAATCTTTCCCAGAAAGTGGCATAAATAATGTTTTACAGTATTTTGTCTTTACCTCCTGTTTGCCTCCTGTATAAGTAGTAGCAGGAAGTTCCTTGTCAAAACCAAGTGCACCATTCACATTTCCTCCAATTGTTTTGTTTATCTTATTATATACCCTACATCCATCAACAGCCAGCATGTAGCAGGAGGTCAGTTTGTGATACAACACAACTAATTTTATCCATGTTGAAATGACACAAGTTTTTCAAATGCAGCCCCAGTATTTCATAACCTTTGATTGTGAGAAGCTCTTGGCTAAGCCTAACATTCCTCTTTATTCTCCCCCTTTCGCATCATTTTTAAGTCTACTTTAACACCTCCTGTGTGTGTTGAGACCTGTGAGTCTTTGACCACCAGCCTGGCCTCCCTGGCCCCCTCTGACCACAGTGACAGTCCACAGTTTGAGCCTCAGACCATAGAGCGAATCAGTACTTTGACTGGGGTAAGACACCAGTTGAGAGGCCATAGATGCATGCAGCTGTGCCAGTATCTGCATGTGAAGTGCCTGACGTTTCAGAGTGATATGTATTATTTATTGACGCAGTCTTTTAATCTTTTAGGATAACTAACATACCTTAATTGCAAGGTTTGAGTGTTTAACATTTTCAGTCATTCTTTGTTTTGCCACTTATCCTTTTCTCTTACAATTTTTTTTTTCTTGACTGTAAGGTGGCTGTTAGTTGTAGGGATTTGACTCTTGAATTTATTAGGCTTTCCGCTCACTGTCCACTCGGTTCCTCCACAGTTCTCGAGAAAGCGGGCTCTGTTCCTGAAGTTTCGTTCCAGGGTATGGCATGGTAAAATAGGCTTGTTATGTGATGCATTTTTATGCATATGCAGTTCAGTGCCTGCCTGTCAGCTTTTCTTTCTGAGAAATGTCTATCGAGTTTCTACACTGGCCTTAGATGTTCAGAGAAAAAGCTCCGATATCAAGTATAAAATCAATACACATACTGTTTCTCTCAAGCTCATGATAGCTTCTGGAAAGCATGTTTTTGTTCTGCAGAGAGTAATGGAAACATAGTCGCATGAGCGATGTGTTGATGCATCATGAGAGTTCATTAAAAATGGAAAAGGATCTTTCACCTGCTTTTTTCTCACCTGTGATAATGGTCTGCTTCACTGCTTAGAAAACACAAACCTGTGGTGTTGCAACATAATTAGAAAGTACACAGCTGCACACACGCAGAAGCAGACTTGCTAATGCACATGTATAGCATCTGCCATTTACGTAGCAGTTTTGTTTAACTATGTACAATTGCATTTATTTATGTGTGTATACAGTCTATACTGTAATCATGACCCTACCCTTTGCTCATGATAGGACTGGACTTCTCTGTGGCTAACCATATACTTTGAACATCTCCTTTTAAATTCTCTAAAATGTGGTCTTGCTTGTGCAGTGTGTAATCCACTTCAGTGAAATGATTTTAACAACACCTAATAAGGGAAACAAGCTAGAAGCTGTTCTAGTAATCAGGTGCTTTTCCCTTTAAGGTTTTAAAAAGTGCCCAGGAACATCAGGAAGCAGAGGTGTCTCCACCTCTTAGTACTATTCTATAATCTAAAAAAGTTAACAAAAGCTGTTTCTTTTGTTCTTCTCTTACATCATGTGGAAAAGCAAGTCTTGTTTCATTACAACTTCACTCACCCTTTGAAAAACAACTGTAAACTACATACATTTTTTCTGTATTGAACACATTTTGCAAAATATTTTTTTTTTGTTTAGTGGGAACAAATGTGATATTTCACATATTAACCATAAAGTAGAGCTGTACAGTGAAAAACCATTTACGTATGAAATCTATTCTCTGCAAAAATTTCACTTCACATTGATATTACAGTAACATTATTACATTAGTATATACAGAGAGATAAGAGACTTGTGGTTCTGCAGAAATATTATGTGGCATAATGTCAGTCCATTAGAGTCCTTACAGGATGTTGAAGCATCTTAGATGAAGTTTGACATGAAAGTTATTCTTAGCATCTTTTTGGAGCTGGAGAACAGACTCACATTATGTGATGTATTTTCTGAACTCCAGCCCAAAAAAAGAGAAATGCTTTGAAAGTAATATTTTGAAGAATCCCCTCCCTAAAACTAGTAGCCTTGTCTTACACTGTGTTCTTCATTTATCCTCCTTAATTAAGCTAAAGACATACACATGTTAAACACCCAGTAGTTGTGGGTTAGTTGGTAAATGTATAGAGGCCTGTGGCCTCCACCAGCTTCACTGAGTAGAGACAGGTCCCTGCAGATGCACTGATTCTATAAGGCTGATCTGTAATTATGGTAAATTACAGAGTTTCTGTAGCGACCTTCCAGTTAAAGTAAGTACCCACCCTGCTACTGTCAACAGCCTCCAGTCTAAGTTTGGGAAATAATACAGAACCATGATTAGAACGTATGCATAATTTGGGATAAGAAAACTGTAAAAAGGTTAAACATACAGACACAGATTTCTCTACAACACAGCTGTCTTATTTAGATTATTTTTAATTAGTGTTGGGCAGTTTTGGTGAAGTGGTAAATTGGTTTTCATTTCCAGTACCATATGAGCATGTCATATACTGTCTTACCATAGCATAGCTCAGACAACAGTTGAAATGCTGAAATAGAGAGAAAATTCTGTATTTTCCACTGCTGAAAGTGTTACAGAGTGTTATGAAGTGTTTTATCAAGATAGGACCTCTTCTAACTACACATACCTTTTTTTTTTTAAATCACACTTTACAGTTACAGTTTCACTAGAGATTACTTGTCAAGAGATACTGCTTTAAACCTAGTAGATCTATCCAGGTTTAATTTAAGATTATTGTTGTTAGTCAGAGTCAACACATAAATTACTGTAAGAGGGATGAAGATGAGAGTTAAAATCCAGGTCATACCACAGAGGAGGACTTGCAAACAGATGCTTTTGTGTTATGCAACTTTGGCATAATCCATCCTTCCACTCACATCCATTTTCACATCTAATGAGAATAAAACTGATTTTACAGTAAAAAGGTACATTTTGTCTGGTATATTACAGAACCAGCTATGACATTCCAACATGAATTCATAAAACAATCTTTCAAATTTCACGTATTGATTTGACATCTGAGATGATTGTATTTCATTCTAGTCCTTATCATTTCCAGTTCTGCATGCAGCATCTTCACTTTCATTTCATGTTCCTCCTTACGTTTGTGAAATTCAGTCATTAGATTTTCAGTGATGGTGAGTGTTTGTTCCAGTGATCTGAACTGGTACACACTGACATTCTTGGTGCTGTGAATGTATATAAAGTTGATTCTTGTCTGAAGTTATTGTACTGTTCTCGTAGGTGTGTGTTCACCTGCATTGAATTTAATACAAAAAAATATTTGGACAATACCTTTCTCTAGTTCCATAACAGATGTGTGCTCATTGTCCTTTGTGGTAGCAGCTTGAAACTACTAGCTTTGAAAGAGCTTTCTTTGCTCTCAGTGACACTTTTTGATCAGGCTCTTTTGTGAGGCGGTAGTTTCTTATTATTTGTTTTTTCAGTTCCAAACAGCTTAAGGCTTTTCTGAGTTAGTTTCTTGCTTTACAGGCACCCTCTGCATCTAATTCAGATTAGTGCTGGTGGGTTTTACTTAATCTGCCCCTGTTTTAATCAAAGCCTTTAATATGTATGACAAAATTAAATGTTTTTATATTTTATGTGCTCCTGGAAGTAGAATAAACCACAGATCTACATAAAGGCTATGTCATGTGAAAAATAATTAAATGAATGAATGAATGGATAAGTAGCATAATTTACAGTACCTGACCAGGATCTTAAAAAAATGCTTTAATACACATTTTCCGTCATACTGTTCAATGCTCGTCCAAACTACTGTTTAAGGTCTACAGTACATGTGATTGATTTCCTTCAGGCATTTAAATAACAGACTGAAGAACATATGCAGTGGTTATCAGTGGTGACCTCCTTGTTGTTTCCCCTTATCTACCTTATCAAAACCACCATTAATTTTTGTTTTTTCAGCTGAGGTTTTATTTGTATCAGGCTCTCGGTCTGCCTTTCTAACTGCCTCTTTGCTGATGCTGTGATCTTATTACATTAGCTTGTTAGCTGGCAGCAGATATGCTCTCTGTGCGCTGATGTCATTTGTAGGAGTCTCCTTGCTGTTTCTCCCATCTCCCCTCCTTCTGTCTCTCCCTCTTTTTCTCCTGCATGTCTGAATAAGTGAGGGCTTGTAGAGGGAGGTAAGTGGGCTGGATGGACCAGATCCTCTGGTCAGAGATCAGAGGAGTAGGAAGGCAGTGCTTTCAAGGCTGAACTGTGCTCCCTGGAGAAAGGCAATTTGACTGTTTGGCAGCCGGCCTTTCTGCTGGTGCACCATTACCATAAAGGGAGTGAGCCATGGAGGTAAAGTGCAGTTTGTTTCCTCCCTACCCTCATAGCATTGTGCTGGTGGACCAAGCAGACGGTCAGAAGTACAGCCTTAAATGTGGGAAATGTAGTTTTGTTGTGCTAATTCACAGTGTACATTGTCTGCAGTCTTGTAAAAACAGCTACTGTACTGATGTGTAGTCTAAGAGCATGCATCTTTGCTGGTTATTTTTAGCTTTCTGAACAGCTGAAGCAGCACTGAGAGCAGGCAGACAAGACTTGTTTTCCCTAAAGCATTCTTGTGCAGTGTACCTCTCCTGTAGCTGCAGGGCTAGCATACCTCACATTTCTGTAGCTACCAGTACAGGTGGTTGCTAACATGGATTACTGGATTTACAGAAAAGCGTAGCTTAAATGCAGAGTTAAAGGAAGGATACAGTTTTGGAGAGTAAACCAAAACTGGCTGTTTCTGTTGTTTAGAAAATAGCATTATGGATCCTGTGCCCTCTTAACACATGCTGTATTGTATACTCTGAGGCTGTATTTTGTGATTTTAGATTCAATGAAGCCATTTTCAGAATTTCTCAATGTCCACAATGTCTCATCCTGTGATGGAACATCTATTTTTATATAATTATGTGTGCTATCATCCTGTAAAGCCTATCATGGGAACAGGGGTATATAAAACCTCTTAGTCATTGTATGTGTATTATGTCCAGCATGGTACTTACAGATGAAGTGGAAAATATAATAATCATCCTGAGTGATGTGTTGTGTTGTGTTGTGTTGTGTTGTGTTGCAGAGGCTTTTGTTCTTTGGATCTGTTTTTAACCACTGACATTGAATTGACTATGTAGGCTGCTTTGGTGGATGCTTTAGAAGACTTGAGTTGATTTTTGCTCTTGTGTATGTTTTATATTGTGTAACATCTGCTCTGTCTTGTTATAGATCAACAAACAACAACAGAGTAAAGACTCTGTGTTCTTCCGCGATGGAGAGCGTAGGATTGACTTTGTGCTCTCCTATGTGGATGAGAAAGAAGGTGACAGAAAACAGGTAAGGAGGTTTTGATGTAATACATTCACATTTTATATAATTAGTTCCTTTCTAGTTTCCTTCGTATTGTCTTAGTAATATATTAAACTGATGGCATAAAGATTCAATATTTTCAAAACTAAATATACTGATAAGTTAAAATATCACACTAAAGAACAAGTTATGTCATTTCCTTTTTAAACCCTGTCTAATGTCACTTGTAAGAGCTAGCTCATGCAGGATGTCCTCCAGAGTTCCCAGTGTGAGTCAGCAGCATACACCAAATACCAAAACACTGATAACTAAGATAATCTGTCCTCAGTTTGTTTTAAGCTTTTATCAGTAAGCCTCTCAAGAAAATTTTCTAAGGTCTCTTTAAGTGTGAGATCTCTTTATAGGCCTAGCCCTATTTTCTTAGGTAAATCAACTTTAAATTATTTCCATATTGTGGTTGGTCAGATTTCTTTTCGTGGCTTATCCCTTAATCTTTTGGAGTGCTGAAAGTCTCTCTGTTTGATACTGAGCTGCTAGTCTTCGCAAATTGGTGTTACCCCTGCATATATGAGGCCACCTGTGGCAGCAGACTCACAGTTGACTCACTGATGCAGCAGTGAGTCAACTGTGAGACCTCTGGTCTGGTCAGGAACTTGCTCATTTTTTCCACTGTATGAGGAAGAGCCAACAAGAGGCTGGTTCCTGTGTTTATCCACAAGCAATAATTTACAGCAACAAAGTTCAATGCTAACAAGACAGTTTCAGTCCATTCTGTGAAATTAATTGTGAGTGCCAGATTTAACTTTTTCATTTTTCTTTTGATTTTTCTTTCTTTTTTTTTTTAAATTCTGCTCTGGTTTGTAAATAAATGTTTCACTTTGCCTTGGTACATTTTACGTTGACTTGACATATTTAAGAAAGCAAGTGTTTTACGTGAGCAGAAGTCTAATCCAGAGGAAAATAAAATCCATGTACTTAAACAATAAATGTTAGATTAAAAAAAATGCAATTAAATGTAATTAAAATTAATGTACAAAGAATATAAAATGATAAGGAGAATATACACTATATACTAAGAACTATTAAAATGATTAAAAGTATATGTTGTGTTGTGTTATGGCTTGTTCTGTCACAATTTTACGTACTCTACAGTAGCTGTTTCTTGAAATTACACACACTCTGTGCATAGACATATATGCTTTCATTGTTCACTGTAGTGTAAAGATTTAATGACTTTAATTATAGTTAAATCATTGAATTTATCTATTTGTTCTGTTTTCTTTTGAAGGAGGAAAAGAGGAAAATTTATGAGGCCAACCTAGTGAAAGTTGGCCTGGAGCTTGAGACAGAAGATAAATCTGTAAGAACCCTCTGTTACTGATTCTCACGTCACATAATTTGCCTTTGTATTATGTCACTTTTGCTATTTAAAAGACACCTAGACTAGAGCTGGGCCACTGTTGTTTTAATTATTAGGAGTCAGACGATGGAAAGACCTACTTTGTGAAGATTCATGCACCATGGGAAGTTCTGGCCACATATGCCGACGTGCTAAAGATCAAGGTCCCTTTCAAGGCTAATGACATCCCAGACAACAAAGAGATCCCCATGAACTGGCTGTCGACCCCCTTTCGCCTGCCGGAGCACATCATGCACCCTGAGCCAGACTATTTCACAGCTCCCTTCAACAAGAGCAAGTCTGATTTCTACCTTATCGACGACAAAGACACATTCTTTCCTCCCTCTACTCGCAACAGGATAGTAAGAACATTTTGACCATAATTTAAGTTTCTTGCATCTGACCTTCAACTCTTTGTGTAGAATTACCCTGAAAAGAACCAGTATGTTTTAAATACTGCAGTATAATGTTGCAATATTGTACATATTATTCTAAATTGTAAGCTAATGACTTTAAAGTGTAGCTTTATACTTTGTTACTCTTGAGTTCTGAACAGTAAAACACCATGTTCTGCTTTTTCTGTCTAGGTTTACTACATCCTGTCTCGATGTTCATATGTGAGGGATGAGTGTGTAGATAGAGACAAGAAGGGAATAAAAAGGCTACTCAACAACGGTGCCTACACTGCTGCCTTCCCACTGCACGATGTGAGCTTCTTGTGAACTATTGCCACTTTGTTATCACTGAAAAAAGTCTGCTATGGAATGTGCACTCCTTGCTTTCCAGCAGTAACATCCTGTTAATTATTGCAACTTTGCAATAAGGCAGTGAATGTTGACATAAACAGTGTTTTCTATGTGTCTGTAGTGCAGATACTGGAAAAGATCAAGCTATGCTAACTGCGAAAGTGAGAGATATGATCTTCACAAATACTGGGCCAGCTTCTTCTGTTTCTTTAAGGAGCAGCCCCTCAACCTTATAAGGTAAGACATCCAAACACAATACTCATACACAGTACATACTCATATTCTGTTTGCACAACATAAAACTGCCCAAAAACACAACAGCAGTATTTTTATCTTCCCTTCTACAGGAAATATTATGGGGAGAAAATAGGCATTTACTTTGCATGGCTTGGGTTCTACACTGAGATGCTGTTGTTTGCTGCAGTTGTTGGTACACTTTGTTTCGTCTATGGATTACTCACCTATGATGAGAATGAGTGGAGGTTGGTTTCATCAGGAATATTCACCTATTTCTAACAGCTGTGTCTTTTGTAGTATTTACTGTATATTTATAAAACAATTGTTTAATTCTAATCTTTTTTTCTCTTTAGCAAAGAAATATGTCGTGAAGACATAGGAGGGAAAATTGTCATGTGTCCACTGTGTGACAAGAAATGTGGCTACTGGAAACTCAACTCAACATGCAACTCCTCATGGGTGAGACCTCCTATGCTGCATGTTTTAACAACATGAAATTCTAAATGACTAAAGTTAACCTCAGGCATCTTTTTTTAATTATTATTTCACAAATATGTTCCTCTTTCAGCAATCGCACCTATTTGACAATGTGGGAACAGTGTTTTTTGCCATCTTCATGGGAATTTGGGGTGAGTACAAATATTACTACCAGCATTTTGTGTTTTGTAACCCAGTGCACCACCTAGTGGGAGGTTTTGAAGTTCCAGTGCTCCTTCAAAATCACTGTTATTCACTCACAATTTGTGGAATATTTTAGTCCAAATTGAAAAAATATCAATATTTTCTCACACACTCTTTTATGGCATCTTGACATTGGCTTTATATCTGAAGTAATGGCATTAAATACACATGGACCTGGTCCCTGTCATGTAACATGGTGCATCCTTCTGCAGTGACGCTGTTCCTTGAATTTTGGAAGAGGCGGCAGGCCCGTCTTGAGTACGACTGGGACCTAGTCGACTTTGAGGAGGAACAACAGCAGCTGCAGCTTCGACCAGAGTATGAGACCAAGTGCACCAACCGCAAACTGAACCGCATCACTCAGGTGTTTGTGTACTCATAAAATACTAATAACTGTATGATACTATTTTAATTTACAGCCTTAATTCTGCCTAGGCTTTATCAGGCCAGTGCTGTATCTATGACAATGTGCAAGCATTAGAGGTTTGGAAATTTCTCACATTTCAAAGATATATTGTTAAGGGGCCAGTGAGGATTCCCTCATGTACTTCTAATGTGTGGCAGAAGGATTTATGTTTTATTTTTGTAATGTTTATGTATCGAGGTAGTTGACACAGAAAAGATACAGCTAATTACTTTGTAGTTCTTGTTGTACTGTCGATTTCTTAACACAGCAGTGTTCAGAGACGTAGAATGTGTTATATGAGATAAATAATGATTAGTAAATTATAGTTTGCATTAATTAGGCAAGTTCTTGGACAAAACATTATTTAAAAAAAATAAGTGTTTTCTTTTATACTTTGCAGAAGATTTTATTTTGTTCAAGGATCCTATGATTATTTCAGGGAATTAGGGAAAATGTTTTAATGGTGATGGTTCAGACTTATAAACAGGGTGCTTTAATGTGCCCTGACCACATCCCACCCATCTGTAGGAAATGGAGTTGGTTCTTAAGAGGACTCCCACAGATCTAATGGGGAAACTATTTATTTGCTGGGCCACAGTGATACTCTGGGTAAGGGTGGCACTTAATGTAGAATGCCAGTCTGGTGTGGAAGAGGCTTTGGTGTGTAGAACAGACAGTTCTGCAAAGACTCTGGTTTTCTTTTCTGCATCATTAGTCTATGTCTAGTGGATGTATACCTTGAAATGCATTATTGCTAAAGCATGATTTCACGTGGAGAATTGAAGATGAAAGAATTGGACCCAAACTGAAACACCTACAAACAAAAAGCTCTGATTTTGCAATGTAGCTCTGCCTCGCCTCTGAGATCAGTTGTGAAGGAACCTGGCCTTTCAGAGCTGTCTTTTAAGCTGTTTTTTTGTTTTTGTTTTTTGTTTTTTTTATATAACAATGAGTTACTGACATGTGCGTCCATGCTTTGCTTACTTATGATGTAGGAAATGGAGCCTTACTTACCCATAACAAGCAAGTGTGCACGCACATGTCTGTCTGGAGCCACAGTCATTTTCTGGGTGAGCATTACATCTTTCATATACTTAATTAATCCAAATTGCCTTCCTGTTTTTGTCTGTTTATTGTCATTATCATTAATGCCATGTGCCCAGAACTTAATCAGCTGTGTGTGTGTGTGTGTGTGTGTTAAAACCTATAACACATCCTTAATGGCCTAAAAGGGAAGAGCATGCTTGTCTTCTCTTTATGGGTTTGGGTATGTTGTTCAAGCACCATTACTAAACAGGGCTCGACCGATTTGGCTTAGGTTAGACCGGTATCTCTACCAATAATTTGTAATCAAGGCAGTCAATAGCAGTATACATTTTCACAAATGAGAGTCTTGGTGTCAAATTTTTGTGCAACTTCAAAACAAAATTTGGATACCTTTAGCTGACTGTCAAACCAAATAGAGAAAGGACAATCAAATAATATTCCGGCAGTATTTGTCAGTTTTCACCTTGACCAGGATTGTAAAAGCACCAGTAAATGAATATAATTGTTCTCATCTTTTTTTAGATTGTTTTAATTACTTTCTTGTGATGCGTAATCAGTCAGATAGTGCTGTGAGAGGCAGTTGCATCAACTAACACAATTTTAGATAAATTTAATAGATAGAAAATGTTTCAAAAATACAGATATCAGTATCTGAAAATACAGATTATCAGATCTTATTATATGTCATGGACAAAAATCAGTCGATCCCCTTTTTCTAACATGTTTGACTGTAAAGTCACTTGTCTGTTTTGGTGTTTGCACTCGGAGCATGGTTGTTGTAGTGACTGCACTGTGCCATGTGGTTGTCTTTCATGTTGTCACTGTTGTCTCTGTCCTGAAGATCTCATTGATCATTGCCTGCATCATTGGGGTGATAGCGTACCGCCTGGCTGTGTATGCAGCCTTTGCCAGCATCATGAAAGACAGTCCCACCAGCCACCTGCAGGTGGTCGGCCCCTACATAACACCCCAGCTGGCCACCTCTGTCACAGCCTCCTGTATCAACTTTATCATCATCATGATCCTCAACCTCATGTATGAGAGAGTGGCTATTTGGATCACTGACATGGGTGAGGGCCAGTGAGAGAACATGTGATGATTTCCAAGTCTTTTATGTCTACACAAGTCAATTAAAATGAAAATATTTTTATTTGATTTTTTTCAGTAATGTTAGTGTCTATATTATAATTTTATGTTACAGAAATCCCAAAGACTCACTTGGAGTATGAGAACAAACTAACAGTGAAGATGTTCCTCTTCCAGTTTGTCAACTACTACTCCTCCTGCTTCTATGTGGCTTTCTTTAAGGGAAAATTTGTCGGCTATCCTGGAAATTATGCCTATATGTTTGGGAGCAAACTGAGAAATGAAGAGGTACCATAAATATACAAAATTAGATACAAGTTATTATTGAACATGAGCTGTAGTTTTGATTGAGTGTTTGTTTTTTTCTGTGTCACCTTGTCTGTGTTCAGTGCGATCCTGGTGGCTGTTTGATTGAACTCACCACACAGCTAGTGATAGTGATGACTGGTAAACAGGTGTGGGGCAACATCCAGGAAGCTCTGGTCCCGTATGTATTCTGAATCTGCTTAACAAAGCACAATTTCAGTACATTTAGTAATAATGGTAATAATTTAATTAAAGGTGTGTTAATATGTATTGATTAACCAATACTAGGTGGCAGTGCTGGAAAATATCCAAATACTTTTACTCTGAATTGTATTTAAATAAAGTATAAGCACCTCAAATGTGTATTTGAGGATTGCGATTCAGTGCAACTTTATATTCATATTCTGCTGTTAGAAAAATCTCACTCAAATCCAGAATGTGAATCAGTATCAAGCAATTTATTCTTGCAAGACAATGCAAAGTTATTCACATACAGCAATGATCAATGAATCCAAGCTCAAAGAAAAACCTCCTGTGGTCTCATGCTTATACTTGTGAAACAAAACATACACATACATACATACACATTATCTGTATGAACAGCTAGCCTTCTTTATCTTGCAGCTGTAGAATTCCAAAAACAAGGTCAGGTAACTAACATTCAGATGGGAAAATAAATGAACATTTTGTCCAGAAACCTTGGTACATCTCTAAGGATACACATATATCTAAATAGAACAAAAGGTTAACGTGTTATTTTTCCAGCATCTACTGAATATGACAGGAAAATATTGTACTTTTAATTCCACTACAGTTGTCTGACAGTTCCTCTTCAGAGGAACCACATATCTCCAAATTTTTTGAATATTTGGGATAAACTGAAGGATTAAGTGTTTCTTTTATTGGTTGAATAAATCCCCTTCCTTCTTGAGCTATATAAATTCTTTAAAACCCTTTGGATTCACTTGAAAATGCATTATTATAAAGCTGAAAACATGCCTAAACTCATGAAAAGCTCATGAAGATGATGCATGTACATAACTTTAAGCATCTGTTGTAAAACACAACATACGCATCAATCCAAAAACAGCATGTGACTTTTTCATACTTGATATACACTTGCATAAGATTTGAATCCAGATCTTTTACTTGTGGTGGAATATTAAGTAATAACATTCCTGAATAATAATAATATTAAGTAACAAGTATATTAGTAATATAGTGAATACATCTTCCACCACTGCTAGAAATAATTTTACTATTCTTCTTAAAAACCATTAATACTAACCAAGATGACATAATCCACACACTTGGAATTCTTCATATGCAGGAAGAGCACAGGGGTGAACAAAAACCTTTTCTAATATTATTATATATTATTAGTGTTTCATAATAATAATACCGCCTCTGTTACAGGCTTCTTGTCTTGTGTGCTGATTTACTGTTTTACTCTTAATACCTTGCTTTTCCACTTGGATACAAACACCTTTGCAATTTGACCCTGAGTCTGGTACATGAAATTACTCTCTGTCGCCCTCTTGTGTTTCATAGGTGGCTGATGAACTGGTGGGGCAGCAGGAAGGCACGATGCCACCCAGAGAGTCTGTATAGCCGCTGGGAGCAGGACCATGACCTGCAGCCTTTTGGGCAGCTGGGTCTCTTCCAAGAGTACCTGGAAATGGGTAACTTTCCCTATATGTGTCACATAATAGTTTACAATCAGATTTTTAATGTTAGGCTGGGTTTTGGATAAACTTGGGGAAGGAAACATTAATAAGGATAATTTGAGTTGGATTTGAATATAGAAAAAAGATGAAAATAAAGTTGTTGTTTTTTTTTTTATTAGTTAAAATTTGGTTGTTCTTTTATTTGGCATTCAGTGTGTTTTTTTAACAGATGTTTAGTTTTAGCTTTATGAATTTTGAAGTACTTTATTTTACTAGTTTTTTTAATAAAATTTTTATTTGGTTTTAGTATTTGAGTTTTTCAGATTTTTTTTAAACCATGATTTGTAGAACTTGCATGACATCAAGTGTGAATCATAAAAGCACGGTTTATTAGAAATCTTACAGATCAGTTCAAGATCAGTCAATTAATTTTATTCCTTTGTACTGTGGACTATTAAAATGTGGGAAAAAACAAAACAAAAAAAGCTTCCATTACATTCAGTTTAATTTTTTTGTTTTTGTTTTAGACTCATAGCATTTTATTAATTACCTTATATGTGAAACTATTTGTGGTGCTAGGAGTAAAGAAATTGAATGACCTGAAGTGAAATGACCTGCATGTTGTATTGTAGGGTATCTACAGTGTCACCTGACATCCTGCAGGCGGTGTTGTTTCTATTGAGTCATATTCTTCTAACCTTACTCCACTCTGTTTCCCAGTCATCCAGTTTGGGTTCATCACACTGTTCGTGGCCTCCTTCCCCCTGGCTCCTCTGTTGGCACTTTTCAACAACATCATCGAAGTGAGAGTGGACGCCTGGAAGCTCACCACTCAGTTTAGACGTCCGGTGGCAGCCAAAGCCCACAGCATTGGAGCCTGGGAGGAAATCCTCAATGGAATGGCTGTCCTCTCTGTCGTCACTAACGTGAGTCCTGAGCTGGCTCTGTGTGTGTGTGTGTGTGTGTGTGTGTGTGTGTGTGCTCATTTATAATCATCAGTCATAATGCATAGCACAGCACTTGTCACATTCATTATGTTTTCACACATGTTTATCCCCTCTTTTTAAATTGAACTTTACATCACTACACATTGTAGTTATCCAGTATCTGTGTTTCTTTTCTTTTCTTTTCAGGCCTTCATTGTGGCCTTCACATCTGATATGATTCCTCGGCTAGTGTACATGTACGCATACCAGCCAGATGGTCAAATGAATATGAAGGGCTACATAGACAACAGTCTGTCTATGTTCAATATCTCTGAGATCCCACTGGCTAACAGGCCTGATGATGAAGAAAACCCATCTTGGTTCAACAGCTCCATCACTATCTGCAGGTATGTGGTGTTTTGCTTTGCATTAAGGGGCTTTAATCTGCATACTTCAGCTTCTTCAGTAAGGCATTAAATTTTTGTATGTAAAAATGTTGTCCTGGGACTTTTTTATTCCATACATTCAATGAAAGTTAAAAAAAAAAACTTAAAAAAAAAGGCCATGAATTTCATGCTATTGTGTTAAGAAGCTGTGTTGTTGCTGTGGCTCTCATGTTTCTTCGTAACGTCGAACATGGCCTTGGAGTCTATTTCAAGTCAGTCCCACATTTGCCGTCCTCTAGCCATAAATACGCACCAACACTCTAAATCTGGGGCTGAAATTATCCCTCAACAAATACATAATTTACTCCTGGTTGACCAACATTTGCTAACATGTAAAAGGCCCAGCTGTTTCAGGAAAGATGGAAAGGTTTATACATGGACGGTTTATTTTGGTACATGGGTTTTATTGACAATTTGTAAAATACAGAGTCACGTTTTATTTAGATGCTTAGAACCTAAGTATAAAATAGCACTGATAAATGTTTTATTTTTGCATTACTATTATTAAGATTTAAGTAATTAGTGGTTAATATTGTATGTATGCTACTATTTTATTTGCCAGTAAATTTATGGATTGTATCTTGTTGATCAATATATTTTTGTATTGTATAGATGTATCATGTGTCTGTCTGACAGATTTCTCGGACATTATTCACCTGAGTCTTTTCACATTTCACAAACATATTCTTTATCACTAGGAGAGGTGCAGTCCATGGTTTCATGGCTGAATTTCAATTTTTGGCTTTTTTAAAATACATTTTTCATTATTTCAACTTAGAACATTTGTCCAACAGATTTTTTTGACACTATTCATCTGATTCCTTTCAAATTTCACACACATGTTCTTTACATGTGCCTTTCTCTTAATTTTTGCATTTTTAAAAGTTTTTGAAAAGATTGAAAGTTAAGACTCAAAATTTATCCCTGGGTAGGCATGGTATCAGTG
>JAPQRP010000025.1:16850904-16871978 GCA_037367295.1 Apogon hyalosoma
AGTTAAGACTCAAAATTTATCCCTGGGTAGGCATGGTATCAGTGAGCTGAGCAGGAGGGGCAAAGTGGGGGGGTGGGGGGGTAATTAATAAGCACTTTCTTTTTCACTTGTTACATTTTTATAATTAAAGGTTTGATTTGTTTTCCTTTGCAGATATCGTGATTATCGTTATCCTCCCGGCCATGAGAAGCAGTACACCCACACTATGCAGTTCTGGCACATTCTGGCTGCTAAGTTGGCATTCATCATTATTATGGAGGTAAAACTGGTTCTTCCATGAATATCACCAACAAGATTCATGTCAATGAAGCTTAAAGTTGCATATGACGTTCGTCGCAAATTTTCATCAGATCTGTAAAACGCGAGTGATAGCCTAAGTATCATGAATCCGTTTGTCTTTCCGTGATTACGCACGTGAATCACTCCCCTCACAGTGAACAACTTTGAGGTGTACTCCATCACAAGCAATCTGTTTGTTTACATACCAAACCGAAACCTAAACGGAGCTGTCACTCTGGCTTTTTCAGAATTCCACGCAGCTGCAGCAGCAGGAGGCACTGAAGCGGTTTACGTGTTTGTTGTTGCTGCAGCCATACTGCGGCTCTGTGGAATTCTGAAAAAGCCAGAGTGATGGTTTCATTTAAGTTTCGGTTTGGTATGTAAACAAACAGATTGCTTGTGATGGAGTACACTTCAAAGCTGTTCACCGTGAGGGGAGTGATTCACGTGCGTAATCATGGAAAGACAAACGGATTCATGATACTTAGGCTATCACTCGGGTTTTACAGATCTGATGAAAATTAGTGATGAACGTCATACGCAGCTTTACCATTCTTTCATTTTTAGGAAGTAGATCTTGGTTTCATTTATAAGTCCTCTTTTATTTACTTTCTTTTATATGTATAATGTATTTGTAGTAAATATACTTATGGTCTCTGCACATCTTTAAAATATCTTGAATTTATTTATTTATTTTTTGGATCTAAACATTTCTTACTTTTCTTTTTTTAAATTTCTTGTACAAAACATCCTCAGCTACCGCTGTCTTACTTCTCAAGTTGCTTGACTTTAGCTTTTTTTAACAGTTACATACCAACGTTATATCATATGGAGATGTGTTGGTTAGTAAAGAATATTTGTGGGTGTAGATTTTATCATTTATACTTGCTCTTGACTAATGAGCCAAAATGTTAATTCCTTCATTGTGTACACACTAGAACTATGTGGGAGGCCTGGTTTTAATTACTGGCCAAAGCAAATAACTTTTATATACAATTTCATGTGGGATTAATAAAGTAATTTGAATTATATCAATATTTATATAAAAGTTGAAAGTGGATAAAAACAGTAAGGCTCACTTCATCTGAGATGTGTTGTACTCAGGGCAACCATCTGCGTGTTTCATGCCCATGAAAAGAAATAATGTTTTGGAGGCAAAAAAAAAAGGCAATATTTTCACATCTGTCAGGTGTTCTACTAATTCCAGCCACCACTGTAAACTATATACTTTGTCCACTCTGAGAAAGCCCTTAAGCCTCTACTTACCAGACACCATGTAGCATACAAGTTCACACCATGTTTGCATTTCAGAGTCATCACTAAATATATCCTGTAGTCTGTTGGCTCAGTTTCTTTACTTGTAGTTACAGTTACAGTTTTTGCTACCAGACATATAAATAGTCTTTAGTCACAAACTTCAAAATCTCCAGATATGCTGTTACTTTTCTGACACAACATTAAACTAATAAATTAACCAGTTGTAATGTATTCCTCCACAGCATGTTGTGTTTGTGGTCAAGTTCTTCGTGGCCTGGATGATTCCTGATGTTCCATCTGAAGTGAAGGCTCGAGTAAAGAGAGAGCGCTACCTGGTCCAGGAGTATCTCCATAACTACGAAGTGGAGAAGCTGAAGATCCAACTCAGCCAAAACTGCGAGGACTGTACCTGCACACCCATGATCTACCCGTCTTTACCCAAACATGAGGTGCTGTCAGAGTGTCTCTAGCCCCGCGAGCTGCTGGAGAATCCGATGGACACGATGAAAGAACATGGTGATGTATTTTGACCTGCTTGTGTATTTATGATACTCACCATTACTTTGCTGTCGTGTCTGTGTTTTAGACCACACAAACACACAGCTTTTATTGGAAAGCTGCAGGTTTCCTCAAATGCCGTCTTCCTGCTTGTATGTGATGACTGTAGAAGTGCGCACAGGTCCAAGTCTCCATGCATGCTGAAACCAAGCCACCAGTCACTTGAATTAAACCTCTATATGATAATTAAGACTTTTCATCCTCTATGTTGTAATTATAATGCTGTTGATAATCATACTTTACTGTAAAAGGAGAAATCCCATACACTGTGTCTAAACCAGACAACTTACACTTGCTTTAATGACTATTTATTTTAAGTACCACTATAAGTAACCAAAGACTTGATGCCTTAACATATCACACACTTATTAATGGTTCTGTACAACATTGAAACAACTAGATAATTTGGAAAGTGAGGGTTGTCTTATATTTGGTATATGCTCATACGTGCAGCTTTGCAAAGGGTTCCAATATCAGATGATTTAAGTTATGATTACCTCTACTTTTGTTGCTGTAGCAACTACAAGTATTGAAGATGTAACTAAATTATATGTATTGCTTCTCTGCCTGTTAAGAGGCCTTTTCACATTTAGCTCTGGTCTCATAAAGGCTCATCAGTGTCCTCGGGCCAGAGCTGTACACATGAAGTAGCTTTTTATGAAGATAAATCTGTGCTGCTGTGACCACTGTGAGTAAGGTGACATTTTGTCCTGCAATGGCCAGTTGTTCAGCAGCAGCAGCAACAGCTGGTGCATGTTGACTGTTGACTGTGAGTCTTGTTCCTGGAGATGAGAAGTGAAAGCCCTGAGAGAGTGAAGAGATCCCTTTTTAATGTGCCTCTATTTACCAACACATTGGCGCTAATGAAAGGCTGCCCCCATCTACTGAAGTATGTTTGCTCCGTTACACAATGCACATCAGCCATCGCCCAGTTTTTGTGCATCTGGTTTCCACTGCTGTATCATTGTCCAGACAGAAAGACACACATTTTTTTTGTTATTTTTGCACAAAGCACTTAGTGAAAAGTGACTACCAAGACATGTCAGTCTAATTGCCACAACACTACATATTCATATTCAGTATTTTAAAGGGGTGGCGTCATGTGAAAACATCTGTTCAGTTCAGTGGAATAAGTTACAAGGGGCTCCCAGTTCTGATTTTTGATGTTTTATACTGAGATTAAATGACAACAAGAAAAAAAAATTGTTTTTGTTATCTTAAATATATGAAGGACATGTTGAATCTGTGATGCTGCCTACATAAAAATATGTATCTGTAATTGAAGTATTTGGATTTTATGTAAAATAACTGCTGGGCTGATCCAGACTCAGCTAGGAAATCTGATGTTGTGCAGCCCAGAGTATTTTCAGTCCACCTGTCTTTTCTCTTGCCTTGCGCTCAGCTAATCTAATGCCTTTTGATGCCTTAAAACATCTAATATTTGTATTTCTTTATACATCTCCTTTAAATAGCTTTTTTTTCTAATATTTGTTCTTTTATGTTATATTTGCGTAATTATATATTCATTTTATACTGTTACCACAGATGGGAAAAAGTGAACCTGTTTACTGTATGCTACTTTTGATCTTTCTTTTTTGTAATTCTCCTGTATTCAAGATAAGTAATGTAAACTAAGACACATCTTCAAAATAAAGTCCCAGTTCAACTTGTATCGTTGGGTCTTGTTTTACTTACTTCAGAAATCAATTACAGTGTATACAGTACAGATTTGTGTTCTCCAGCTTTCTGGCGGTGGACCTGAAACTTGCCGTTCACGTAACAGATGGTCCGAACACTGATAGCTGTTCTCTGTTTGTTCACACTGGTGGGTGTGTTTTACACCAAAATATGTTGGCATGATTGCTTCATTTGGCACACGGCTGAGGTACTGTGACAAAGACATGGGCAACAAGCAGGTTCAGGTAGGTTATAAAGGTTCATTTCAATGTTAGAAATCTCTATCTGTCAGAAGAAATGATTCAGAGAGTAACATATGTTTTTCATCTGTGTGTGGAGGAAGCATTATTAAGGTTTGCTTCTGCTGAGACTGACACCTGTCTGTGAAATGAAAAGTCCATATTTTAGGTGTCAGAAAACCTAACCCCTCAGAGAGAATAAGTTGTCTTTGAAGCTGATCCTTGATGTCCATCACCCTCCAGCCTCCAGAGGAAGCCTTCTGCGACCTGGAAGTGCGTCCAGGTTTACCCCTGATCCAGCTCTACGTGATGCCATCTTTCTTCCTGACTGTCATGATCCTCGGCCTGCCTCTCAACCTGCTCTCCCTCTGGGTTTTCTTTCTCCGTCTGCGTCGCTGGACCCGCAGCACCCTGCTCCTCTTCAACCTGACCCTGGCTGACACCTCCTGGCTGCTGGCTTTGCCCTTCCTCATCCAGTACCATCTGGACCGGCTGGACTGGAGGATGGGACTGCCCATGTGCTCGGCTGTGCGGATGTTATACCATAACTACTTCTACCTCAGCATCTTCTTCGTGACCTTCATCAGTGTGGACCGGTACCTCGCCATCGTGCACCCGCTGCGCTCTCTGGTTCTGCTGGGCCGGAGGCAGACCTGTGTGCTGTGTGTGCTGGTCTGGGTCATCTCTCTGGTCCTCAGCATACCTGTCGCCAAAATGAGTAGGATCCAGACTTGCCCTGGCAGTAACCGCACCATTTGCACCCTGTATATACTGCTGAGTGACACCAGCCAGAGTCTTCCCTTCTCCCTTTTCTGCTCCATCACCGGCTTCCTCTTCCCGCTGCTGTGCATCTGTTACTGCGGCCTGCACAGTGTCAGAGAACTGGGCCACCGACCCGGACCCGACCCACTTAACAAGCAGCGGCGGCTCAGGCGGGTCCTGAAGGCGGCCCTGGTCCTCTTCGCCCTGTTGTACCTGCCCTACCACCTGTGCCGCAACGCTGCCATTGTGATGCGCGCAGTTTACCCAGACAAGCCCCAGTCCTGGTGGCCTGCAGACGTCGCCTTCATCTTGGAGATGTGTTTCTGCAGCCTCAACACCTGCATCAACCCTCTGTTCAGCTGCTTCATAGGCAGACAGTTCAGGAGGGAGTTTAACGCTCTTTTAGTGTTGTTTGCCCCGTGCACAGGCCTGCAGGTGGCCTCGGAGATATCCAAACACACACGGATGACAGTGAGGAAAAAACACGGGATGTCCACTGTCAGTCCGGAGGTACCCGACACTAGACCATAAAGCCTTGGATTGATGTCAGATATGTGTCACAGATCATGTCATGAAAACCTGTGCATTCTGTTTGTTTACCCACATGTTTTCTTTGATTGGTGCACGGATAAATACTGAGTCCAACAATGGCTGCCGGTCTCCTTTATCTCATTTCATGTGATTCACATCTCCTCAGGTTTGTTACACAACACTGCCTCTGCGTGGCAGGGCATATTTACTGTACTTACAATCAAATTCCACACGGGAAAAAAGAAAGAAAATAAATAAAGAAAATAATCTGAAAATCGTATTTGATTAAACTGAATATAAATAATCTCTTCAGGTTTGTTAAATTCCAGATGTAAAGGTAAAGGGAGGGTGGAGGGGTTTCTGCTGTGTGCCCTCCGCTTTTTATAAATAGTCTGGATGCTTTTTTTTTTTTAATCTGTTTGATGTAAGAAGCAGGTTATGCAGTTGTGGCGGTGAACAGATTTTTAAGTAATAATTGAATTAGTGAAAGGAGCGGACGGAGCAGCGGAGGGAGGAGGGGCGCTGGACGGAGCTGCTGACAGGTACAGGGCTGTGCGCTCTCCGCGGTGCTGAAACCTCCTCCGGCTGCAGCCTCTCAGGAGATTCACACCTCAGATCAGACCGAGCTCCTCCAACCTCCACCGGCTCAGGCTTCCACTACCATTCCTCAAACAACCCCGACCAAATCTACCAACTTCTTACTTTCCATTGTGCTGTTTTCCAATCGCAGAGTGGATCTTAAGATGGCACTGCATGGATTAACATTGCGCAAGGCAAAAGCGGACTTATTTGACTGCTGTTTTGTGACTGTGATTCCAGCCCTTTCACACTGAACGTGTTTCCCTCTTTTTTCTCTAGTTCTTGGCTTGTCTTTGCAGGACGATCGAGACGTTTTCTTCTCAAAGGAAAGCAGCGCGTTATTTGGATTAATATCTCAACAATATGCTCATTAATGTCGCACTTCAGTTTGTTATAGTAATATAGAATACTAGGAAAAAAAACTGGATATGGAGCCAGGCAAAGAGAGAGCCCTCCCTACCACTAAAGAGGGACTAAAACAGATCGCAGGAAAGGCCCTCGGGAATCTGTACAGGTAAGGTGAAGTAATGAACATTTTCCATGCCTTAAAATTAAAGATTTAGTTGTGTAACGGGAAAAATAAAAATGTGTGATAATATTCAGGGTGAAGAGACACAAAAATCATGATTTGACCCGAGACTTGTTTATTCCTAAATTAAAATTGAATCCAAGAGGGAAAAGATGGATTACAGACACGATGCTGAAAGCACAGTGGTGTGGCCCGAATATTTAAGGATGTGATATTTCCCTGGAGGATGAGCCCCTCCACCAGCAGCTGTAGGTGTTTTTAATAATTAATGAAACAGAGCGAGTCGTGACATAAGGTCGGAGGATATCTATTACATTACGTATCCATCTGTATTAATCCAAGATCAATGCACTTCATAGGAATCGACTTCCTATATTCCTCATAATGTCACAAGCCCCTAAATGAGATGTTGTCCACAAAAGATCTGATAATTGACTACAAAACGTCTGCGTGGTGACGATGGGTGTAGAGGAGCAGATGTGGAAAATGAAATATTTTAATAAAATGTGTCACCTGGTATGGGAAAACAACGAGTAAAAAGACGAAAGAATCGAAATCTGCCTAAAATAAACCTAAGTCCAAAGCATTTACTAAATGAAATTCCAAAAATGTTGATTTTAAAAAACAGCTTTATTCGTTTCCTTCAGATCTGAAATGGCTTTTAGTTGCAGGGCTGATGCAAGCTGCAGCAGAGAAGCGTGACTTAAAGCTATGAAAGAAAAAAAAAAATCTGCTGTTTTCATATTAAGCTGCAGCAGGCCTGTGATGCTACAGGATGGGCCTGCACATTCCACCGTTTACTTTTTCAATTAGCTTTCAATTTATGAGAGCAGATTTTGTGGGTGGGTTATGGCAAAATGCCTGCATCGTATTCATAAAAACTACATAAAAAATAAAACGATCAAAATTTTTATTCTTAACATC
The DNA here is from genome assembly GCA_037367295.1 of Apogon hyalosoma. Lineage (NCBI taxonomy): Eukaryota > Metazoa > Chordata > Actinopteri > Kurtiformes > Apogonidae > Apogon > Apogon hyalosoma. The sequence goes on from JAPQRP010000025.1 coordinate 16,858,240, forward strand.
CCAGATGCTGATATTGCTGCAATGCGGTATGAAGGTCATTTCTCTTCGTTTGCAAACGAGTCGTTCTTATGAAAGAAAAAAAAAAAAAAAAAAAAACAGAGGGAATTTGAGCAGAGAATAAAATAAATAAAGTTTGAAATTACTCACACGGTGCAGGGATTAAAGGGCCTGTGTCACAATAAAAAAGAGTCAATATCAATAATGGGCTATTGTTGGGGCCTGATGTTGAAACATCATCATTTATCTTAAAAAACAGAACGATTTCTATTATAACGCAAATGTCTAAATGATTCTAATGCATGCACGTTCACATACAGGTAAAATATATCATCTGTTTTTGCATAAAATCATTCCAGTGGTGGTATTTGTGCGTCCTCTGTAAAACACCTCAGTCTGTATGAGCGATTTCCTTCATCCAAGTGTCGACTCTGATGTCAAACTATAAGAGTTTTTAACGCCTTGTTGTGCAGGAGGCTGGAAAAACGGCAGCAAACAAGTGAGGCGATCGAGCTGACGGAGGATGGGAGACCCAGGGAGGACCAGGAGCGGAAGACGCCCCTGTGTGACTGCACATGCTTCGGGCTTCCGCGCAGATACATCATCGCTATGCTGAGCGGGCTCGGCTTCTGCATCTCCTTCGGTATCCGGTGTAACTTGGGTGTGGCCATCGTCAGCATGGTTAATAACAGCACAATCCATCAAAACGGGAAGATCATCATCAAAGAGGTGCAGAAAAACTCCGCCTCGTTCCCCCTTAAACACCCCCTTTATTTGGGCTCATAAGGTGGGCCACAGCCTGGATGACAGAACTGAATGTTTAAACCCCCCTGAATAACATCTGTGATACTTTACAACTGTATTAAGCTTTTTCAAGAATGTGCAAAAATATAGATTTCTTTAATTTTGGTTCTTATATACTTGAAATATACTTATTTTCTTTTAATACTGGTTGATCGTTCTAAAACCTTCCAAAATTATCAGGTTGAATTCAGTTTTCATATTCTTCTAGACACATTTGCATTTCTCTTAGAAGACAACAACTGGACTTTTAACCAATTTGTCTTAAAAATGTGATTTGTTTTTTTCTTTCTTTTAATTTTTTTTTTTCAAAGAAAGCTAAATTCAACTGGGACCCAGAGACTGTGGGGATGATCCACGGATCCTTCTTCTGGGGTTACATAATTACGCAGATTCCAGGAGGGTATATTTCCTCAAGACTGGCTGCAAACAGGTAATTTCGCTCAATATTTTACTTCAATAGCCTGTACCACAAACGAATAGGCTTCTGCGGATGGAGTAAATAGCTCCTTGTGAAACATAAAATATCGGTTTCTCAGTTTTAAGATTTTTTTTTTTTTTTTGTAATTCAACCCAGAAATGTAAGTAAAAGGTGTTTGTGCGCGTCGGGATTGAAGAAAGACGCCTGACCCTACAGCAGATAAAATGGGGATTTGGCTGATGCCTGCCAGGCGTGCCTCCTCTTGTTAATGAGCTCCCATGGGACAACCGTGTCTAATCCTTTATGTTCAGAGACATGGCAACCATACCAGCCAAACCCCTGCGTGAGATGTAGGTTGTAAGTAATGACTGTAGTATGATTCATGGGCAAAACGCACATGTGACATAACTTACACCTGATTACTCAGCTGCATCTAAAAGGCTGCAAAGCTTTGCAATAAAATCCACTAAACTCCAATAGATGGTCATGAATTTATGAGGCTGAAACAGTAAAAGGCTCTGTGAAAAAATAATGAAAAACATGTTAATTCCAGTGACTGTATAGGAGGAGATAAAAGCAGCAGAAGTAGGATAAGGCCATAGAAGTCCTTGTGTATCAACATTACAGGACTGTTAGTGATTTTTCATGAGGGAACTGAAGCCAAATAAGATGCAAATCTTTGAAGAGCTTCATAATGCCAAGTCAGCTGAGTCCACTGACGCCTTCTGCTGCAAACACCCCCTCCTCACTCCCCTGGAAACTGAAGTACTGCCTGTTGTGAGCATGTGGCATCCAATTAGAACTGATTTATATTCCTTATATATGACCCCTATATTGTCCAGGATGTTTTTTATTTACTTATTGTTGAGATCTGTTTGAAGTTCTTGTCAATACTGATAATTCTGTGGCTTTTGGACTGACAAATAATCACACAAACAAACTGTTTATCCAGAGTTTTCGGGGCTGCCATTGTGCTGACATCCACCCTGAACATGTTCATTCCTTCTGCCGCCCGGGTGCACTATGGATGTGTCATCTTTGTGAGGATATTACAAGGATTGGTGGAGGTACTGATACACAGTTTGCGCTGCAGATTTTGACCTTTAAAACGCTCAAATACGATGCCTCATTATGAAGCTGAGAGCTGAACTCAAACCCTGATGAAATTGTTCTGACAATTGTATTTTACCATTTTACACAAATCCTCTGTTGTCTGTTCATTCAGATCTCTGCTGCTTTCTGTTTGAATGTGAGCTGGAAGATAGAGCCCATTATGATGGAGTCCCATTCATTATAGTGTGTACAACAGTCAGATTAGTCCACAAACAGTATACACCACAATAGCAGGGCTTATGTGTATTGGTTTACATGGCCAAAACAGTTCCACGTTCACATAGAAACACATAGAACAAAAGCAATAAAAACCTCTTGATGCAGGCAGCTCCTGCAGCTCAACAAAAAGCATACCTTTTCAGAGAGAGAGACTGAAGGTCATCCTCTCTTGTTATTTTGTTTAGCTGTACACTGTGGCTTCAATAGCAGCTCATGACCAACCGCCTGCGTTCAGCACCCATCGACTTATTACTGCAAATTAAAAATTAGCATTTCAGGGTGTCTCTCACTGCAAGCCCCAGCAATTTGTGTCTATCAATAGTTGATTGTATGCCACTTAGTGTGTAATGAAGATTTAATGGGAGCAATTCAGTTTTTTTTTTTTAAACAAAGTGGGTAGTCAGCTTGAATTTGCACCGACTCACACCTAACTCATTAGTCTTTATTAGAAAGGTCATGTCATTGTGTTTTTTATGAACTACATTTGTCTTGTACATCATTGGGAGATGAAAACAGACGGCTGCAATCAAATTTCTTCATAAAATGCAAATGACTTAAATTAAAAACATACAAATTAACAGAATTCATTCGATCAAACAGCTCATGCATTTACAGGCAGATCATTTTGTGTTCTGAAATATGTCTGTTGTGTGTTGTTCATGTAATTTGTGTCTGAAGTATTATTTGTCACTGTGCAGGGTGTGACTTACCCAGCCTGCCATGGGATCTGGAGTAAATGGGCTCCACCTCTGGAGAGAAGTCGTCTGGCAACCATCTCCTTCTGTGGTAACTAATACACAAAGACAGTCCAGTTTCTGCAAAAGTGATTGGCTCTTCAGAGTCATATAGATTTTATTAGTATTTTACTTTGTGCAGGTTTAGGATTACAAAATATTGCCTCTAAACTGTGTGTAAATGTGTCCTGAACACTAAACACTTGGACAGTGCTCCCTGAGTAAGCAACACAGATCAGATTCTGCTTGCTCACGATAAATGTGTCCCATTCAGGATCCTATGCTGGTGCAGTGATAGCCATGCCTCTGGCCGGGATCCTGGTCCAGTACACAGGATGGTCCTCTGTCTTCTACGTGTACGGTGAGTCCTCCTGTCACAGAAACATCATAACAGAGCGTTTAGTGTTTTTAACAGTAGCTGGGACAGAAAAATAAGGTATTGCAGTGGTAAAGTGTAAAAATACAGTTAGAAGTGAAAAATCCATCGAATTTACTATATGGAGCATAGGATTATTGTCTACAAATTGTATTAATCAATAAAACCCATCACAATAATCTAATAAATGGTTGTAGGTGCTTGTTTTTATCTTAAGTTAATGACATGAATGAAAAAGTCACTTTTACTTCAGGGTTTTCTGTTTGGATATAATAACCTTTGTATTTACTCTGAGCTTTTATGGACATCTACACGGTCAGTAAACTAAAAATAGGAATATACTTGAAAATATGCCAAAAAATGAAAAATGCAGAGGATAAAATAATAAATACAAACAAATTTCACGGAAAGGTTAGATGTATGTCCAGGTCTTTAAGGGTTAATGTTGTTGGTAATGATGTGACTTTGATTTCTCTCTATATTAATGAGATACTTCATCTATAATACACTATAATTTATTTGTTTGTGTTTATGCACTAATCATATCATAGTACTATATTACTATATGACTAAGTGACTTAAAATAAGTGTAGTGGAATAAAACATGGAATGTTTGCCACCAAAATGAAAAGTAATTCAAGTATAAAGTTGCAAAAAAAAAGAAGAAGAAAATATTCAAATGCCGTAAGGGTAGTTTTTGTGTAAAAGTATCTGTAAAAGCAGTTAAAAGTTATATTTCACCATTTTTTTTAACTACATAATGCTTTCATTGAGTGTAATACTCAAACCAAAGCCTGTATTGGCAACCTTTACCGTTATTTAATCAGGAAAGACTTGTTTTGATTAAAAATGTTTTAACAAGAGCATCTTGGCCCAGGTTTTACCAGGTTACAGAAAAACAAACATATACACAGACATTATATGAAATGCAAAGCAAGCCTAGAATGATAATTGTAAAGAGAGTACTTTAAGTATTAAGGGCTTTGGATTTACATTTTATATTTTTCATCAAATTCCAGACTAATACACACATAAAAACAAACAGGGACATATTGAATTTAGGTCTTTCACTGCTAACAGGGGGCGGGGCTATGATTTCAGTGCAATAAACACATCCATATAATTTATAGGGTTCATTTTGTTTCTATTTCCATCAAAAATTCTTATGAAATTAGATTGTTTTTACTTAATTTTACACATTGTGGAACTTTTTTGCATTGTAATTGTGTTAAATATTCTACTGTTTGATTTCTGAAATATTTGTTCCACCCTGACCATAAAGTAGTCACATTAAACCACAAGTAACTGTCTGGTTTCTTCAACTCTCTTAGGAAGAATAATCAACCTTTAAACTTAGAGAAATACAGATTTGACGTTTACTGGATAATCACTGACAACAGCTGACATGAACAAAATCAACAAGATGATATGTCCCATTATTTTTGTCCATAAACTTTATTTTGTCATATATTTGGGGGTTTTATTTTACACTTTCCTCCAGGGATTAATAAAATATTCTGATTCTGATTTACATGATCATCACATTATCAATGAACATGCTTGTTTTGGTTTAATCTGAGTTTTCACACTTTGACTCAGGATCCTTTGGGCTTGTTTGGTACATGTTCTGGATCCTGGTGTCGTATGAGAGTCCAGCCGAGCACCCGACCATCACCGACGAGGAGCGGCGTTACATCGAGGAGAGCATCGGTGAGAGTGCTCAGCTGATGGGTGCCATGGAGGTGGGTTCATCCACTATTTATTTCACCATTGGACGCAATGTCAAGTACACTCAGCTAATTTTATTTTTGTCCTTTAATTAACAGAAATTCAAGACCCCCTGGAGGAAATTCTTCTCCTCTATGCCCGTCTATGCAATCATTGTGGCCAACTTCTGCAGGAGCTGGACCTTTTATCTGCTCCTCATCAGCCAGCCAGCGTACTTTGAAGAGGTGTTTGGCTTTGAAATCAGCAAGGTAAATAAGCCAGAAAAGGAACTTGATGTCAGTCTAAAAATATCTTGCAGCACAATGCAATCTAGATATGAAGATAATAAACAAAAAGCTTTCAGAAGATAAAATAGTAGGATGTTCATTCAGGTTTGGTGTGATTTAACCCATAAAAACCCAGTGCTACTTTTATGGCAGTTCCCTAATGAATTTTTCTCTCTATTTAATCTTTCTTAAGTGTTTTGTCACCATTTATTATATCAATATCCTCTATACTTTGCTTTTTTTTGTGAAAATCATGCATTTTCCTATATTTCATTTGCTGGTTATATAGATGTTCATAAAAACTCAGATTAAAGTTGAGGGTTATTATATCAAAAACAAACAAAATTGAAGAAAAAATGACTTTTTCTGTAAAATATATCATTAACTCAACATAAACCAAGTGTGTCCATCCACTGTCATTGATCCAACTCCATGGGTTTTACTGGTGAATCAGTGTTGTAGAAGATGACAGTGTTTCCATGTTCACCAGAGCCTCTGAACGTCCAAATGGGTCATATCTGATGACCATAAAGAGATGACAAACTGTATTTTACACCAGTTATTTGCATGTATTGATAGGATTATTGATACAGTAGTTATTAAACATTTTTCGGCGGTGGATGTTTGGGTCTTTATGGGTTATTTTGTGAGATTAGAGTAATATGTCAAAATGTATGATATATGTGAGTATGTAGTTTAACACAGAACTGGGATTAAAAATTTGCATCAATGCCAGCAGTGCTGTTTATCTTCTCATTTTACCTGAGTGAATCTTTCATCCCATAAAGACATTCTGCTTATTCTTAATATCACCTTTTCTTCCTCCTGTGAGGGTGTGGATCATGAATCAAGCTGGTCTGGCAGCTGTGATTCAGGTCCAGGATTGGACTGAGGGCATGCTGTGATTACTTTGTGTGAATTATTGTTCAGATGTGATGTGAGAGTCAGAGGTTGAAATGCAGACAAATATTTGGTCTGGGTCTGATTGTAGGATCTTCTCATCAGTCAAACTTTCATTTTTCAGGTTGGAATTGTGTCAGCTCTTCCTCACCTGGTCATGACCATCATTGTTCCACTGGGAGGACAGTTAGCCGACTACCTGCGGACCCACAACATCATGTCCACCACTACGGTCCGGAAAATCATGAACTGTGGAGGTGAGATTAAATGATGAGCTCCTGTTTTTTAAGATGATTATATATTCATGTGCAGTGTTGGGACGGCTCCTTGTGAAATGTAGTAGCTTACTGGTTGCCCTGTTAAAGCTGCAGGAGAAGAAATAAGAGTTAAAAAAAAAACCCAAAAAAATAGAACTTGAAAATACAGCTCTCTCCTCTCTGTACAAATCAAAATAAATATGTTAATAGCAAGAATATATAAATATGTGACTGACTCTAATCAGTGATCCCCTACACGTCTGAAAACACCTGTGATTGACCAAAGTCTGTGTCACTGAGTTTATTTTGTACAACCTGAAATTCCCATTCCCTCTGAGATGGCTTTAATTACAATATACTGGAACTTAATATTATTTCTGCTCAGTAACACCAAAAACTAACACAACGTGCATTAAGTAATGTAACTATTTCTAATAAACTGGCCTATAGAGATGAAAATTCCTAGAAGCATTAATTTAAACCAGCACTATGCAGCAATGTTAGCTAATTAGATAGACGTATTTCGGTTGTGGGTGTGAAATTATGGAAGGGACTTGATGATGAATTTAAGTTGTTCACGTCATTGACAAAGTTTAAGAAATGTCTTGAGTATAAGATCATTCAGGAATATTAAGTGGAGATATTAGTTGTGTTTTTCTTGTTATTGATTCTTTTGTTATGAGAATGCTCGATGATGTACACATTTAATTTAATGTAAGCGGTGTGTCAGGTGAGAAGGATAGGCAAAAGATAAGCTTCTGCTGCTGGCCTATTCCTTTGTTTGTTTTTTTGTGGTTGTTGTACTGTGTGGGGTGATGACTGTACAAACCAAAAATAAACTATTCATTTGTTCGTTCGTTCGTTCGTTCATTCATTCATTCATAATTCCAATAGGTCCACATTTGGTAACTGTTGATTGCATATAAGCTCTTTACCAAAAATAACCTACCCAGTTGTAATATGTTTTGTTCATTGCATGTTTATTCTCAATAACTGTAATCGATTACATTTTATTACATTAAATCCATTACATATAACATGTTACTTCTTGTTTTCAGGGTTTGGGATGGAGGCCACCCTCTTACTGGTCGTCGGTTATTCTCACAGTAAAGGTGTGGCCATATCTTTCTTAGTCCTGGCAGTGGGTTTTAGCGGTTTTGCAATATCAGGTAGGTCTCAAGACATATTTCAACCCATAAAGAGCCAAACATCCACTGGTGACCAAAAGCATCTACTGATGTAAAATGTTTAATGCCTGTTGATCCACTTATCCTAGCAATCCATGTAAATAATTGGTGTAAAGTACAGTTTGTCAGTTTTTCATGGACACCACATTTGACAAATTTGGACGTTCAGAGGCTCCGTAGTGAACGTAGAAACGCTGTCATCTTTTACAACACCGATTCACCAGTAAAACCCATGGAGTTGGATCAATGACAGTGGATGGAGATGCTTGATTTGTGTGCAGTTAATTAAATATTTTACTGGGAAAATAACTTTTTTCTTCAGTTTCCCCTGTTTCTGATATAATAATTTTGGAATTCACTCTGTGCTTTAATGAGCATCTACATGATCAGTAAATTAAATGTAGGAAAATACCTCATTTTCACTTATAAATGCATAATACAGAGGACAGTATCATAATAAATTATGATAAATCACTTAAGAAAGGCTAAATATAGAGGAAAAAATAATTTGGGAACTGCCACAAAAGTAGCACTGGGTCTTTATGGGTTAATGACTTGTGTGTATTCTCATTAATATTTGGACGTTTCTTTCATAGTCTAACCAGTGGTGCTTGATGTCTCTTGTGGCAGGTTTTAATGTCAACCATCTAGACATCGCTCCTCGCTATGCCAGCATCCTCATGGGTATTTCCAACGGTGTGGGTACTCTGTCAGGGATGGTCTGCCCTCTAATAGTGGGAGCCATGACAAAGAACAAGGTGAGTCACTTCTATTCATTCTGATGCATGAATATAAATAGGAATTAATGCGCATCTTGGCCCTGCTGTAAAAAAGTTTGGATCTTTTCATGATTTAATGTCCAAACATTAGAGTCACAGCAGGATTTTGGTCTGTGGTAGAAAATGTTAACACTGTAAAATAAATCACCAGTGACTCATCTTTCTCAACTCTTTTCTTTACTTAGACCCGAGAAGAGTGGCAGTACGTCTTCCTCATTGCTTCACTGGTGCATTATGGGGGAGTGGTGTTCTATGGGATATTTGCATCTGGGGAGAAACAGCCATGGGCCGATCCCGAAGAAACCAGTGAAGAGAAGTGCGGCTTTATAGATGAAGACGAGCTGGCCGAGGAGACGGGCGACATCACGCAGGGTTACGGCACCATGGGGGGTCCGGCTAAAAGCTACGGGGCCACGGCTCAGCTCAACGGAGGCTGGGTTCAGGACTGGGATAAGACGGAGGAGTATGTGCAGGAGCCGGCGGGGAAGATGTACGCTGAGGGTGGCTACTCTTAAACAGAGCATATTGGTGGTTGCAGTAATGGTGAGTCGTCTTACAAAAACAGACTTTCCATCACGGATTGCACAAATAAACATCATATTAGATATTAAAATCCATCCTGTGTATTCAAGTAAAACAAATACTAGTTTCAAAAAGCCAGTGTAAAGAAATAGTTAATTGCAATGCAGAACAATCCTCATTAGATTCACATGTTTGTCATCACATCTAGACAGTAGGGCTTCATTAAAGGCGTATAAAGAAAACTGCAGGCCTACGGTGTACTTCTTAGGCACTCAAACCTCATGAATCTACTTGAACAACATGAGCCAGATAACACTGCAGTAGACCATCACGTAGGGTCTTTCTCTGAAATACCACTCTGATTGCACTGAAACTATGAGTATTCAAAAACAAGATTATTATTATTCTGTTTCTCAAATGTGTTTTATGTACTGTATATATCTGTATACTGTTTCTGTGAGACTATTGTGGATTTGGGTCGTTGATCTGTGTTAACATTAATATAAAAGGCCATATTTTTCATGGACAGTACCTTTTCAGGGAGATGTCTGCTTGCAAAAAAGGTCTTCGTCTTCTTCGCGAGTGAGGCCTATAATACACTATAAGACAAAAATAGCGTGAGTGCAGTTGAATTGTAGAGTTTTAGTGTGTGTTTGTTGCATGAATTTGCTCAGATCAATGTTCAGATGCAGCCGCCTCACAGTCACCGATAGTCCTCATTCAGCCTACTGCTTTGTTCTTAGATGAGTGTCCTCTGCCATTATAAATAATAAAATGACGTTTCATAATCAGGTTCTGGTGGTGATGTGAGACAAATCAAAAAAGTTTCGAGAGGCATCTGCTCAGAAGATGTTGTTTATTGATGTTTGGTGTGCACTGCAATAAATTCTGTGTACCAGCTGCCACTCATCACATCTTGTTTTGTAATGTAACACTGGCTTGCTGTATCTAACTGTAATTGTTTTGAAGTCATGTGATGATCAACATTAAGATGTGTGTTTTAACAAATTACTAGTGTCTGGAGAACCCAGCTTTAGCGCTCATGATACGGGACATATTGTTGCATTTTGACAGCGAGGAATGCAGTACTGTACTGTATACAAACAACCAGGTTTTTGTGCTCTCTTAGTGTTTCTTGGTTGTTCTCATTGTCACCAAAAGTACTTTATTGACACTTTGATATTGTCAAGTTTGAGTGGACCACATTAATAGATGGCTCTTCCACCTGATTTTGTTTGCTAACACTTCTTCATTTGCTGTATGAACTCTGCAAGGATGTTTAAAATATATGAATATTTAAGAATGTTTATGATGACCAAAAGATGCTTTTATGGCTTTGTGCCTGAAGTTTATGTAAACAGATAAATGTGATTTTATGGCTTCAAATATTGTGTTTAATGAAGAGGTATGTTGATGTCAAAAAAGTGTTATAAAAATACTCATATCATTTTATAAAAAAAAATACAACCAAAACTCATATTTTGTCATGTTTTTATCTTGTTTGTTGATGTGAGGTTATTACAGGAGGAAATATCCTCCACAGCTGTTGATTTGAAGGTTACTGGTCCTCAGAGACTGGAGGCATACCTAACCATTTAACCAGCTTCTCCAATCAGTGTCAGACTTCTCCAATTCTCTCCACGTTTCTCATTAGGAAATCAATGGCTGTGGTCTCTGGAGTTCAGGGTAGAGTATTGGACCCTGTACCTTGGTAATTGGTGAAAGAAGATTGGAACTGCAATGTTAATGCGATTACAGCAGTGTACATCCTTACAAACTCAGATTATTGTCTGCTCTACCAAAAGGCTGCTGCTAAAGGTGTCATGTGGGTGTAAAAGTGATGAACTTGTTAAATCTCTTAGCAGTGTCTAACACCTTTCAGAAATTTGCAGCCAAAAGCAAGTCTTAGCAGTCTAATTAAAAAAAAACAAAAAAACCCCACAGTGAGTATGTAAGATTGTTTGAAACAGCTTTTATCCCTCTGCTACTGTTGAGACACTGCTGTTAAATGTTTTATATTCAACTATCGATCCAGTTCAGAATTAAATCCAGTGACCAATCAATACTGTTTAACGCCAGTGTGTTTGAATTCAGATGGATTATGCTTAAGAGGAAGAAAGTAATGTCTAGTACTGCATTTCAAGTTATCATTATATTTATAACTCATATTTTAACAGGATAATATGAAACATTATTCTGTGTGCGCACTTCATTTACATTTTATCCAAATACCTGAACTTTCAGTGTATAATCTTAATTTTCATTTAACCTTTAACTAACTAGGAAAGACGCACTGGGATTGAAAGATCTCCTTTAAAAGGACATCTTGACCAAGATACATGGCAGCAAGGTTGACAGGGTGTCAGATATTGATGCAACCAAACATATGGTGCTGTGCGAAAGTCTTAGGCCACCTTTAGCTTTGTTGTTTTTGCAGAGTTGAACTGAGTATACATATTAATTCCTCATCCTCTTTTCTTCAGATAAAAATAAAATAAAATAAAATAAAATAAAATAAAATAAAATAAAATAAAATAAAATAAAATAAAATAAATATTTAGTGTGACCTCTGACCCCATGACAAGAAACAGCACAAACAGTTAGAAACAACTGACATGTGTTGAATGAAACCTGGTCTAAAACATCAGAAAATGAATGCAATAAATTTCATATTGTCTGAATAAGTAAGTAAATAAGTAAAATTTATTTATATAGCACTTATCACAGAGAAACCTCACAAAGTGTTTTACAGATTAAAAGGATAAGACAGCTGCACACACAAAAACAAAAAATACAAAATGCTTTACAGATTAAAAGACATAAGATACACAAAAGAGTAAAAGTACAAAGGCATAAAAATATGAAAATCTAAAATACCCAAAGGGTTAAATAAAAATAAAAGGGTTAAAGACGTTTTAACCCATAAAGACCCAGTGCTATATTTGTGGCAGTTCCCAAATTGATTTTTCTTTATATTTAACCATTTTTTAAGTGATTTATCACTATTTATGATAACATTATCTTCTGTGTTTTCAGTGTAAATTGTGTATTTTCCTCTATTTAATTCACTGATTATATAGATGTTCATAAAAACTCAGAGTAAATTCAAAGGTTATTGCATCAAAATAGAGAATAACTGAAGAAAAAGTGACTTTTTAACAAAATATATCATTAGCTGAATATAAAAACAAGTGTGTCCATCCACTATCATTGATCCAACTCGATGGGTTTTACTGGTGAATCAATGTATATCAAGATGACGGTGTTTCCACGTTCACTACGGAGCCTCTGAACATCTAAATAGGTCATATCTGATGACCATGAAAAGATGATTAACTGCATTTTATACAAATTATTTACATGGTTTGGTAGGATTAGTGGATCAACAGGTATCAAACAGTTTAGATCAGTGGATGGTTCTGGTCACCAGTGGCTGTGTGGGTCTTTATGGGTTAAGTGCAAAGGGAAGTACACTAAATACTACCACTTTGGTCTATAGAAGCTGTTTTTCTCTGAGGCTGTTGTTTTTACTGCTGTACATACTTCCTGTATATCCAGATATATGGATCTTAACCCATAAAGACCCCGTGTTACTTATGTGGCCGTTCCAAAACACTTTTTTCTCTATATTTAACCTTTCTTAAGTGATTTATCACCATTTATTATAATATTATCCTCCGCATTTTGTGGTTTTTCATTGTAAATCATGCATTTTCCTGTATTTAATTTTACTGATCATGCAGATGTTCATAAAAGCTCAGATTAACATTGAATAATATTTTATCAGAAACAGAGAAAACTGAAGAAAAGGTGACTTTTTCGACAAAGATATCAACAATTGAACATAAAAACAAGCATCTCCATCCACTGTCATTGATCCAACTCCATGGGTTTTACTGGTGAATCAATGATGTAGATGACAGTGTTTACATGTTCACTACGAAGCCTCTGAACAGGTCATATCTGATGACCATGAAAAGATGACAAACTGTGTTTTACACCAATTATTTACATGGATTGATAGGATTTGTGGTACAGAAGTTATTAAACATTTTTAGATCAGTAGATACTTTTGGTTACCAGTTGGTGTTTGGGTCTTTATGGGTTAATACAGAGACAGAAAAGCACGTATTTGTGGTCAGTAGAACTTTACTAAACCAACAAAGCTAAAAGTGGCCTGAGACTTGTACATACACAGACATCATATGAAATGTCAAATTGTAAAGAAGTTACTAAAATATGAAAAAAGATCAGGCAAAAAAAAATCTACAGGAAATGTTTCAGCCTGATTATTTGTTTTTCTCCAAGCAGAGGGAGCAGCATATTAACATCCTTTCCCCCTGATTTTTGTACAGACTTTGGGAACAGACAAATGAAATAAAACCTTGGACCATAGACTGTTTCTACCTGTACTTTTTGACAGAAGCAGTTTTGAAGAT
>JAPQRP010000025.1:16873804-16887177 GCA_037367295.1 Apogon hyalosoma
TTAGTTGTACCAGGCATTAAAATGAACAAGAAATTGAAGAAAACAAGGGGTGGTCTAATAATTTTTTCTGCGACTGTTTATAACTTCCTGAGCTACTACTGTCCTGAGAACTGGAGAAATAAGTACTGGAAAAAAAAATCACTGCAGCTAACAGAGGCCGTTTGACCTAAGAGGAAATGATAGACAGGCGTGAAGCTTGTAGAGCTCCATGGGGGTGAAGGATGGGAGTGAGGGGGCAGGTTACTTAGCATCAGTTTTATGCACATGCCTGATGGACAGTCTGAATCAGTTCAGTGTGCAGGGATAGTGCTGAGTTTGTGCAGTCTTGTGTTGTGCAGATTGATGGTTCGATCACAGGAAGCAGCCCCGTGTCTGAAACATCCTCAGCAGCTTTGGCAGCGATCACATCAAATCTCAGTTTCTCCTTCAGTAATCTGCCTGGCTGAGGAGGGAAACCACTTCCTGTTTCTCAGTGCACTTGTTAATTTGACAGAAAACACAATTGTCTCACCGACCACGTGGAACATGTTTTCTCATGCCTAACCAGCTGGAATGGTCATGGTCCCTGAACGGGTGATGTGCTTGTTAGGGTACTGGGTAATTGGATAAAATCTAGTGTCAGTTTTATTCATAGCTGGACACATATTTCACCTGTGTGTAATCTCAGGCTGTTCTATTTTTACCACATCTGAGATTTGGTAATGGTTGTGATTTCTGTGAAACTGTGTAATAGTGAGAGTGAACAGAGATGGACTGAGTGGTTGTCAGTCTGTGGGGCAGGTGCAGTTTGACTCCTGAGGGACTGTAATAGGATGAGGCCCAGCCAGAATGAGTGTTTGATGACAGGGTTGCACTCCTCCCCTGGGACTCTGCCTGCATGCAGTTATCCTCCTGATCCCTTCTCTCCTCTCTGGTCTGCAGCCCAAATCATACACCACAATCCTACACCACAAACTCTCCAGTCTGGTGCCAGAATATCCTTTAATTTAAAATCCGAAAGTCTCCTCAAGATCAAATCACTGACTGAAATCACACCCCAAAACTTTAACGTCATATATAAGTAATTACTATTTTATGATACCTTTCAGTGTATCATTACTCGGCCTGAGATCAATTGAATTTACACACTCCTCCTTGTCCTCTCTTGCTAATTGCTTTATTAATGGAGAGCTTGGCACCAGAAATCAATCTGTCTCCCATATAATAACACATTATATATCTGTGCTCCTCCCTCTGCCACATAAGAAAACATCGCTACAGCTATTTTAATGAATGAAAATTACTTCCTGATAAATTATAACAAGAAATCATCGGCAGTTGTAGAGAATTCTTGTTAATATCTTCACAAAAATCTTCCTCCTGTGACATAAAACTGAAAAACCTCCCTCACAAAACCGCCGCAACTTTGTGTGCTATTATCATTTCCAATCCTCTTTAAACATTTATTAGCCTCAAACTAAATCTTATGTTAACCACAGTAGCGAGCCATATAAAGGCTACACTTTCATATTCCCATATGTGGAGTCAGAATTGCATCTTCTGGGATCATACAAAAAGACAGAGATTGCTACATCCAATTGTTTTTTCTTCCACAGAACTGGCTTCCTTCAGTTGTGTGTGAGGTAATCTATCACAGGTCCTGTTGGTTCCCCTCCCCCATATCACATTATGTTAACAGCTTCATACCCTCCTCGATACAACATGCTCTCACACAGACAAAGGATGAGAGCCTGATAAGATTTCGCAATGATAGCAAAGCACTACAAGCAATAAAATGATAAAACAATTAGAGGATGAAAGACTAAAGCACATATTTTGCTTCCAGCTTGAAATTAAAATGCATATTTTTGTATTCTGTACCTATAAAATGACTGTAAATACACACTGTTGTCTGTGTCTTTTTTTTTTAATCTTACCAAAATATTTCACTTTGGTATTAAAGTGGTGTTTCTGTATCTCGCTGAATCATATAACAGTCCAGTTTTAATGAAAATAGCACTGTTTTCCCATAAGCTGCACCAAATTAAAGGAAGGGCCTTTTACACATGTTGCTCCGTGTCCATTTCTGCTGATACAGTAGTAAGAATATATATTATTACTTGATAGACCTATAAAATGTCTAAAAAAATGGTCAGTGGTTTCTTTTATTTTTAATTTTATCAATGTCAGAGGTTGTTTTCCCTGTGTCTCTTTAGATAAGATGTTATCTAACAGTGCAGTTTACAGAGAGAAGGCTGCACTAAATACACAAGTAGCACTTGATATATCTGTTAGAAAAAAACCCCTTCTTTAATATCAGCAAACCAGCCCCTTGGTCTGCTCCACGCTGATGATGGAGACGTCTGATCAGGATGCTCTGAGTGAGACACAGGTGTGCTGAGGGGCCCTCCTGCCTTGGTGATCCGTCACCAGGGCCAGACGAGGGCGAGGTTGGAGCGGCTTAGGCACGTGCCGAGGGAAAGCTCTCCCCCTCCTCCCCCTAATCCCCCCCGCCCCTTAGAGGGCTCCCTATTCACACCACCAGATGGGGGCTGGATCTGAGTTTTAATGAATGCTATTCCTCACGACCCTTTTTTAGAAGCAGTCGCCCTCAGCACGTCGCACTGCAGTTTATTACCACATGCTGACAGAGAACAATACAGCAGCAGCATTAATAAAAACAGCCAAGAGTAGGATGCAAAAACAGAAGATATTACATGTTTTATATATAGTTTCACATATAAATGCTTTGGGACAAGTGCTTTATCAAAACATAACTCATTCCCACATTCTGCTCTTCAGGATTATTATGTATTTGAGTGTATGGTTGTGCAAATAAAGGGTTGACCCCTTGGTGTTCACAGTGACACAACCTGTGATTTTTCATTTCAGGTTAAACGCAGACAGCAATTTTTCCCATTTTCTAATTTTAAATAAATGGTGGATAAACTGTTTCAGTGCGTGGTTTTAATGTTTTGTATTAAATAGCAAAAAAAAAAAAAAAAAACACTTTAACATATTTAATTAATTTTATTTTGATCCCTTCTCCCAGATGGCAGGCTTCTATCTTTAATAAATGATGTCTAAATGAGTTTAAATGAGATACTGCATTGCAAGAAACTGTGCTACATCTTCTTTGTTTTAGATGTCTCGTTTGGAGTCAGACACTAACACATCTGAATCATCACCATGGCTGCTAACCCACTCTGGCAGTGATGTGTAAAGCAAAGGAAAGTGAGAATCTAAAAAAAAAAAAAAAAAAATCTGTCAGTGTTTGGCTCTCAGTGTGAAATGTGCTGCCTAACAACGTGCAAATGTTGACTAAAACTCTACAGAAACCTCTTTAAAAATGAGAACTAAAAAAGTTAATTCTTACATTCTTGAATGCCCTCAATTTGCATGTATTTATAAACTGGAAGCAGGTGAGATGTTAAATCACTGTTCGGTTATATCTAGCCTGATGCTTATACTCTTTATTGGCTGGAAATAAATTGGTTGTGTACATGTTGCCCCTGACTCAGTGACCCTTGTCTGTCTCTACGTGAATTGCTTTCATGGTGGGTTAAACGAGCCGTGGCCGTGTTGGTGTTTCCCTCCACGTGGCGGCCGGGGCTCTAATCCACTGTCTGGCAGAGTTATGTCACACACCAGCTATTGTGGTGGTTGTGATTGAAGACGCCTGATGTGACTAATTGATCCCTGGCAGCAGAAAACACTGACACAAGGCAGGTCTGAGATGTGTGAATTGGTTGCTGAGTCACATGACTGGTGTAAATCCATTTTGTTTATATTCAGACCTTTTGCAGCTTGGAAATGAGGATGTAAAACTGACAGATGGTCTGTGAGAAACTGAAATTATTTTTGTGCCTGATTCTTTTTGTGTTTTCTTTCTTTTGATTATTTTTCAGTAACGTGGATCAATAAAATGTCACATCTGTAGTAATGTGGCAGTAAGCTTCCATTTATTAAGCTGAATGAAGCCTCGATTCTCCCGAGACCAATTTCTAAAGTGTAAACTCACAATTATACATTCAGGTCACGTGCAGCGTCTGATTATACGGCAGCTCGAACACTACCATCTGTCGAAACCCTGGACACTGTGCAACTTAACAAATATCCCTATATATATATGTTAAAAAACAGTGATTATATTAATCCATGTGGTAGATTCAGACAGTCATTCCCACATTGAGGCAGACAATAAAATGCATCACATTTCAGACATATCACGTCAATAAAAGAAATCAGTTTAAGTATGTTAATCATATTTATTCTCAAATCAACTTAAACAAGTGTGCTGTTTGTTCCATGTCCATATAATAAGTAGTTTTGGAAAAAAAGAACAAAGAAACAGGAGTGGTCAGGATGATACACTCATGTTTGGTATATACAGTATGTATAATATACTGTACCTATGGCTGTCAAAATGCAGCTTAGTTTAGTCATTTTTCAGAGTTGGTACTAACACCAAAACACTTTTCAATACCTTATATTCAGAGGAATAAACAGCAGCCAGTCAAACATTTCACCAAAATGAAATATAGTTTTACATTTCAGTCAGAACAAATAAACTATGAAATATTAAATATAAAGAACATACATCCAATCTTTGTTTTTTTTTTTTAAGAACTTGTGTACATATGGTTGTATTTTGTCCAGCTTTTCCAGCCCTAAAGTAGCTGCGCCTGACATTCATTTGTGTATCTCTGACAGCAGATCTCCCCACACACTCAGACCTCTGACATCAAAGTCTCCGTCTGAAACCTTCAAAGCATTTAGCTGTTTTTCCACAGGCTCCCACAGAGAAAGACTGGCTTCAGACAAGGACCGAAAGTGCTCTGTCAGCTTCTGGAAGGACACTGTGGGATTTGTGCTGGCTTGAAACCATTCACCGTCACTTATGCTGTATTCCATATCAGAAGCCCACTTTTTTAAGACATTACAATATGCCTCTCTAAATTTCACATGTCTTTTCGCCAGGTCTGTGAGAAGTGAAGTGGGTAGTGTGAAGCACATGTGCTGCAGAAGGCTGTGTTTTTGCTGCAGCCAGTCCAAGAGAGAGTCCTCTAAAGCAGTTTGTGCAGCTGCAGTTTTTCTTGTCAGCAAAGCTGCAGCAATGACCAGACAAAAATGTTCTGCAGCTCCTTCACAGCCCTGAAGGACGGAGTCTAAAAACAGCTCCCGGCTTTGGCTCAGCAGGGCCTCCAGTCTCTCCATCAACAGGACTCCCTGCACCTCAGCATCAGCACCAACATCCGACACCTCCACCAGGGAATTGAGAACTTTACAAGCAGATTTGCACTCAATCATATTGCTGCAAAGGCCTGTGACATTCTGATACTCTGCTTGCTCGGTGTTAACAGGACTGGAGGTGTCGAAAAGTATCCTCAAGCTGGAGACTGGTAGTTTAGTGTTGTGCAGGAGCCCAACCAGCAACAGGTGCTGACACCGGGACAGGTCAGAGAAGGACACCGCTGTGTGTTCTGGAAAGACAACACTCACACTTTCATTTACAAGCTGCAGCTGCTTCTCCATGATCCTCCTTATCGTGGGGTTTTGGTGAAACCTGTGGAAGAGGTGCTGGCAGTACTGGGCCCAGTGGAAGGCTCTGGTCAGGGTCTGTCCGTCCCACTGCTCCACCACGCCGCTGTGAGCCGCCACGGCCACCAGCTCCACGGTACTCCACAGGTTTTTCAACGTTGCCTCCATGCGGCGCTGTCTGTGCTCGAAACAGTCCAACCTCTGAGTTCATGAGATGGAAGCTCACTGTGAGGGGATAAAAAAAAAACAAACAAAACAACAACATCAACAAAATCGCCTTTAATTAAACAAAAATGGCTGCGCCGAGCTAGCAAGCTAAAGACACTCAAAACAACGATTCAACATCAAGTTTGACAGCAGTGGAATCGCTTTCGAGTACACACATAAAAGCGTGATCCACATGCCTAGAAAGTATCATTTAGTGCGGATAAACAGATAAAGTCTTACTTCGTTTACTCACTTTGTTGATGATTTCTCTCGTGTTGCTCTGTGTTGTGGCGCCGGTTTTACTACCGCGCACGCGCACTTAAGTCGTCAGCTTCTTTCCTTCATAATAAAAGCCGCCAAGTTATTAACTGTAGAAAACCCCCATGAACTGAGCGAAGAATGGACATAACTCTGTATACGTACAAATATATGTAGATTATGGACATTTTGGATAAGCATTTATGCAAGTCAGAGAAATCCATTTTAAATTGCGTTGGTTTAGATAACACTGCTGTTAAAAGCACAGCCTATTTTTTTTTTTTTTTATCATGGGGAAGAAACAATCATAACATTTGAGGTTTCACTTATTCGTGGTTATTTCCCTCATTATGATCGTTATGTCATGATTTCCTTACCGGTTTATTCAGCACAATAAAACTGCCATTCATTGTCCTGCTCAGAGGAATCATAACTCTACCATATAATAAGGTAATGTCTGTCAGTTATTATAGAGGCATAGCCACACACTCACTCAAAAACCTATTAAATCAAAGTGTATCCAAGGGGCTGTATTCAGTCCAGAAATGTCATATCGAGGCAACACATAAAGGAGAGAGGAGGGAGGGAGGTACTGGCAGCGGGATTAAACTTCCCTCCCATCACCATCACCATCAGCAGCAGCAGCAGCGTGCAGGGTTAGTGTGTATGTGCAGTCAGATCTGTGCAAATGCGCAGTGAGAAAGACCTCCCCGGTCCATATTGGTTCACTAGTTTGGAGCTATAACCTGTAGGTCGCTGCACCGCTGTGAAAAGCATGAAAACTGGGATCCAGCAGTTCAGAGGACGAGAGAAAGGAAGGTGCGCACCAACGAGCTGAACCCTCAGGGTGAGCACACACGGAGATTTGGATTTTGTGAACTGATATAATATAAGCAAGACATATTACTGCTGATAAACTAATGCTAGACTTTTGATTACATTTATGTATATGATGACTTGGATAATGGGACTTAACTTACTGTTTATTGGAGCTATTTATAGTTCTAAAGTTTGGACTTACTGTCTTATACTTGACACTTGTAAAGCTCTTTACTGTTCCAAACTAATTCAAGACATGTAATCCAACGAAATATATCATACTCTCTTCTATTCAGAGTCATTTTATTGCATTTAATTAGTGACTGCTTAACTGCATTTCAGTCACAACTCATCAGATATCTTTTGATCCTATTTGCAGAATGGGGAAATGTCTGTTGTGGTTGTTGTTTTTTTTTTTTTTTTTTTTTTTTTTAATTTGAGACAGCTGTTAAGGGGAAGACAGCATTAAAATGTTATGGAGTTTGGAATAAAAATGTGCTGCCTTTTGTTTTAGATGCAGTAGAGGCATCACGGGCCAAAACTCATTTATTGCCCTAAATTCCAACATATTAACAATGTCTGTCAGTATCCCCGACATAATTGTCTGTCTAAAATGGAATTTGTCGATGGTGCAAATGTTTACAACACAGGGGTCTATTATTGAAGGCCTGAGGCATCCTATTAGAATTTTAAATTATTTAATCTAAAACAAGTCGGTGCAGGATTTGGCAACAGCACAGGATTTAAGAGTGGTGCACTAATAAGCACATGAAAGCAGTGTTATTAAAATGTGTTATATGATACAGGGGATATATAAACAAAGCACTAACATTTGGCATGCATTTCTCAAAATATCAGGTGTCAGATAATATTTTGCTGACTATTAAAATGACAGATCCTATGGCTACTGATATAATGTAATAGCTCAACGCTCACAACACACAGCACTTATTTGCAGCAGAAACATGCTGAGTTTCTACTCCTGCTGAAGCAGACAAATCATCCGCCTGATCAGTCTACTGTTGTGGAGGCGAAAGGCATGAAGGGCGGCATGGGTTAGGAGGACAGAGCCCCTCTTGTTATTTTTAATTGATGTGATTCTGCAGTTGAAAATTCCCACCCATATGCCTTTCCCGGAGCCATCTACAGGCAGCCGTGGTATGTTATCATTGCTTTTCTGAAGTCATGAGGCCTTTCATACTGAGAAAACTTATATTTGAATGTCTTGGTTCTAATCCTGAGTCTGCAGTCATAATCTGAAAACAACATCAGTAGTTAAAGCAACAAGTTCAGCTGACGGATAAGGCAAAGCGTTGGCTGTGTTTTTGGCCTGCAGTTGAAGAGGTCATTCTGCAGTGTGGTGAGAGGAAACAGGTATGTGTAACAACAGCTGGTTGTTTTCTTTAGGACTCCTTCCTGGGGAAAAAATGGCAGCACCAGCACGGTGTTTATGATCATGATTCTGTTGAGAAAAGTGTAGTTTTTCAATACAAATTAACATTAAGACTGAGGAAATTACCTGTCCTTAAAATACATGCAGCAGGATTTTTAAAATTTACTAATAACCCAAATGTCCCTGTATAAATTGTGGTTTGTACCGAGACATGTTCAGTACTTGTTCTGTTCGTCAACCTGCACAGGAGCAAATGTGGGAATGTAGCACCACTGTGTGAGGGCTGAGCTCAGGAGTTTTGTGCATGTTGGCAACCAGAAGCTCTTGTCTTCAGGAAGATAAGACAACCTTGGTTAGACATCAAGGTCCTGATGTCCAGTGTTGCACCAGTGTGTGATTTAGTTACAGCCAACTCCAGAGGGACCTTGAAATGTTACACAGCTCTAAAGGTCAGATTCCGAACATTGTGTTACTCTCACAGGAAATTTTCAGCCATTACACACCGTAAAGTAAAAGTTCATTACAGCTTGAGTCCTTGTTTGAATAGACCATTCTTATAATTTGCATCAAATATCCTCCTAGTATTTGCCTAGCACTAAGATGTTCCAGGATGTATCATGGAAGGAGGATACAGTGCTTAAATAGAGCAATGATATGCAGCAGAATTAGGGTAATCAGAAAGTGATATGAGAAGGTTTTGAGATAAAATCACAATCCACATTCTGAATTCTCACCTCTTGTAAAATGCAGGCTCATTTGAACCAAATTATTATTAAGTTTTACCCAATAGTTTATCTGGTTTCTGGAGTCTTGGTCTGTGTGTGGCTTTTTGTTGTTTTCATGTGACTAGAAACTCTTTGGCAATTGCTAGAAGAAACCCAGAACAAATCTGGTCATTGACGAAGTAAACACTAGTTCACATTTTCCTATCTGTCCATACATCTGTGACAGCTGCAGTGTTTCCAATAACTATTTAGACTGTGGCGACCTAATCTGTCCCACTGGATTTTTATAATTAACCAAAAATGTTGTTACACTCTAATATTGTGTTCTACATCATTGCATCTGTGTAAATCAGACTCACCGCATTCACCGACTTCAGACTAGCACCTCGCAGACTCACTTTAATCACTTTTTTCACTGTCCAAAGTTGTCATTTCATCACTCATTATATTCTCTGCAGCACCAAAACAACATTATGCAAACACTGCAGGGTAAAGCAGACTAAAAGTGATCACGTTTATTGAGCATCCTTATAAACTGACTCAAATAAATTCACTAACCTAGCATCGTGAATACTCTTCATACCACACCGAAACAAATCATACAGCACTATCTCTAAAACAGGGGAATTCCACCAGTACTTAGGCCATTTAATGTAAATGTAAGCAAAGTAGAAAAGTTCTAACAACAATATCATTTATTCAGTTAAATCATGGTTATAAACTCCTCAAAAGAAGTTTGAAAACATTACTTCAGTCAATTATGTATCCCCTTTAATAATACTAATTGCTATGTGTTATATATTGTTGGAAAGACTGATTAGTTAACTCTACAACAAAGTACAACTCATAAGAATCTTGCATTTGCGGAATGAGCAACACAGCTAAATGTGAAGGTAGCACCCCAAAAAGAAATACTTCCTGTTGGTCTTCACTCTTGTTTTGAGTTGCATGCTGGATTGGATGATTGCACTCTCACGCTGTAAAGAGGAAGAAACAACACATATTTGCAGTTTTATACTATATTCACATTTTTTGGGGGGGTGCTACCCACATGTTTAGCTGTGTTGCTCTTTTCAAAAATGCAAGATCCTTACAAATTGTACCTCATTGTAAAGGCGACTTATCATGCTTTCCAACAATATATAATTTAACACCAATTGGTATCATTCAATGGGAGAAATAACTTACCAAAAATGATATTTCAAGACTTTTTTGAGGAGTTTATGGAGTCAGTTATATTATCTGTCATATGTTGTTCATCATCTGGGCTAACAGAAACCTCAGATCCCTGTATTACTTCATGTACTGCCATTTGGTGCATTTGAACCACTTTAATGTGAGTTGGCATTAAAACTGACCCCGTTTTGTTCTGATACTGATGTAAAATGAAGCTGACCTGATTAATTGAACAGCCTCGTGAGGCCTGTAGGTTTTGACAAAATACTTATTATACAATCGGTTCAAGATAGTCTCACCCATGTCAGTGTACATTTTGAAGAGTGATTGAAGCAGTTGTTTTTAATCTGTGAATAATAACTGCAGACTTGTTGATGTGGGTTTTGCGACTGTTGCCCAGTCATTCTGCCAATTACTGCCTCTTCTCAGCAGCAAATCCATTTATGGAGTGACACCAGAGTGAAATGTGAAAGATTTTTAATTTAATGGCTTATACAGGGAACACTTAGTGTAGCACCATATTGAGAAAGTGTGTGAGACAGGTCTCATTTACTCAGTGACTTCACTTTATAGTCTGTCAAATATTGCTCTGTACATTAATGTCAAATACATCCTCTTCAACAGACTGTAATGTAAAGGACTCATGCAGCATTGACTGGGCTGGATTGATTTTCACTGGCTTAGACACCATACTTGCGGCTGAGTACCTATAATGTCTAATGGGTGCCAAACAGAGGTATTCTGTGGTAATTTTACATGACAAAAGCACTCAGATTTATTCTGTCCTCCTGGACTCTGTTTAAGAATAATGGCCCTGATTGTCAACTGTCACAGAGAGATATTGTATAGCAGATTAATTTAAGTGCAGTAAAACAAAAGAGTATTGTTTTGTATGGCACAGAAGAAACTTTTACCATCTACACCTCTATACTGATATAGATTTCATATATATCGTAGTGTATTATAAAGTGATGATCTATAAATTGTCTTTTTGTTGCCTTATATATCATTCTATTTATACTTGACATACATTCACACTCAACATGCAAACACTTGACCAGACAGAGTCCTAGACACAGTGATGCATCAGCTACCATCAGATTCAGTGATGCCACTTTTCTGATAATTTTCTGTCTTTATTCCATGGGCATTTGGCTGTTCAGTGTTGGAAGTCTATGTGAGCAGTATACCTGTTAACACCAGAACACAAAGACAAATAGACTGAGTATAGCTGATGTGCACATTTCAATATTTGTATATATATTGAATATTTTACTGCAACACAACACTATCATCATCAACATAACAAACTGAACAAATGTTATTGTGCATTGTAGATTTTCCTCATGTTGTCAACACCTACATGCTTGTAATGTTCCCATGAATATTATAACACAGAATCACATTTAGAGTTAACATTGTCCTCCTCCTCTTCATCCACAGTCCATCAATAGGGAACCATGAGCAGCTCTCTGAGCCCCAAACAGCACAGCAGCCCCGGCTTGACGGACATGCAGCAGTACCAACAGTGGCTGACCAGTCGACATGAGGCCAGCCTGCTGCCCATGAAGGAGGACCTGGCCCTTTGGCTGTCAAGTATGCTTGGTACGAAACACTCAAAAGCAAGACCTGGACACCCTGAACAGAGAGTTATATAAGCTTCTAATCCTGTCAAATGTTTATGTTTTATACCGTTATGTACAAATGTCTTAGTGATGTATTCTTGTAATGACAAAAAGAGAATTTTTAATCACTTTTTTGTTTTTTTATTATTGTATTTTATGGTGACAAACAAGGAGTATTATTTATTCAAGACGGTATCCTAAAATAGTGGCTTTAAAAAGTGCTTATTCTCAACATTACTTGATCTGCTATTGTTGATCATCAGGAGGGTAGAATCAATGTGAAGCTCATTAAATCTTTTTTAGTCACACGAATTTGTGAACCAGTTTCCATCTTCACATACATTCACATCGATCTGCTTTAATTGAAGAATGGGTGTCATTAACAGCACTTCGAATAATGCACAGCTGGTAGTGAAGAAAAAGTAGTGAAGGGAGCATCAGCAAAGTCGTTTTCAAGGTTGATGTTGAATGATAAATGACTCTTTAAAGTGAATGACTTCACAGTGCAGTTCACAAATGCACACTGCACATACATGCACGTTGTGATTCTGAATAAATTTAGGTTAGCAAGAAGAAAGTTAATATACAGGTGCACACATGGTAAATACAAAATGGCTTGTTTGAATATACTGATGAAAAACGTTTGAATATGAGGTTTATCCACAATGGTATCTCTCAACAGATGCTAATGATTATGTTCAATGGAGTCACTGATAAACAAGTAATATTTAAGCACAAATGTGCAAAACTATAATATGTATTATTGTGAGCAGCTGTTCACCCTGTTTCTCTGATTGAGATAAGAACTGACAGGAACTGAAGCAGAGATAAAAGGCAGTTTAGTGATGCATTTTAGATTTTTTCTCTTTACTTACTGCTGTATTTAACATGGTAGAAGCTGCCTAATTAATGACTGGCATCATCTCCGTGGATGTCCTGCAGAGTCAAATCAACTGGAAGCCAATTAAGTTCCTGAAACTGACTTCTATCTGTGTGAACAACTTTCTGTGTCTTCCTTGTTATCGCTGGCCTTCCTTCTATCTGCACTGTAACCAGCTGAGCAAGATACCTCTGGCCTGCTGTGGTCAGGGATCAAAGGCGAAGAAAACTGCAGAGGTACAGGCATCCATGTGTTACCAGTAAATGCGCAGCGCGTAGACATTTATAGGTTGACGGTAGATGTGTGCTGTGTTGCTTTACTTTTCTGACTTTATCCATGATTCTTTTAAAGTCTACATTTCTTATTGTCTTTAGAGTCTAAGACAGCAGGCGCTGATATGCTTAATGGGGTTTCTAATTTGAGGTGGGAGGTGCGATGAGGAATCAGGATGAGTCCATTGATCGAGCTGGAGGCGGATGCTCGCTTATACTGATGAGTCACTTTGTTGCCGTGAACTCAAGTCATATACAGGGCTGAGTGTTTGAGTTGAAATGTTTCTGTTAGATCCCTTTGAAATATATTTTCCTCAACAGGCAGGAGCATGGTAGACTATGAGCATAAGACGGGAGCTCGCTGAGTATTTCTCAAGATTTCAATCTCCATTTTCTGGGCTCAATTACAACATTTGGAACTCATTAAACGTCAAACCCTCAGACCCCTCCTCCTATAAGAAACAGAAAGGGGATAAAAAAAAAAATCTCCTCAGTTTC
>JAPQRP010000025.1:16887222-16899189 GCA_037367295.1 Apogon hyalosoma
CCCCCGCCACCACCTCTTATTTCACAATGATCTAACTAAGAAAGAATGGTCCTCTGGAAGTCAGTCAACTGGACACCACATGTTGATGATCACCAATCTATCTCTGCAAATGTGCAGGATAATGAGGCATTACTGTGCCACCCCATGGAGTACTACCAGAAAAGCCCCCTCCCAATTCCCTCAAATCGTGTGCAGTAATATTTGAACATTTGGCTGCTGCAGAAGCCAAGCTTCATCAGGCAAGCAGTTCCCGAAAGTCAATAACATTACATCAGGTTCAGCCTTAAGAGGCGGACTCTAGATTAAATTTTATTTCGTTATACAGCATATATTTTTACAATTAGCATTTTAATGATGAATTTATTGTGCTGGATTCTCTGCTTTTTTATGTGTCCCTTGGTCAGGTCTGGAAATCACCGCTGAGAGCTTCATGGATCGCTTAGACAATGGTTTCCTGTTGTGCCAGCTGGCTGAGACACTGCAGGAGAAGTTTAGGCAAAGTAATGGAGACCTGTCGGCTCTTGGCAACAGCAAGGTACCAAGAAACCTGAGGATTACAGTAGTCTGGCATGATAACAGTTTCAGTGAAAACACTAATCTAGAGGCTAGATCTTGGCCAAAACTGTTCCTAAACAGACTTTCAGTTTAAATGATTTGACAGAAAGTGGTTTCTTAGAAGGGAAACATTATTGGGGCAGTAACGCAAGATTAGATCAGACTGACTGGATATCACTTTGCTCTCAACTATTTTTTACAACATTCTAGCTTAATGAGAAAAAATGTGAATTCCAGACATAAGTCATACACACTTTTTGTTTCTAGCATTACACTCAAACTTCTGTTTGGGCATTCAATTATTCTTTTTATTTCATAAATGATGATGAAACCATTTGTCATTATTTATTACGACCAGACTGTTATATTGATCGTAACCGAGACAGGAAACAGCTACACCCTATAGATTTTCTTTGCAGGATCAATAAAAGCTATAAAATGTCCTTCTCATCAAAAGCTGTCTGTGTTATAATCTTTCAATAGTATCCTAAATAGTATCCCATAAAAGAAATCCATGTATTTGTTGAACTGAATTACAGCATTACTTGTTGATTAGTTTTGTCAGCTCAGCAGGAAACACAGATCCTTACTTTCCAAAGCGTTCCACAATCTCAGACAACAGCATAAAAAGTGTGTGATGGGGGATGGGGTCTGCTGCTTTAAGCAGGGCATAAAGAAAGGGCTGGCAAGGACACATTACTGATGGGGCCCCACATCCCCTGTCTGAGAACTGGCAGAACTAGTTTAAATGTTCATTCTTGTAAGCCTTGAATTGGTGGTTTAAGGATTTTTATTAAATTTGAGGATAAGCTTGCAAATGGTTATTTGGAACTGAATTCAAACAGCCTGGATAAATGTATGTCTGAAAACAAACTGACTGCCTCAGCTACAGATCAGACAAGACATATCACTGACAAACCAAAGGAAAAACTAAAAATATGGGTCGTGTTTTACTTTGTTTACCTTATACAAAATAGAAAAACACTGAGGCAAGTGACTTTGATGTGATAATAACATATAATAACATAGGTTGTTTTATCAAAACCAGCCTTACAACAAAAATCATGAATGAACAGGCATAAGGAGTAAAGATTAGAACTTACAGATGATTTAAAAAAAACCTATAAACTGATAAATGCAAGATAATTAAAACCTAAACTAGAGCAGTGTAAAGCTTAAACACAATGTGAAGAGTAAGGTATGATGTATTTTGGCAAAATTCCTCAAGTAGTAAAGTACACCCATGTTTCTGACATTTAGTTTAACAGTATTGTGTGCTGCATTTGGCAACACTGTTTCCTGAAATGTAAATGTAAAAGTAAATTTCCCTTTGATTAGAACTGAAGTGATAATGGCTCAAGTATGCAAATTGTCAGGACAAATGATTAAGATCCCAGTTATGTCTGAGTTACATTTTTTAAACATCTGTTAGACAATTTGTACGTCTAGAGAGGTTTGTAGTCCTGGGAGGTTTTACTGGGAGATACAGCTGTGTGTTTTTGGTTTTGTGTAACAGTGGAATGAAATTTTCTGTCTTTGTATGGCCAAGTGAGAGTGTAGAGAAAATAAAAAGAGTTCCATTATTGACCCCTGAGGGACTCCATAGTTTACTTCCTCAAATAAGGACAAACCCACTTCAGAGCTGTCATAGATGTGCTGCAGCTTCTCAATCTGAAATTTGTGTAAAAGTATGTCAACAGCTGCACTGTAAGTGTAGCAGTACAAAGATTTAACATCCACCAGTATCAGCACTTCTTAGAAGACATTTGTCACCATGAGAGGAACGGTTTCAGTGCTGTAACGCTGTCTGCAACTGACTGAGGAGGATGTCTTTACACTTCCAGAAGTTATGGGGAGACATCTTTACACCAAAAAAATGCAGCCTTTATTCATAGTCATTTATTCAGCTATTTTCATATGAATGAATTATATTTCCTGAGTGCTGCATGGGCTGTATGACAACATAAATTTTCTGAACTTGCATAGTCACTGAACTGGCATCTGGTTCTCAAGGAGGATTATATGGCTCTTACGAGAGGAAAATCATTTTTCTGCTCAAACTGACAAAGAGGCAAAAGACCCTTTTGTTGGCTCATCATAGAGGGTTGTTGATGTTTGCACTGAGGCATTACTGTGCTGATGACGGTGGGTCTCCTGATCTCAGTGTGAGTGGAGCAGCACAGATGTGAGGAAATACTTGAGGTCAGTGACCGTGGGACGTCAGAGGATCTACTGAAATAGAGGAGTCTATTGATTGCAGAGGCCAACAGGAGAGAAACAAGCGGTCCTGACACAGATAGGAGAAAAAAAGGTGTACAGCTTTTTGTTACAAGCTGAGAGAGGTGCACTGACCCACAACCCAGGCTTTAAAACAAAGCAAAGATCTATTATGATGTTTTATAAGCAACATAATTTATTAGTGTTTACCTGTATTGTTGCCTCTTAAAGCTCCCATTAAATGCCTTTAGTACAACAAACCAAGAAAGATTAATTATGCTCTGCATCTCCATGTGATTGCACCAAATATTGTGTCATTTTAGGTTATGATTTATGTCAGATAATTGTTGCCCTATCAGCTTATGATCATACTGTATTAGCTGTAGTTGTTTACCACTTTAAAAAAACATCCATCTGTGTTCAAGCTCTGTCATAAGTTAGTGTGGCACTAAGTGATTCCAGTGAGGCAAGCAATAAATCACATTGCTATCTCATGCACATCTTCCCACATGTTTACATCAATCAGTATCATCTACAGATGATCAAAGGTGATATCTCTTGTCAAATTGCTGTCTTGTGCCCAATACAGCCACTGGCATAAATTGGTATAATCTACTGATGTAATATATCTACTAAAATTTAAAGCATATAGACAGAGCGGTGTAGGTGGAGGTGTTAAGAATAGACATAGGCATACATTATGTCCTAAACTTATATCATATTCCTGAGTGAGATAAACTGATGTGACTCTAATTGTCAGTGTTCATTTTCAAGTAAAGTATTTCCTTATGTGTTCAGCATATTGCTGGCATTATTAATTCCCATCTACTTAAACGTAATCACTTCCAAAGTTCTGTGCTACTTCCAGACATGTAAAGGTGCAGATAATTTGGCAGTCTGGAGAATGAGTAATAACATATCATTCTGATTGTCAGATCAAACAACAAAAAGCAATGTGGCCAACATTATTTCTCCAGGAATGCAAAGTAATTCAACAAAAGACAGGTTTCCAGAAAAAGTTAAGGGAGCCTGGAAAGAAAAGAAAAATACCCACAAAAGCCAGCATATTTTCAGCATGAGCTCATTGTACCTTTCTCTGAGCTCAGACGCACATATCCTGTATAAAACCACAGCAAGGCGCATAAATCTCCCAGAACCGACCGTATGGGGGCTGGAACCCATAAGCATGTCATTTGATCCCAAATCATAGAAAGCGCGGTAAAATAGCCCCAGTTTTGTAACCCCCCCATCTCCCGTATTGATCTGTATGGAAAAGGCCTATGATCCTGGGCTGAAACTGGAGCTTCAGCAGATGGAGAATAAATCTGTGTAGATAAAGAGTGTCTGTGTTTTGATGGGAACTCTGGCAGGACAAGTGACACTGGTGGACATTTGTTTTCTCATGGTCAAACACCAAGTAAAGGCTCATGTTTAAATCACTGTCATAGTCCAATGTATCAATGAAAAGTTTAAGATACTTTTCAGCCTGAGTTTATCTGTTAAGACAAAGCTGTCTTTGTTTCTGCAGACTACCTGTCGGAGGATACCGTGTCGGAAGAGTGCTCCCTCTGGCTCTTTCTTTGCTCGTGACAACACAGCCAACTTCCTGTCGTGGTGTCGTGAGGTTGGAGTTGGAGAAACATGTTTGTTTGAATCAGAGGGGTTAGGTGAGTGGGACTTTTTATACCAAACACATCAGGGTCCCAGAAAATCAAAATGTAGGACAGAGTTTATAAATGGCCTTCAGTTTCCTAACTGAGATATAACACTGTGGGGCTTTGGCTGTCGCTGGCACTGCCAGGGCACTGTACTCAGATTTCTATCTCATGTGAATGGTCTGATTGTAAATGTAGAGTATCACACAGGTTGGACTGCTTCCCTGTCCCCTCCTCTGTGGCCCAGAGGACACACATCCCTAGACTCAGCTCCTTTTACATCCACACAAAGCTCACAAGGGCAGCGATCTACTGGGGGAAGGTGCAGCACTTCATGATACGGACACAAGCATCTCAAAATACTCTGCTCATCCAAAAAATGTCTGAAATGAAACAAAGGCAGCACAGAAAGAAGGGTGTGAGTTAGTGGGAAAGTAGGCCAACGCTATGCAAATTTCCCTTAGCCCAGAGTTAGGACATTTTCCTCTCTTCCTCTTGTGCACAGTCAGAGCGTTATCTCTGCCTCTGTAATCTTTTGCAAGGATTAATGTGTGTTCTGTCAGTGAAATATTTTCCCAGTTAAAATATTTCTGGATATTGATCATACAGTCAAATACGACCCTGCTGTTATCAGATATACTATCAATATTCTTACATGCTTGAAATTCAGGTGGAATAGTCAGACATTGCTGAACAATTTAAAATATGCAAATGATTTTCTGAAGGTGATGTTACGGATTAAAAAAAAAGTTTGAAGCACTGTTAAATGTACTGACCTCACTAACGTAGGCTCTGACAAAACCGATATGAAGTGGTTTATTAAATAGCAAGAGCAAAAGGAAAGGGTGAGGTGTTGGGAATAAGATGGACATTGGATCTTCAAGTGTGGAGAGAGTGTGGACATGTCTCACAACAAGAAGGTTTATGAGAGGATATTAAGAAACAAGACAAACAGAAGAGTATTGGAAGGCAAATGGGGTAATGTGAGGTGTGGTTTCTGTTGCTGAAAGTTACAGTAAATTCATATAAAAGCATCAGCTGACAGCTTTCGTCTATTTTCTCTCTCTCCTTACTTCTCTGGATGGATGTCAGTTCAGCAGTAGATGTAACAACTCCAGGTTGGCTATTACAAATAACATATTCTGTCTGTAATTCATGGTGTGGTGTGTCACATTTGCTCTACATCTTGTATCTATCTCACTGTCTGGTCTTAAATGTGAGGCTAAAATTTAATTAAAGCACTTTATGAATTTTGCCCAAGAATGACTGGTATTGAACACAGGATCACAGGGAGAGAAACATCTGAGTGCATGAAGTTCATGAGCTTTTAACATTATCTTCCATCACACAACCGCTTGTGTCACTCATCACCTTGTTAGAGATGATTATAGAATACAAACTTGTTTAAATGTTGTATTGTCTTAATGCTGAGGCTGTGTTTCTTCCTTCAGTTCTTCATAAACAACCTCGAGAAGTGTGCCTTTGTCTGTTAGAGTTGGGGCGGATAGCAAGCAGGTATGGACTTACATTTGACATTTTCTCCCTATTTATTTATTTAATTTTCTTAATATATCTAAGTGATTTATTATCGTGAAAGCTTCTTTGTTCCCTTGTTTTCACTGTTTAGGTACAATGTGGAGCCTCCTGGCCTTATAAAGCTGGAGAAAGAGATTGAACTGGAAGAGAAAGCACCTCTACCTCCTCCCTCACCTGTGTCCCCAGCTCAGCCCCTCCCTCCATCTCCATCCTCATCTCCTTCCCCATCTCCTTCCCCTTCCCCATCCCCATCCCCATCTCCATCCCCGATTCCCACCAAAGTCACCTCTAGCAAGAAAAGTACAGGAAAGCAGTTGGATGACGCTGTAAGTAAACATCTCTTTTTGTTTTTTTGTTTTTTTCATTTTTTCTTTTTAATGAGTGTGAAACCTGTATGATATATTTATCTATGTGTATTTCAGGTGCGACATATCGCTAATGATCCTCCCTGTAGGTGTCTGAATAAATTCTGTGTAGAGAGGCAGTCGATGGGTCGATATCGTGTTGGGGAGAAGATGCTTTTTATCCGGGTGAGTATGTTATAATTTTGGATAAAATTAGCTCGTATTAAAATGCTGGTTTGTGTCAGCAATTCATATTAATCACTTAAAGGGATCTGCCTAATACTATGCAGTGAGTCATAAAACTTGAAAAAAAAAATGGATATAATCAGTGAAAGATGCTATTTGATGTAATTTACTTTGGAGCTCTGCTGTTCAACCAATATTAGGTGATGTAAATATATAAGTGGTCAACGGTGGATGATTTATGTTCATAATTATGAGTTCATATTTTTCTGCTCCAAATCTGTCACTTGTATTAATTTTCTTATCAGTTTGGGTACAGTAAGGTCCCACATAGTGAAAGACAAAGCCCTCTTTGTTCAGCATAAGGTTTTATGTTGATGCTTGGTCTGGCTGTGAGATGAAAGTCATTTGTTGTGTTTGGAGAGTCTGCGTTTGCTGTGAGGTCTCATTTACTGGTAATGGTATTCTGACAATGTCCATCTTTAGCCAACAATAATGTGGCTCACTGACTATAAAGAGAAAATAACACCCACAGGTTTCCTTATGATCTAATGACCAAGTTATTACATGGAAAATATTTTACCAAACTGTATGACTTGCAGTTATTATGTCTTAGAAATTCACTAGCTTAAGAAATGTTACTTGACTTTCTCTGAGCAGAGGGATAAGCGGTGTTGGAGGAAGATAAATTAAAACTAATGCAGATTACAGAAGCAGCATTGCTCCCCTTGGGATCCTGGTTACTTGGCAACACACAACCAGGATTCACACCTCTAAAAATGTGATTCATGCAGACGGTATGTTAAGGATGCTCAGACATGGAGAAGAGGGTTTTTACTCGTCAATGTCCTCTACTGACAGCACCACATATTGCAGCTACT
The DNA here is from genome assembly GCA_037367295.1 of Apogon hyalosoma. Taxonomy (NCBI): domain Eukaryota; kingdom Metazoa; phylum Chordata; class Actinopteri; order Kurtiformes; family Apogonidae; genus Apogon; species Apogon hyalosoma. Next base: position 16,894,594 of record JAPQRP010000025.1, read on the forward strand.
CATGTCAAAATCAGAACCAACCAAAGCGATTCAGATCTACATGACTGTAAGGTGTTTTCAATTCAACTCAGGTAGATTGCATTTGTATACTATCAAATCCTAATTAAAAAGTTTTCTGAAGGCATTGAAAATATTTACATCAAGACATTACAATATGATAAAGAGAATCGATTTTTTTATGTTATTTAAGAGGCAAAAAATTAAAAAGGAAAAAACCCACTTCAATCTGAAATAACATCAAGTATTGGTTTAATAAATATATGTCTTAATGTGATGCCTTTCACTGACTGAATGCATCAGTGTTCAATGTGTTGCTGAGCAACCAAGGACAAGGACAAATGGTGAGAAACACACTTTGTTTGTCCAACACAGTCTGTTTCACTGCATATAGTGTAGTCTGCACTGTAGCTATATAGACCATATCAGAAATCTGTCTGAAAAAGTTTTGTAATCTGTACAGTAATGGGTACTGGCTTTAGAGCCTCTTTAAAAAACATTAAATAGGAAAAAAAAAAAAAAAAAAGACCTACCTACTTAGTGTACTAGTGACACTACCTTAAAATGGAGAGCCCTTTACAGATGTTGTATGTACAAATGAGAATAAATTAACACAAAATTGTTACAAAATTACATTTGTATTACTGCATGTACCACATGTGTCTTGTGAGATACATTGTTTGATGAGGCTGAAGCATCTGTTAATCTGCTGTTTCATTGTTTCTGAGCCAACACTCTTCATGGTGAAGATGCTTTAATTAAAATTCCTCAGATGATTTTACCTCTAAGCAGCTGCTGTATTGAAAAGGCTTGAATACAGTCAGCACAGTCACCGTCTGTGGCCAGCTGAAGGGGAGGACAACAACGTCATACAGCACACACAAAAGCGGTCTCGCAGTAATCTGTTTAGCCTCAGAGACTTCCTCGGTCAGCTCTTGCAATAAATGAGGTGGTTGTACCTTCAGCAGAGGGGCAGAGAAACATCTTGGTGTTTGTGAGAAGTGCTGTCCCAGCTCAGCCCGGGGGTTGATGTCCTTCTCTGGACAAGTGAGGAGGGAGTCCACTCAGCAAAGGGTCTTGTCCCAGAGCGGCATGATTGAAACCCTCCTGCATCACACAGGTCCATTAAATCCACAGTCACCAGGCCTGAAGGCCCACAGCTACTGATTGGAAACACTGCCCTGCTAGTGGCCTGCAGATTGATTCTTTTAAGAGGCTTATAAATGTTGTATGTTACGCTGCTGGAGGGCAGGAAGTCTCATATCGGGCCAGAGTGAGGTGACAATCTCATGAGGTACTTTACCCTTTCTACCAAAAGATAAACTTGGATTGTTTTGAAGGCGTTTATGTCTCTAAGCCTTTTGTTCCTCCCTCTGAAGTCTATCCCTAGTTTTTCAGTTATACTTGGTATTTCTTGTGAAAATAATATTCACTAAAAAGCTTGTTGAATGAATGTTTAATGATGTGTTAATGAGGTGGGGGTATTAAGACTCTTTAGTGAGGTAGACATGTTTTATATGCATTGCCTCTGTGGAATGTCAGTGTCTGATCTTCCAATATTTGAGAGCCTTTCATTTCTTCTTTTCTTTGTTACGATGGGCAACGTTGCTATGATACTTAACTTTGGGAATGTCCCTTGAAGTGTCATGTGACATGATACTGAAACTAGTGATACAGATTAAATGAAAGCAGGCATACTATATCTATACAGCAAAATATGAGAGACCGGTCCAGATTTGCATACCTGAACCTCATTGAAAACCTCTGGAATATGATGAAGAAGATGGATGGTCAGAGGCCATTAAACACATCGAACAATCTGCATTTTTGCACCAGTGGTGACATAAAGCAGCCAACAGCAATGTGAAAACTGGAGGAGAGCATGCCAAGATGCATGAAAATCAGGGTTATTCCATCAAATACTAATTTGTGTTGTTTAAAAATTAATATTAAATTATCTTTGTCAATTATTCAAGCTCTGAAAATGCTTTTGGTATTTTGATTTGTCATTTTCTTCAAATGAATGCTCTAAATGGAATGTGGGACAAGTGTTATTAGTACAGCAAAGGAAGATATTGATTTAGCTAAAACACATACCTATAAACAGTGAAATCCTTGGTCATTGGAGCTGTGTAATACCTTTATTAACCAAGGTATTTGGTTATTTCTAGTGATAAAAAGTCAAATATTTTTCAGTCTGTAGAATATTTAACTATGGAAACACAGCCTTAATCAGATCCCAGGAGTCAGTCTATCAAATAGCAGGATCAGTTTGTCAGTAACCTGCTCAACATGGTATTAAGCTGGTAGGAAGCTTTCAGCCTCATCAGTCAACACGCTCTGACATCAAACCATTCATTCAGCTTCAAAGCCTCCATTAGGGAAATAACATAAATCCTCAAGAGGGAAGAGCTGTCTTTTGACACACGGCATCATGGAACTTTAATCCTGTTTCTCTGTCATGAGCTCCTTTGTTTCTCTGCAGATGCTGCACAATAAGCACGTGATGGTGCGAGTTGGAGGAGGCTGGGAGACTTTCGAGAGCTACCTGCTGAAACACGACCCGTGCCGCATGCTCCAAATCTCCAGAGTGGAGGGAAAGTTGTCTCCAGTCGGCAGCAAGTCCCCCAACATCAAGGACCTCACCCCTGACAGCTACCTGGTGGTGGCAGCAAACCATCGCAGCAAAAAGTAAAGACCCCAGACTGAAATGTTTTCAGTAGTAGAAGGAAAAAGACACCGTTGGTACAAATAGGGACGTGTGGACATGTCTCTGAACATTAAAGCTGTAAGCACAACATCCTCAGAAAGTTTAGTAGAAATGGTTTTGTATGTGATGTCAAAGAGTAGTGAAATTGATGCACATTTTGTAGTGAGTTTGATAATATGTTCCACATTTTATTTAGTTTAATAATACAAGAACCAGCTTTGAAAATTTAATCATAACATTAAAAAGCGGTAACTGGGGTAGAGGTTGTATATTTTCATGAAATGTCTTTTTTTCAGTTACTAGTTGTATTTTAAGCAATATATCCTAATAGCAAGTAGATTCTTCTTAGTTTTAGTTTTAGTACATTTAGCTCAGACTGTTCAGGAAAAGTCTGGAAATCAGTTCAGAATCCCAGAACTGCAAATTGGTCAATGATCATTGATATTTGCAGATGTAAAGAACGTATTACCAAAAGAAATGTATTAAACAAAGCTTTACAAGATTACCCCCTATATAGTATAATACTAGTCCACCAAATCTCTCCTGGTGACCAAACAGAGCTTTTCTCATTAAGATTTACAAAAGCAACGCTTTGATTGTTTACATGTTAAATAATGACTCTATGCAGTGCACATTTGTATTATTATGATGTCTGTTAATGTCTGTTAATTATTAATCAGAATATTTTGTGGTTCCTTTCATTGTAATTGTAAACACATGGACAATCACCTTTAGTAAATGCAGTATGTAGTTTCATTGAAATTACTGATAAAACCCGTCTTTGTTTTGTTAATTTGTTGTACTTTACTGACCTCTAGAGGCAGTTCAATGTTTTCAAATAAATTGCATATTACCACTCCTTTCTTATCTAACTCAGTCTAATTAATGTTATGTCAAATACTTTTAGTTAGAATTCAAGATAATGTGGCTATTTTCAGTTATGTTTTATAATTTAAGACTGTTATTAGAACAATATGTATGAAAAATAAGCTAAAAGTAAGACCAATTTCAGTTAATATTTATATTTCAGTAAGATTCTCAAAACTTGAAACATATCCACAAATCTCTATCATGAAGTCATACATACAGTCACATTGAATTCAAGTGTTTCTTTTCTAACAGAAAAACAATAATGACAAATGTCATAAAATAGTTGTATGTTGTGATACATATCATTGCATTGGTTAGTTTTGTTTAAATAGTTCTTTGCTTCCAAAATGCCTCAGAGATGTTTTTTACTTAATATCTGTCAACAGGGATTTTTTTTAAAATCCATGACTATGATTTTAAATGTTCTACCTCTAAATTTCTAAAATATTGTTCATGCTCTGACTGTAAATAATATTCTACCACAACTAACCATCTACTTTCTTCATATCTCACTTAGAAGGAAAAATCTCCCATTAAACTTTGAGGAAATATTGATGTTTATAAATTATATCCTTCTGAGACCCAGGAAAGTGAAAGTTTTAGCATTTTTACATTAAACAATTCTTTTAATTGGAAACGGCATAATGCAACCATTTTTTCAGATACATTTTTTAAATTAGTTTTATTTATTTATTAATGGAATGTCCTTTGCTGTGGACAACATTTTCTTTATGTAAAACTGTCAATCTTTTGTCCCCTATGGTGGACAAAAATGCATTGCTAGGTCTCAGGAGGATATGGACAAAAATATTGGGACACATCATGGCCACAGCTCACAAAGTGTCCTGTTCATGCTGGTTTGAGATTTAACTGTCAATATTTCCTTGAAGTTCAATGGGAGATAAATTTGTCCACATGGTGTGTATATATAATCTATTTGTAATCTATCTATCTATCTATCTATCTATCTATCTATCTATCTATCTATCTATCTATCTATCTATATATATATATATATA
>JAPQRP010000025.1:16908885-16934766 GCA_037367295.1 Apogon hyalosoma
AATTCCAGGTGACCCCACATGGGATCCCGTCCCTGAGGTTGAAAAGCACTACCCTAATCATAAAAATAAAAGTTTGCATTTTCTTCACTTTCATAGAAGAAGCTCTGAAATCACCTAGTTGTAACTTTAACTTTTTATTTCCCCCAAAAAATCACTCAAATCAATCTATGCAGTTTCATTCTGCAGGTCCACCAGTAGTGTGTCTGTACTTTGTGGCCAAAAGACACTTCTGTCAACTTAAACTCATTCTAATGATTATTAATAAGTAATGCACCTCAGTTGAGTTACATTTCAGAAAGTCAGAGGCTGTAAACCGTCCCATTAGTGTCAAGTATCAGAGGGTAAAAAAGAATTTTAAAGACTAGTTAAAAATGTATGAGTTCAGTAACATGAGAGTGGAGCTGGACAACTGGTATCGCCTTCATATTTTACTGATCTGAAGCAGAGTTATTTTCTGAAAACTGACACCAAATCTAAGGCTATAGCATAAATAATGATTTTGTTAAAAATGTGTAAACAGAAATAAAAATAAAACTACAATAAAACTTAGGAACTAAACAGAAGTGGAATTACAGATCAAATTGGCTGTGTTTTCACTTTTATTCCCAGTGTTCATGAGAATAAATCGATTTTGCACAATATGGGACCTTTTATAAACACTGGCTTTGTAAATCATATCAATGTCATTCATTCATCCTATCCTCATACTGCCAGAAAAAAACAAAATTAACACCAAAACATAAAAAAAAAGTCAGGTCCTCAAAATAAAAATGTACTTTGCTTTCAGAAACCTAAAAGAAAATCAAATTTAACAAATGTGAAGAGTTTTGCTCATAAATTGAGTGAGTTGACATATGATGTGACAGGTTCCTCTTTAATAAATAACAGCTGGTCAAAGTCTTCACTGTCGGCATCTCTCCTACATCATCTCTTTGTTTACTTGTGTGCGTTTTACAGGATCATGTCTTCAGGACAGCTTTATGTTTGTGCCACTTCTGGAGAGTCAGGCCTTCAGCTCCTCAGCGGCCGACAGAAACACTCCCATCAATCTCACCGTCAGCCATTCGACGACCTGGAGCTCCTCAGTGGGCAACAGTTTCCACTCTGGAGACACAGACAGTGACAGCGAACAGCACTCAGGTCAGTTCACCAACTGACCTGGTGAATCAAGCTGCTGTAGAATGATGCCTGTTTCCTCCTCACATGAAAACTATACAATCTACTTGATAGTAGTGATTGTTTTAGAGTTTTTATACCTGCTGACTCTATTGTCCTCGATATTAATGAGGACTGAAAAGTAGCTGAGGCCATCGGACATCAGATACACTCCTGTTACGACTCAGTGATGATTAGTGGGTTTCACTGCTCTGTGAACTTTTAGATCATTGAACCTTTACACACAGTGAAATATAAGTAGAATCTCAAGCACATGCAGTTTTGATATCATCTGCATGTGGCTCCCTCTCCACATTCTCTGCAATCAATGATTATTTTCATTGCCTACTTTAGCTGATGATTATTTTGTGAATTAAAGGATTTGTTAGGTTGTCAATAAAATTAGAATTATTCATCAGTGTTTCCAAAGTCTTGTTTGGTTCAAAGCCAAAAGTAATTCAGTCTACTGTCACATAGGAGGAAAAAAATATTATTTAAATCTAAATTAGTTTAGTTTATTCACAAACAAATGAAATACAAAGACAGTGACAAAAAATTAAAAGACACTGAAAAGCTTTCTTAAAACTAAAAGTGAAATATACAGTTACACATCCAGTTTCATAGAAAATATCTAAATGGGAAGGCAACTAAAGCTAAAAGTATGGATGATCCTAAATTAAAACCTACACATTAAACTAAACCTAAGTGAGCAGTCAGGTACATTTGAATTAATCAGTCAAGCCATTAGTTTAACGAGCCAGATGCAGTAAACACATGAAAATAACAGTAAATGGAAGTAACATTTCCATAGAACATTCTTCAAGATTTCAAGAAAAAGTTTGACAACCCCAACCACTTTGGGTATTAAAAATTAACTTGATTTAAGATGTTAGCTTTTTCCCCTTAAAAAGTTACTGAAAACATAATTTATTGGTTGACAGCAAATCAGTTAATTGGTTCATCATTACAGCTCTGTGATATTTACTTTCTGTCAGTTATTTGCAGTTTTACTGTGATGAACCATGATGGATCCTATAGTTTTATTTGCTGAAGTCTGTTATTGGGGGAAAAACATGTGAACTCAGCTAATGCCTAGTCCAAATCGGAAATCAGAATTATTGCTTAAAACTAAAAAAAAAAACAAAACAAAAAAAAAAAAGCAAAAAAAAAAAAAACACTTAAAAGCATTATCATGTTCAACAATCTGAGGATAATACTTACTAAATACAAACTAAATGTGAACATCAAGACTATCAACAAATAAACCTCTTGGATCAATACTGAATACAAATGTTTCTGACAGTGTGTCAGTTTCGTGCTGTAGAGTCGCCTCTCATCACCATCATGTCTGGGCTGAATACCCTTGGTACTTATAGTTTCCATTTCAGAAATATGTTGACCATCACTTAAACTGGGAGGGAAAAAAATTATGGTACAAGTGGAGGATTTTCATTTTGAGTGACATTCTTCTGCCCATTTGTTCATATTCTATCATGCCATCAACTCGCTGGTCTTGGTTTGAGGCTCAATGGTTGGTCACAAAATCCTGCACCACAAATGAATCAGAACCTGTTAATTCTACAGAACTGAGCTTTGAGGGGAATCTGGTCTCAATCATTTCTCCAATCTGACTGCACCAAATTAATCTTTCAGATATTAAAAACCATCTGAATTTTAATCACTTGAAAATTACTCAATAAAAAGCTGGTATGAAATGCTGCTAATGGCTGCATACTGACTGGTGCATAACTCAAAACCCTGATGTCTGGAGAAATTATGATTTAGAATCAGTGTAACTGATTTAAGACTGAGGTCATTTTCTCCCAGAAGTAAAATCATTGTTGATCAGTGTAATACATATACATATACACACACATATACACATAACATATATGTATACGTATACGTATACATATAACATATTCATTCATTTTCTGAGCCCACTTTATCCTCACTAGGTCACGGGGGTTGCTGGAGCCTATCCCAGCTACATATGGGCAAAGGCGGGGTACACCCTGTATGAGTCACCAGTTCATCGCAGGGCCATATAACATATACATATGCACATACACATACACATACATATACATATACATATACATATACATATACACATACACATACACATACATATACATATACACATACACATACATATACATATACATATACACATACACATACACATACATATACATATACATATACATATACATATACACATACACATACACATACATATACATATACACATACATATACATTTACATATGGGCCTGGTCAAATGAGTAACAGAGTGAGAAAGCACTCTGCAGCAATACTAATCATTCCATTTTTGTTTTTAAAAATGTATTTAGCAGCAACCATAACAGCTCAAACTGTAGGTCTAAGCAAGTACTTTAACATGCCATTAAGGAATAATAACCAAATACTTGATAAAAAAAAAAACATGAATTTATCATCACTGACAAAGTAACAGAGTGAAGAAAAATATACAGCAGTTATTCAAGGTTTGGAAAAAATACCAAAAAGTGCTGTTCCTCAAGGAAAGTACAAATATTTAGCAGACGACACTTTTCTAAATATACTGTATGAGAGGACATTAAATCCAAAAATGAAACTGATATGATTTTTATTTAAATTTTAAGACATTAATTCATGTTAACGCAGTGAGAATCCAAAAAAGTAATGGGGTGAGGTGTTTGTTCAGTGTGATACATTATAATAATAATTAAAGATTTTATTATCAGTCTTTAGTAACAAATGTTTCATTACTATATTTAATTCACATCTTTCTCCTGTTTTTTTGTTTTTTTTGTTTTTTTTAATAATAAATAGCATTCAAAATCATTATAGTATTTGATTATTATGAAATATAAGAATCGAAACAGGTATATATTTTGAACATATTTATTTACACATTGCTATTTACATTCTGAATTTATGCTGTGTACAATCATTTACAACCTTTACTGTTCTTAATTTACACTGTATTCTATTTACATAGAATTTGTATTTTTCTTATATATCCAGTTGTATAAATGGTACAAATTAAACAAACACAGTTTTAGAAACTAGATATATATGTCTTTCATGCTGAGTAATCAAAAATATTGTTTTAGAGAAAAAAGAAATTGACCCTGATGTTTATTTTCACTTGGCCAGGCCCATATCCATACACTGTACACATGTTTTAAGTTCATGTTCATTCTTTTGATGCAAAGATAATGTAACTCCTAACTATTGATTTTATTATTTTCATTTTAACAGCCTGATGTATGTGTGTGTCGTTATTCATGATTAGTGACATGCATGTTAGAAATGAATGATGCAAAAACCTCTTGTAACTTGTAATTATTGCTGTGTTTGTCACCATATAGACCACAGGGTGGCAGTATTTTATTTTCTTAAATCCCTGCTCCCTCTGCAGAGCTGTCATCTGACCTACATCTCTAAACTAACAGGCAGGAATGGAAAAGATAACATTTTAAACGGGAATGACCATATAAGTGTTGGTTGGTTATTTATTTATTCATCAGCCCAGTGGTGGACATACATTTCAGTGACTTTTTGTAGGGGTTGGCACGCACAGCCCTACCACCAGTCTTCAATAAACCTCCGAGCAGTGGGAGGAGGAGAGGCGTGCTGAGCAGCAAGAAAGCAGATGGTATTTGCATCTACGACAGATGCCAGACTACTCCCAAGAATACCATCACAGACAGAGATTGATATTTAAAGAGTGAGACCACAAACAAGCTGCACACAGTGTTTTTGTGACCGGGTGAAGCCTGACCACATCACAGCCCCCAGCTCTGAGTCTGCTCACACACAAACTGCATGAACATCACAGAGGGTTCACTCATGGAGATTTCAGATCCTGATTGGAGGAATGCTGGTTGACATTGAGACTAATGACCTTGTATATACACCATGACAAGATCTTTATTTGCTTAATGTAGTGATTAAAGCTCCATAGACAGTGTGATAAGGACACGGCTGTGGATGTATGGCATTCTTAGTTGCAGGTTTTGGTCTTACAATAAATTTTTGATTTATAGTATGCCTCCTATTCCATTTTCCATGATCTGTGAAGCACAATAAAAACAACTGATAACATCAACACAGTGAAAAGGGTATCATCATCATCAATAATGGATTTAAAATGGACTGTCAGCAGAGCAGTAAAGCAGATGCATTGTTATTTTTAATGCATTACTCTTTTTAATAGGACTGTTTTCTCATTGTTGCCCTGCATTTATAAAAAACAAGAGGAAGTTTGAACCCTATAAAGCCCTCTACATGATCGGTGTGATCTTTTTTATCTTGAAAAACCTGATGTATACAATTAGATACATGCAATACACAGATAATTCACCAGGGGGGAAGACTTTGTTCACCAGTCCTTTCCAGTGACACACAAGACTGTCATTAATGAGGAAGGAGGCAGAACTTTGACAATCTTGAAAAGGAAATACCAATTTGTTAGACATGTTTGTGTTATATTATGTTTTTGTTTGTTCACACATAATATTTGAGCATTGAGACCCATTGTATCAAATATGATACAACATTGAAACTCATACATGGTAACTGATATTTGAAAACATTTTGGGGAAGTTGCTAAGAAGGACCAATAAAAGCTCCAGTTTCAAAGAACTAGAATTTTCTGTCGATGATTTACAGGTTCAGGCTTTACAGGGTTTAAATCAGGTCTGGCCAACAAATTAGTGCTGCTGCTGGTTTTAGCACTGGGCTGTTAAATGATACTGCAGCCTTTTTGCTTTTAATGACAGATAAAACATTTGTTTTTCTCTCCCTGCCACCACAGCAGCAGTGTCAGCTGCGCTGAGCTGGCAGTGCTGTGGTAGTAACCCATAGTATTGATTGTTTGGAGTATTTCTCACAGGCATCCGGCTTTTAAACGCCTCTAACAAAATAAATGTCTCATGCTAGGAAAAAGACAAATAAGTACTTACTGTTTAATGTATTTTGATATTTCTTTGCCCTGCAGTTTATCTGCCTTAACCGGTGAATTTCCCTGTTGTGGGATTAATAAAGTTCATTTTATCTCATCTTCTTTATGCAAAATTACCAACAAAATCAACGGTTTGTTGAAAGGATTAGCAGGCCTACCAGTTTCATGAGTTTTTATGTATCATGTGTTGTTGTGCTGGTTAAGTAAAAGATTGAGCCATTTTTAAACTGGCTTCAAATGTTTTCATCAGTCCAAACATCATAGTTCAATGCAAAGACATTGGGCTGTGTGTTATTATTATTATTCTACTAATGTCTACATGTGTGGATATGTTGGTACTGCTTCTTGCTCTACAAGGGTACATTTTTTTTTTTAATTTTCTCTGGAAATATTGTGTTTTAGTTGTGCTGTGATACTGTTGGGTCACTCACAGTAGCCTGTCCGTGGGTACAAAGGCTCTTCCATAGGTGGCTCCATCGGACCCACATCTCAACAAGAGTAAAAGGAAAAGATTGATGAACGAATCAATACATGCCCTTGTCGGTCCATTTGAGATGTGCTGCTCCTGGTAATTTCCCACAGCTTATTTTGAGTCAGTAAATCAGGACGGAGCGGGATGTCCATCTCAGGACCTCCCCTACCGCCCGTCACCATGACAACAGCCGTGGATGGTGGCGGATGGGGAGCGGAGGGGGGAGCATGCGGAGCTTAGACAGGTGTTGCTGGGGGTTTGCGCATCGGCCGTGATATCGCTTTGCAGGATGGGAGCTGCGAAAACACCTACGCAACCCTACCATAGTTTCCCATGTATTCTGCAATTTTGCTTTTCGAAATACGGAATTTAATTAACGCTGGAAACCAAGTGAACGTCGCAATGGTGCACCACTCGGGCTCCATCCAGTCCTTCAAGCAGCAGAAAGGTTGGTGACAAACATGACAATGTCACGTCCAGTTATGACTGAGTGTGAACTGAGGGAGAAGAACAGCGACTTTTCTCCTCTTGTTGAGTAGTTTGTGATGTGGAAAGGTACTCAGGGGTATCGGACTGTACTTATTGTGTGTGACGCAGAGTTGGAGGTCTTTGAACCTCCTCCTCCTCCAGGGATGAAGCCTGTTTCTCAACCTTGAGCGCTTTGGTATTTCATCCTCTACTTTATATACGTTGACCACAGTGGCTGTACAATAACAGACTACAGAGATCTAACGGCAGCATTTACCTCTGTGCGTCATATTTGCATATAACGATATGGAAAACTGCTGTAATTGTGAAATATCAAATATCACTGTCAGATATATCCGAGTATAGTTGCACTTATTTGTCTAAAATAGAGGATGGTTGCAGTATGCAGCACAGAGAACAGACATGACCTTCTTTATAATTCAGGCAGTCCTTTTTTTAGTAACAGCTGAACTTGGAGTGATATGAACCACACTCAGACAAGTCTGTGCGCATCAGCTTTAACACATCTGCTTTTATTCCATAGTACAAAAGCAGGTGGGGATTAACATATGTATTGCAAGAATTACTCACTTTCACACTGAGTTCGTGTCAAAGTTGAAAGAATGCTCCTCACTTGTCAGAAACAGCTGCACCCAGGATTTGAGGTTTTAATGCACATTTTGATGCAGTCAAAAGGAAAATGCATCTTCAGTTAGCACATTATTGAGAAAGCAATATACAGCAAGTTACCAGCTCATGTTCATGTCCATTTAGTTTTTATTTTTAGCAACAGCTGAGAAAAAAATAGTCATTTACCAACCTTCACATCACAAACTTGTTCTTAACGCCTATAGATAAATAGCTGGGAAGTCATTAATTAATGTCTTGCAGCACAGCTAAATTGCAGCACACCATTGCCCAGTATTGATTTCAGAGCCAAAGTTTTTTTTTTTTTTTTTTTTTTTTTACTAAACATTAGAACTTCTTAAACACTTAGTGTAAATTATTCAAGAATTGGCGTTCTAAATTTAGAAACTAGTGGTAAAGAAAGTTCATAACATTATGCTGACAGGCTTGTGAGTGCAGTGTTTATTATGTGGCTGAAAAGGATGAAAGGGCTTCTAAAGAGAGGATGCTGGGCTGAGTGTGTCTGAGAGATGCTCTGCTGAAGAGGTTTTTAGATCTGCTGTCGCTCATTTCACTGGTGATGGATGAGAACAAACAAAACTAAACATAAAAAGAAGGCAAATTAGGATGTAGGACCTTTATATCCACACTAGGGCTTCTTTTTTATGTCGCCATCTAATAAGCTTTTACTTGTATTACGCTGTGGATTTATAAACATAAGAATTTTACTTCAGAAATAATCATGTCTTTGTGTATTTTTTTTTATCATAGAAAATTGTAACTTGTAAATATCGCACCTTGAGCCACTTTGTATTTAAATCCAGCCTAAAGGACATGCAACTTAGGTTTTAAGACACTAGTTTTAGTGCAAATCTGACTTTAGGCTTTAGGGCCCTCTCAAATCAATATTTCAGGGATTGCTAAATGCACCATTAAATTGAAACCAAATGGGATAAATTTTGGCTCAAAGTCCTGCAGAGCAACACTCAGAAATGACTGCACTTCCTGAAATACAATCAGCAACGCCTTATGAGAGCATTAAAAGATGTAGAGCTGGAGGTGCTGGCTCACCTTTGGATAGCTCAGTGGAGCTTTGTGTTGATGTGCAGATGAGGTGGAAGGCTGTGCAAATATTACTGGAGCTAAGTCATTATTTCTTAATCAGTAATCAGTAAAATCTAAAAAAAAAAAATTGCTGATGAAGCCAATCCACTTGGATATACTATTGGAGTTAATAACAGAACAGAGAGATTTACACAAGAGACAGATTGTGATATTTAACATGAGATGTGCGCATATTGTAGGTGAGTTTCCTCGTTTTATTTTAATCTTTTAAGCTGTGGAAAAGAGAAAACACAGATATTTGGACATCAAACATCACGGTTTTAGGATTTATACATAAGTTGGCAGTTTAATCATAATCTCACATTTATAACGTCAACAGAACATCACATTATCTACTATACTTCTGTACTTATGTATTTTCAGCCATTCAATACCTTTATTACCTTCGCCAAGGAACGGCAGAGGTTACGTTTTCATCCAGGTTTGTTTGTCTGTTAGCAACATAACTCAAAAACTTACGGACGGATTTTCATGAAATTTTCAGGAAATGTTGATACTGGCACAAGGAAAAAAATTATTAAATTTTTGTGGTGATGGGGAGGGGAGCTGATCTGCCTTGGTGGAGGTCTGTGCTCTCCGAGTGCTTTTGTATTTATGATAGTCTTATTAGAGACAGATGGGTGTTACATGCAACACATGTTTGTCTGTAAACAGACTTTGTGGTTTAAAGGTTACATCCTTAAAACTTTTAGTAGTAGTCTTTAAAATAATAGCCTTACTTGTACTGCTCTGTAGAGCTATAAAACAAGAATTATATTGGGATATAAAGTTCTATCGTGCCAGTTATTGAGAGGTCAGCTCATAGTGGAATTTTAAAGGCTGATAATAATAATAGATGTAAAAGATAGTTTGGAGCTGGAAAAACTAGCTGAATTGGCTCCAATCATCCCATCTCCCCAAAATTTTAACACTTAAAATCTATTACACAGGTTTCAGTTTATTGTTGAAATGAGCATCTAGAGTAAAAGTAATGAAGACATGAAGAAATAAATGCCACTAATAAGAAATGTAAAAAAAATGTGCAAACCTACTTCTTCAAAGGCAATATTTTCACTGTGGAAGCTTGATATTTACTATTATGCTAACACTGTTTGTGAAATATCCTATTCATTTATTGGATAAAATGACTGACCTGTCTCTATAATTATTATATAAGCAGTTTATTATTGGATTAATTATTATATTATGGATATAATTTGTTTTGTCTTTGGGGATTATTCTGTTTATTTTGGCAGACAGTAGCTTTTGTTGTTTTACCTTTATTTACTTTTCCTTTTGTAGTTGTTTTGAATGTTATGCTGTTAGATTCAGAAATTATTATATTATATTTATATTATATTATTTTAAGGCCACTAATTGTATAATCCACAAATAACCATCTGGTTTTTTCAACTTTCAATCAGGACAAAGAAAAATCACACTTTCAACTTGGAATTATAATGAGCGTCATAGTGTTATAGTGTTGTACATCAAACAAGGCGGTGCTTATATTTCTACTAGAACTATAGAAAAGCAGCGTAAACAATAAACTTCAGTCATTCTTTAAGATAAGAACCGTTCAGCTGAGTTTAATACTGCATTATGTGCTACTATGTGTATGTTCTTGTGCATGTTTGTGTTTGCCAGTGGGTCGGTTCAGTGGTCGCTGAAGGACTGTACATACTGTCCTCTGTTAGACCAGCGTTTTTAATATGTGTACAGACAGTGAGTGTGTATTCTGCTTAAGTGTGTGTGTGTTTGTGTGTAAACCTTTGGTTACACAGTTCTAAGCAGGCCACCTGTCCTCTTATGCAAGTAGACAGATGGTTTTATAGATACTGATATCATTTTGAGGACAGATTTGGGGGGAGCATTGACTGTTGCACATATACAGCGTCTTCAAACAGTCGACTTTAGAATGTAAAGCAGCCAGTTGTTGTTCCATATTGTCTGGAATTAGTATGCCTTGAAGACAAATGGTTTACAAGATGAGAAGCAAGGAGACTTTTGCTTTGTGTGTGATCTGGCAGTTTCCAGCTTTAACACTTTCACAGTCTTTAAATAGTGAGCACTCGTTTTGTTGCTAGGTTATAAGAATGATACAGGCTGAAGTTCCACCAAAGCTGAAACTTGTACAGTTTGATCACAGCTACAAAACAAACAGAGAACCTGTTAGAATTATGGAAGAACAATGTTCAACCTAATGCTTGTACTTCTGCAGTGAAACAGTGCAATCCCTAGGTACACACTGGTGAGTTGTGTATATGCAGACACAGCAGAGGCTTTGCAGAAAATCCAGTGACGTAGAAGAAACATAAGCAATCTGGGACCAAAGAAGATAGTGTGACGTTAAAGGAACAGGGAAATGTGGAGATTGAGAGGGACAGAAGTTGTTTAATCTGATCAAATGATGCAACCCATGCAGGGGCTGTGCCAGGATTGTATAATAGGGTCCTGAACTGTTGCAACCATGGGTAGTGCCATCTGCTCAGAGTTGTATTCACGGTCAGACTGCTGGTTTAGCTGCACGTGACAGACAGACAGACAACAACAAGCATGTCTGGAGCCTGTTACTACGTCATCAACATCACCGTTTCCCCTCAGGTTCCAAAAATCCAATTACATTTGATATAAATCTCCTATTCAAATAGTAAAACAGAACATCCTTTCAACAGTGCTTTATGTTATAAGTCCACAAAATGAAACAAACTCTCACTTCATTATGTAAAAACAGCTGCATTTTGTAACAATATGTAGGATTTTGAAGGCACAAACATGAATGCAATATGTAATAAATGTCTTCATGTCAGAAATAAATTGTTATATGCTGCCATGCTCATTGCAATATTGTGGTGCATTTTGTTAGAGCATTATATTAACTATGTAGCTTATTGATATTGTGCAGTGAGCTGGTCGTTTAATAAAAATAAATCCAGATGTAGGATGTAGTGGTTGATGATCACTACATGGGGCCTAATTTTACTGTAATGGCTGATTTGCTGTATATTTTTCCACTTATTTCACAGCTTTTTATAAAGAAGTGTGTGATCAAAACTTACCATAGCAACAGTCTGTTACGTATATAGAATTAACAGCCTCTAGATCATCATCACTGACCAATTAGAATCTCATATTCAACACAGCACATAATATTACTCTATACATCCCAGTATGACTCACACTGACTGGAAAGTCATTTTAAAGCCGTACTAGCCGATTGTTTTCTGTCAGGAGATACACATAGCTCTGCAGTTAATCAGGATTATGAACATTTTACACCATTTTGCACCAGAAAAGACCATTATTAAACCGTACATGGCTCAGGAGGTAGAGCGGGTTGTCCAATGACCAAAGGGTTGGCAGATCTAATCCCCCTCTGTCCTAGTCAGTCCGTTGTGTCCTTGGGCAAGACACTTCACCCTCCTTGCTTATGAATGTTCAGCGGTGGTCAGAGGGGCCGTTTGGGCCATTTGGTGCGAATTGCCCCAGGGCAGCTGTGGCTACATATGTAATTTACCACCACCAGAGGGAGAATGTGAGAGCGAATGAATAATGGATCAATAATGTAAAGCGTTTTGGGTACCTTGAAAAGCACTATAGAAATCTAATCCATTATTATATTATTGTGGTCAAGCTCATTATAGATGCGCATTTATACATTAACTGCGGAATTCAGTGAAAAACAATCATTTTATATAGTCTAACAATGCTTTCAGTGGGTTGCTAATCTGCAAACTACTTCAGATATGCCATTTGTTAAATAAAACACAACATTTTAGACAAAGATTTTGTGATTTAACATACCATCTGAAATTTCATAAAGTACATTTAATGGGGGTAATAGAAGGTTGGCGAAGCGACTTGCAACAAGAAATTATTGACTGATGTGCTCTTGAGCGAGGCACTTAACCTCCCATTTGCTTCCCGGGTGCCTGATATAGCAGCGAGTTCCTGCATGTGATGGGTTACATGCAGAAGGTCATTTTTCAGTGTGTTTCATGTCTGCATGTATGATATACTGAAAAATAATGATTTTACTTACTTTACTAACTATGAACACTTGAAGTTTCTTTAACAACAACAAAAAAATCTGTACAATGCAAAACAGATAACATTATAAGAGACCCATAACTCATACCTCATATACTAATGTCAACTCAGGTCTTCATCCACTTAGTGTTTTTGCTGAATTGCTGCTTTAGTTTTCACTGTGAGACCACGACTGTGTCCAGCACATTTCTAGAGTCTCATTATACTAATAACACTGTCATCATCGTAAGTCAAGTTGAGGCTTTTAGCTTAAGATTCCCTGAGGTAGATGATGTATATTCATGAGATTTTTATATGAAAGAAAGCTGATCTTGCTTTTATGTTACAACTTAAACTTACTTCAAGGGCAATTGCTTAGAACATCTGTCTGGGAATTTAATGTAGATTAAAAAATAATATGTCCAGCATCCATATGTTGTAATAACCACTGTAATATATAATGATTTATTACAAAATGTGGGGAAATTTGTACAAAATGTGGTTGATTTTTTTCAAAATTACATAATGAATCCATTCAATGAAGTTATTACATAATGGGGTGTTTTTACATAATTTGTCAAAAGAATCAAGAGGGTAAATCATTTTACATCACTGCAAATTCTGAATCTGTGTGAACTCTAATTAGTTGCTTTATGTTTTAATCACACATAATCTAGTTTCAGGTCAAGCCAATAAGCTGGTTTCTGTAATTAAGACTGCCCTCATTGATTCCAGGATGTTGGGCGTCATTATAGTCACTTACACTAAGCCACTTGACAGTAATTCAGATTAGTGTTGGTTCATAACTCATGGTAATCAGATGGATGAGTGACCGGAAAGACACAAGTCCTTATGTAATTATGTTCAAGACGGAGGTTGAGAGCAAAGGAATATTTATAGATGCTGTTTGGAGATTTTTTTTTTTTTTTTGTGAAAAGATAAACAATCAGGTACTCGCAAACCTAGTGAAATGTGTCGACAGATAATTTGTCAAGGTGTGTTTTAGAACATCTCTTTACAGCCTAGATCACAGTATTTCATGGTGTTTTAGGTTTTATTACCTCATTTCTGTCTTTTAATATGGGCCCCCATAGAACACACTCAAATTATTTTATTCTAAACCACCTTTTTGTGCTGTCCTTTGAAAATCTTTTTAGTTTTACTAACTATGCACCATGTAGAACAATGCACAGAAATGGCATGTGTATCTTGCGATTCAACATTTTTCTTTCACCATATTTTAATAATAATTGCTCTTGTTTCAAATGATTCATATTTTAATTAGTTTCAGTGTTTTTTCTGTCTTGTCATATTTTTGCTGTTATTACCACTGAATATGTTTCCTTTAAACTGTATTTGTTAGGTTTACTGCTTCCAGAATTAACTGTTTGTACTACCATATCTTTTCTCTTGCAAATGAGGCTTTCACCTCAGTATATTCAGAAATTAAATAAAGGTTATAATAATTTAAAGATTTATGAGCAAAATCTCTTAGAGGAATGACTTGTGGTGACTAAATTACTCTTACTAAAAGATTTTATTAAATTTGTGGGAGCTTAAATCAGTGGGAGGAACATCAGATTGTGAAAATACACATTTTCCTTCTGCAGCTCTCTCATCTCAGTCCAAACCAAAAGGCTAAATACTGTATAAATACAGTTGACCTGATGCTGTTTCACTCTGGAGGAGATATTTTGTTTAGGGGTGTTGAGGAGGTGAGCTGTAGAGTCTTGTCAAACTGAATCTCAACATCTACTCTAAGGTGATTAGGTGGAATTTCTTTCCACCGATGCCAAAAAACTATCAAGCGTTTGAGCTTTCACTTTAGAACCAGTAAGGCTCAAAACTTCTATCATTTTAACAGGTATTTTATATCACAGTAACGGTATATATCAACAGTTGATTGTTCTGGAAATTAATTCTAGATTTATTTTTTTGTAAAGTTCTTTTGTGGAGTTTTTCCTGACTTGAACTGAGGGTTTAAAAACAGAGGGTATTGTATATTGTACAGATTATAAAACCCTTGGAGGTGAATCTTGGATATGAGATACTGGTCTATATCCTCCTGAGACCGAGGAAAGTGAAAATGTTTGCTTTTTTACATTAATTAATTGTTTTGATTGAAAAATGCATAATGCAACAGTTTTTTTCAGCTACATTTTTTAATTAGTTTTATTTATTTATTTATTTTTTTAATGGAATGTCCTTTGTAATGGACAGCATTTTGTTTTAACTAAAATTGTCAAACATTTGCCCCCTACAGAGGACAAAAATATATGCTGGGAGGATATATATAAAAAATGGACATAAATAAGATTGAAAATGGTCTAAAATCTCAAATTACTACCCTTAAACATACTTCATCATATCTGATTAGTTTGTTTTCTATATAGAACTTTCATAGAGAATAACTTTCATACACATAGAGCTGCCATGATTTATAAATTAGGTGTCGACTAATAATAGGCAACTTTGATATGTATGATAATAATGTGTTTGAGTGATTTTCAAGGAGAAAAGTTGGACATTCCTTAATGCCAGCTGCTTAAATGAGAATATTTTGTAACAAGACATTTGAGGACATCACCTTCACTTTAACATTTTTCAGTTTTCTGACATTTTATCGATCAAACATTTAATGAAGAATATAAGCGACAGGTTCATCGACCATAGTAATAACTATTAGCTGCAGAATTATCCTGTTCTGAGCAATGTTCACTCTGATCCTTATTTGTTTGTGTTGCTTTCATCCTCATTTCTTCCCTGCATCTGTGTGGGAAAAATGCAAAATGCCCAAATGAGAATATTGTAGTAAAAAGTGTGGTTTAAACCTATATATAAACAAAACCTATTTTTATAAATCATCATATTGCAAAGCCTTACCTGCACTAAAGATTAATCAGATCCATGCATAAATGTTATTGGTTTGTTATTTATCTTAATGTAAAATATATTTTAATAATTTTCAATATCTGGTGAAACACTCTGGTCATTTAACATTTTTTATTCTCATTAGTAACTAGGCTACATCAGCAAGAGTGGAAAATGATATTAGTGTCCCTCGAGTACTAACAATGTAATATAAGATATGGGTTGCATATTCAGTGGCTCTTAATGATGCTGCTTTAAATGCTTGGTGTGAATTGAGTGCCATCTATGTGTGCTTTGATACTGCGCCAGGCGGAGTATGAAACACACTCTAATTGCTTGGAGAACGCGAGAAGCTCCCAGCCTCGTCCTAGGCCTGCCTCCACGTGATAATTTTTATAAACGCAGCAAGTGCAGCAGCGTTTTGGACCTTCTTCTCTGCTGCTTGTTTTACCCTCTTGCCCAGTTTCTACAGCAGTGATTCCCTTGAAATGCACCGTAATGTCTGTTGTTCTCAAAAAGGTCCTGACGCAGAATGTTCCTTGGTTAAAAGCCGTGATGCTGAAAGTGCTGTGAGCTCAACAGGGATGAATTATTGAAGGTGAAGAATGAGGAAACATAGATGCATGATGGGAAACAGCCCACTGACCTGAATTCACTGTTGGTTACTTTCCACTTCATCATCACTCCTTCAGTGATTGTAGATCTAGGGGTGTTGTGTTAATCAAACCAGATAATGGTTTTGCTTCTTTTTGGATGATTGACTAATTATAAAATCTGTGACACTTCCAATACAATATATATTCTTCATGCTTGCAGTTTCCAGTTGGCTCAGAAATAGCTACACAGAGAAACAGTGCCGCCAAAGATAGAGTCACTTTATCACACAGAACATAAGAAGCTGTTAAACAGAACAACTATGCTTTATTTTAATGTCTCTCCAAAAAACAGATATGTATATTCAGTACACAGTATACCAATTCAATATATATTTATTATATTAGGCCCACACACATGCAAGGAACAAACAATCCTTTTAATCTCACATCATAAGACTGCTAGGGACAGGCTCCACAGGACACATCCAAATCCCGATCACGACCTTCCCTAAAGCTCGTCCAGCTCCCCCTCGGCTCAGCCCGAGTGGGTGTTTGTGAGAGCACACACCGGATTGCCGTCAAGGCTCTGTGTCATGCTGATACAGGAGAATTTGGAGGTGTTTTTTCCACATCACCTCACAGCAAGCATGTTCACTCCCTGTGCCTCTTGATTGGTTCTTTTCTCTGTGTCTTTTTTATCAGTCCTCACTGACAGCCTATACTAAGACACACACACTCAGACATGCACTTAGAACCCATTGAAATACACAGGATTAACTTACTCCCGATAAACCAGTTTTAGCCAGTGCACAGCAAGATTAAACACAGGATTTCACATTAGATGAACTATTTATATATTTATATAGACTTACACAATGCGCTGTGTTCAGAGCATAATGCAAAGCTGCCCTGACTCTGGGGCAGAGTTCACAGAGTCTGCATCAGAAAATGAAGGAAAAGCTTTAGAACTGGACAGTGATTGTCAGATCGACACTACTATGTCTTTTATATGTTACATTATATTCTCACAAATTGAAACTTTATTGGACCAGCATTTCTTTATCTACTCGTACTTATAAATTTCCATGGAAGCAATTTCACACAACACCAACCTCGTCCAATTTGTTGGTCTATTTTAAACTTTGAGGGTCCTTAGGGACCTCAGAGCCTCACAACAGGCCCATTAACTCACTCAGCTCAGATGCACTGCATCATCTCAAACAAGCTGAGCCTTGCCCGTGGCTGTTGGGATTATTTCACCCACCTTTGGTCCAGCACAGGCAGGTTTTTAGGAGAACAGCTGTGGTGCTGTTCTCTACAAACTGATCACTTTAACAGAGGGAAGTTAGGTTTTCTAATTGCACAGCTTTATTAAATAAAAATGCATCCACTCGTCAGTCTAACCCACAGGGAACAGTGAAATTATGGCATTTTATGCCTGTGGCTGTATGCGCTTACAGTTTTCACAGATTTATCTGCCTGCCATAAAGCATGTGGTCTCTTGCTTAGAGAAACAAACCTTCCACACTGGACCATAAAAATCCTGTTTTCTTAAATGTCATTGCAGATGTAATTGCCACAGTAAGACACAATAGCTCTAACTGGCAGTTCAGTATCGATTTAAAACATAGGATGATTGAAATATGAAAAGCTGCAGAGGGACTGAGAGCTTGTGAGTGTCATAGCAGAATCAGGACTTCCACAGTTTTCACTCTCTGTCTTCGCTGTACCACTTAAAGCTGGTGATCACAGTTTTCACCCATTCCATATCTGTAGGGCTGCACAGGAAATAAACAGTGTGGTTAGTGGCTCCCCTGGGCCAGAGGACTCACATCTTTAACTGGCTCCATTCTCGCCAAAAGCAGTGGGAAATCCCATTGAGATCAATGTCATGAGAATGAGTTATTGCAGAGCTCGCAGTGCCTCCGGATAAAGAGAGTGAATTATCAATGCAGCCGAATATTTCACAAAGGTCACTGTGTAAATTCCTCAGTGGAGGTGAATATAAGTCACGTTCCCGTTCAAAGAGGGGGCTTTTATTTCATGTATGAATACATGAGGAGCTGCAGTGCTGAAGCTGCTGCCTGGAGTGAAGGTCGACTTCAATGCCCTGCTCTCACTGCTGGACATTCATTATCATTATTAACCTCTGTGGTTCTCTTTGCAATTCATCACTGCACTTATCTTTTTACCCTGAATCACTCACTTGACAATGCTGTCAGCCCCACTATCACTTACTGGTTTTTCCTGTGAACTAACCTTGAAAACGACCTCAGCACATGTTAATGAAACAATGCTCATGAAATAACTAACAGTGAGTGTTATGATGACATGTATATTAGTTCAATCAAGTACACTATTAACAATTTTGGATATAGGTTGAATTTGCATCATCATGCAGCTTGTTTTCCTGCATTGAGCTATGTGGTTTGATGAAAGGGGAGTGCTAATGGTTTTAATGCACTCCAGTATGAAGGACAAACATTATTCCCACCACTGGAGCCCATAACTGGACACTTCAGTAGATGACTGAACTGATTTCTCCCTCCCTTATTTCCACAGAATCCATAATGTCAGTTGATGCTCTGAATCTGTTAAGTGCCACAAATAACCTTCTTTCTCATGACTGAGTTTAGTTTATTTTTTCAGAGGTGTCAATTTACAGTCTATTAAAAACTACATTAGTCCAGAAGCTGTTTCTGATGAGTTGTTTCAAGAAATTCACATCAATAATTGAGTCATTAATTATGAATCAGTGGTTTGTCATCAGCGCCTTGGACACACACTGATAGACATAGTGTGAACTAATCGAATATGATCTCTAAAATATCGACTATACATTATATAGAGAATGTATGAGTATATTTGCCATATTTGCCATGCATTTGTATTTTTCTGTAGCCTCGCCATCATATGTTATGTATAAAATTAGGTGATTTGATGTTTATGAGTCATTCATTAGTCTTACTAACATGAATGATGATAAATGTGTTTATAAATGCATCTGTCTTTTGTGACCAGAGATGGAGGAATATAAACACAATGGTGATTAGATTTATTTCTGTATTACTAAAAGATGAATAACATATTATCTTAATGATAATTACATGCTAAATAAAGTGTTGTATCTCTTGTTTTTTACTACAAAATTGGAAGAAAAAAGTTATCTCCTCTAGAAGACATGACATAATTAGGACATTGCTGACAAGTAATGTCCAATCCCATTAATACGTCCAATTAATTACTTATTTCATGCCCTTAAAATTCCAATGCTATTGTGCCAAATTTGCTCCAGCAGCTCTCTCCACTGCCTTAGATGTAATTTAATAATTTCCCAGCAGACTCTTTGCTATTCCTCAGAGCTTCCTGAGAGAGCAGAGCCTTTGTGTCTTCACTCTAAATGACCTCTGTCCTCTTCCTCTGCCCTTCTCCACTTCAGGCATGCACAACAGCATCAGCGAGATACTGAAGGAGAAAAGCCTGAAACCGTCTCGTCGCAGCCTTCCCTGTTTAGCCCAGAGTCAGACGCATCCCATCAACCTCAACCACTTCTTGTCTGTGCCTCTGAGTCCGGATCCCAAACCAGAAGTCGAGGTTCTGAGTCAGAGCTTCAGCACCTCCTGCAGCCTCCTCCCCCCACAGACAGGTCGGTTCACCAAATGGATGCCTCTCCACGTCACAAACTCGCCAACACGTTCCTGAAGTTGTTGGTGGAGGAGATGAATGCTTCAGTGAGCGAGCAGCTGTATCAGTTTACACCCAGGATTTGTTTAAAGGCATCTGCAGGGGCCATGTAATCACTCATTTAATGAAAAAGAAATGCAATTAAGTTTCAGCCTACGCAGCAATGGTCTATCATTAAGCAACTGAAAACTATTACCTATACATCTGATATTCACATTTTTCAATATTGGATACTGGATTTTTTTTGTACCATGTCTTTAAAGAAATATCTGTAAAACAAACGGATAATTTAATATATACAGACACCTTGTTGTTAGATTGATTAACTTGGTTAAATCAGCCCATCAACAATAAAATATGTCCTTAGGGGACAGAGTGTTTTGTTGTATCTGATATAGACCTTTTTCAGTAGCTGATGTCTGTACTTTTTATCCAATATTGTCAAAAAGAAATATCTGTAATAGTATATCTATAAAACAAATGAGTAATTGAATGTATTGATGAAATAATGACGCACACACGGGGCTATCTGATTGGTTAAATTTCACGTGTAACAGCCTATCAACAATGAAATGAAACGAAAACCTCTATTTAATTGCCATTACGGATTATTTGCAAATCAAAAACTGAAAAAAAAAATATTGATGAAATATTGTGTTGCTCATCCGCTAGCCTATTAAATTCAGCAGACATGGTTTTATGTTGAGTTGCTCTAAAAGTTGAATTAAGATTTTACTACGGCTGTATGTCAGATCCCATTATTATTTATTGGCCTTCGTTCAATGCAGAAAAAAAATCCAGATTATTTATGTTATTATATTTACTATTTATGAAATCTGCCAACTATTTTCAGCAAAATCACAGAAAAAAGTTATGTAGATTATCAAATTGTTAAAATACACAAAAATATAAAGTGTACTTGCACATTTCACTTACATATCATTAAAATTATTAAATAGCTAATAAACCAGTTCCTCACTATATATTATGGCTTGCAGCATGTGAGACCCTGACTAATACTTTTACTTATAGAGGTAATCAGTTTAGATTAATATAAAAGTGTTATTAAAATGTGTAGCAAAATGGCAATAAAACAGCTATTTCAGCATCACAGGTTTGAAAATACTGATCCAACTGGAAAATATTTAATTGAATTGATGTGAGGTGATCCAAGGGACATAAATCTCTAAGCTGAACTCAGTCTGATCTTTTCACAGCTGTTCATTGTGGCATTTATTACTTTGTCATTTACTTCACAACCATATTTATTAGTTTTTCTGGGATATCTAACAATATGAATTGGAATAAAATGACATAATGTAATTTTAGGATGCAGAAAAGTCCTGTTGTGTAGATATTAACATATATGATAAAGCCTAGACATATCAGAAGATCCTTATATCACCCATATGACAAGTGGAGGTAGAAATGCCCCCTATCAAGTGGCATGCTTAATTCATGCTGGGTCACCTGTTTTAGATAAAATACACATTTATCCAAACACATTTTAACCTTTAAAGACCAAGAGCTATTTTTTTGGGAACTTCTAAATTATTTTTTCTTCTGCATCTAACCTTTCCCAAGTGATTTATTACATATTTATTATAATATCACCCTGCACATTTTGCATTTTTCTGTGAAAATCAGGTCATTTCCTGTATTTAATTTACTAATCATGTAGATGTTCATAAGAGTTTAGAGTAAAATCAAAAGTTATTATATCAAAACAGAGAAAACTGAAGAAAAGGTGTGTTTTGCAGCAAAATGTATCATTAACTGAGCATAAGAGCAAGTGTCTACAACCACTGTGAATCAGCTTTGCAGAAAATGACTATGTTTCCATGTTCACTCTGGAGCCTCTGATGGGTCATGTCTGATGCTGCTGAAAGCTAAGAAACTACATTTTACCTGAATTATTTCACTGTTTTGGCAGGATTCATGGTTCAGAAGTTATTAATCATTATAGATCAGTTGATGCTTGCAGTCACCAGTGGCTGTTTAGGTCTTTAAGAGTTAAGAGTTGACGTGATCTTAAGAAACAGCATCAGAAATATCAATATTTCAGTGTGGGTCTGAACACTATTAGTGTGCTGCTGCTTCTGCTGCTGCTGCTGCTGCTGCTGCTGCTGTTGTTACTTTTGTACAGTGGTTTTGGCCTCTTTACCAATGCACCTGCAGTTTGGGCACAGATAGTATGTCCTATCTGGCCTACTAGAGCTGCTGAACAGAGCTGAGCTTAATACGACTTTTGCATAATTCCGATTGAGCAGATTGTGTTAATAATGCGGGGGATTTGGAAAGCATTGTGTAAAGTCACAGCTGTACTTCCAGAAGGAGTGTGGGGAAATGATACTGCAAGGAAAACAAGTCATCTCTCTGGAAGGAGACTGGCAAAATAAAAATGAGTGGAGAGAGGAAATTAGTCATTAGAATATTCAACAGCCATTAACACTGAGGATTATAATTCAGTACTAAAACATTTTGGTGTTTTCCTGACCTTGAAGTACCATTTTCCCTCTTTTCTTAACCCACTGATATTTCATTGCTGGGCGTAAGGTGCAGGGTTCTAAAGTGGGGCAAGTGAAGGGAGTTTTATGTAGATAAGGCTGAACAGTGTGAGGTGTTGGTATTTTGGTGAAAGCTGACTCTAGACATTGGGCTGAAAATAGACGTCTGGGGAACAGGTCTGTTTTCTCTTTGCCTGCGGACTGGAAAGGGTAGATGGAACAAGCAGCATGGGATACTCAACAAGGGCATGTTTGAAAGGGTTAAAATGAAACTAGGCCTGGGCAGTGTGTGAAAAATGTGCCGTGTGTGGTGACATTGTTCGGTACTGTGACGATGATGTAAGTTGTGATAAATGAACTATTCTTGCAGGTAATCTGAGGGAAGCTGATGACTAGCAGGGGATTAATCTGATTAGTCAAATGGGGTGAATGCATGGCCCATCTAGCCACAGCTCCATCTGATAAATCAGATGTTTGCATGTTTGAAGTGTGAATCTTCACTGGTCTCACAATTTTACTGATTACATTAACATGTATCTCAAAGTATCACATCCTCAATTTTACCACAGATGGGATCTTTTTCATTGCAGCATACTGTATGAGCTCTTTTTCTTCAGAAGGTGCTTCCAAAGTTAGACTTCAACAGTCTATCATATAAACAGCTGCATCTTTTCAGCTCTAGTATCTGTGTCAGCGACATCAGTAGATAAACATTACAAAAACAAAATGTAAATCCTCCTGCAGTGCCTTACAAGTAGAGCTGTGAATTCTCAGTGGCCTTATGATTTGATTATATCTGCATTGCAAAACATCCCTGAATCAAGATTTTCAAAGAACTGTGAATGACATGTTTATTGCATATGTTCATCTGTTCACGATAATAAAAAATACAGTTGATTGTTGCTAATTAGCTGAAATCACAATGTATAAGAGTAGCTTACAACAGACTCAGACACATTTGTTATTTTATCAGCTGTCCAATGCCTTTTTTTTTTTTTTTGAAGTTTTTTTGTGTTATCTTTTTACTGTCATCTCTTCATACATGTATATCTGTGAAATCACAACATGATCCAGGGTTGAACATTCTAGCTGGTTCAGGTTCTTTTCAGCTCCCATGACATCCAGATATCTGAGTCATTTTCACCTCAGTTGATACTTTTATCTCCAAATCCAAGTAGATTTATTTCACTGTGAAGGAAATTCACACCAGTTTCTGTAAGGAAGACACATTGTTGCAATACTTACAATATTTTCCTTGACTTTCTGAACCTAGCAAATTAATAATAATTCATATATGTTTGTTTTATTACTCTCCAGGCAACAATAGCAACCAGCTACCAATACTTTTTACTATTCTTTGGAGATATACTAGAGTCTTAGCTCTGTGAACATAATGATGAGAGCAGAATCATTTTCAGCACCGTCCAAAGTGCATTTTAAGACAAAGAAGCACTATCACAGGATTAATGATTTTATATTATAACAAAATGAGGTCTTTCCACAGGTCAGTAACTTTGTAATTCACATTTAAAACATGGCTGGTTTGAGTCTAGACTGTAAATCTGAAACTTTAATGAAGTTATTAAGACTTCTTGTGTTCTTTCTGTACAGCAGTTTTTCAGTGTGATATATTTATTCCATAAGTGTATTCATAAATAATAAACAATATTTAATAATATAGAGTTCTTGGGTTTAGTAAAGTGTAATTAATGTGCATGTAGAGTGAAACTGAGACTTTGTTGTTAACAGCATCTCCAAGTTTCTTGTCCTTGGCAGATGTAGTTATTTATTTATTTATTTATTTTAGCTCAGATCTAATTTCATGGTTGGCAGTTGGATAAAGACAAATATTGATTTAAGCAACAACACAAACTGAAAGCAAATTGAATGCTTTTTGGTTCTTCACCAATTCAGCAATTGCTTCATTGATTGTCCTGTGTTTGCTGCAGAGGACGGCAAGGATCACTATGTGGAGGAGTCAGAAGCAACAACGTGTGAAACAAGAGCAGATGAATCGTTTCTGCTACAAAAGCCTGTCACCAGAGCTAAATTAGAGGCCCGTACAAATTCACTTCAGGTACAACAACAACGACACACAAACTGTACAAACCTCTGATGGTGTTACACTGCAGATAATTAGGCACCGAACCACCGAGAAGCTCCAAATGATAGCTTGTGTTTAACAGTGATGCATCTAAGAGTAAGAGGTGAAACTGTGTTCCTGCAGGGGAAGAATCCATCTAATTCATCTGGATTGTTTTTCCGAGATGGTAAAAAGCGTATTGACTACATCCTGGTATACAAGAAATCTAGTCCACAGGTGGAGAAGAGGTGCACATTTGAGAAGAATTTACGTGCTGAAGGTCTAATGCTGGAGAAGGAAGTAAGTCACTGCAGAAAAGGAACATAGAGACTTTATCTATGTAACGTAATAAGATTTTGTCTTAGAGCTGGGCTGTCATCATTTTTATATCAGTTCCCCTTTAATTACCACAATAAAGTTTAAAGGCTGACTTTTGGTCCTAAGTGCAAGTTGACAAAAACAGATGTTTATTTGTGGTTTGAAATTATGTGTAAACAAGACAAAACAAGACGTAAGACAAAAGCACACATTTAGTTTGTAATTTCATGATTCAGTGCTTATATTGGTCATCCTCTTTATTTTGACAGCCAACGTGCAAAGACCTAACTAAAAATACAAAATAAGCCCTTATTCAGCAAAACCATAAGAAGAAAACAATAAAATAAACAGTTAATTGTGGTTTTCTTTATGATGTAACGCTGCAAACACTTAAACAGCAAAACATTTTTTAAAAATTCACATAGATGTAGAACAATAAAATACTTTTCCATGGATAAACGGTCTGATCAGCATCAGAATGTGCATGTGCATTGAACTGATACTACTCATTTAACCATGTTTACTCAGTTGCAACGACATGCATCAATGCTGGTGATAATGCACATACAACTAACAAATATTTTTTTAAATTTATAGATGAAAAAGGCCAAACTCACCACTTCCTGTTTAAAAACTTTAAAATCCGGTTTCATGCTATTATTTTAGTATTGTTGTCTAATCAGCGGTGTTCAGTGCACTTGTCCTGTCCTATATAACTGTATTTGCAAACACTGGACTCACATGGAGGCACTGATTTGTATGTGCGAAAACCACTTCCTCACTCTGTAAATATGTTTAAATAAAAGACACCACAGTGACACAGCACCATAGAATACTGAATTGTACTTTTTGTCCAGGAAATTTGGTAAGTTCAAGGAAATTAACCTCCTGAAAATATTTTACATATAAATAGATATAGATATTTATGTAGGCCATTATTAGATTAGATTAGATTAGATTAGATTAGATTAGATTAGATTAGATTAGATTAG
>JAPQRP010000025.1:16950760-16961554 GCA_037367295.1 Apogon hyalosoma
TGTGTGTGTGTGTGTGTGTGTGTGTGTGTGTGTGTGTGTGTGTGTGTGTGTGCGTGTGTGTGTGTGTGTGTGTGTTTTTACATCCTTACTTCTGCTGAATGAATTTCATCCTCGGGGGGAACAGGCAGGTTGTAACTGAGTTTTCTTACACCTATAGCCTACATTGCTGGCACTAACTTTCACCTGAACCGAACTGTCGGCAGTCTCAGAATTCGTGAACGTCCCCATCACAGCTGCTTTAGTGCACAGACTTGCAGGGGCCCACCAAGTTCAGTGGCCTCTCATTTTTGGGACACAAAGAAAGACCAGTGTCCAGTGCTAAGGAGTAAAAACGGTGCAGCTCCTCCAACTCCAGCTATTCTGTGCGCTATGGCGTGTCAGTGTGCTATGGCGTGTCAGTGCACACGGAAACCAGTGACAGCTGATGGGGTGAGCGTGGGCATGAAAGTAGTGTGGGACCCTGGGGCTAAACATTCATTCATTGTTCAGTCAGTGTTGCCTTTTTTGTCTGACTCTGAGACTGGTGATTTTGTGGCTCTGCAAGAAATGGAACTTGGCTTTGTTCCTGTGCTGCCACATGATGTAGTCTTAGACTGTGTCCTGGTTAAAGGTGTATTTCCAGTTGGTGTTCACCCTGCTTTACCTTTGGAGGGAGTGCAGTTTGGTCTATTGGTCCACTGCCGCCTGTTGTTGTTTCCACACATCTAACTACAGAAGTGTCCTGCCAGAGTTCTGCTGACTTCAGTCCAGTCTACACAGTGACACACACACAGTGTAAAACTACGTCTGATCCTGTCATAATAACTAGTGTTGATAAGGCATTGATTGATCCGGTTTCACCGTGTGGTCTGTGTCCATCTGTGTCCATCTGTATCTACAGACCAGTGGATTAAAGCAGAAATCAGACACATCTCTATCTGTGTTGTGTCACCAGGTTGTGCCACATGACCAAATTGGAGCTAGTGCTCAGGGTTATTTTGTTCATGATGAGTTGTTAATTGGTAAGTGGATGTGAAGGTGATTCGGTTGGGCAAAGCTGTATTTCAGGTTGTGGTGCCTGCTGAGTTTAGAGCTGAAGTGTTGAAAACTGCACAAGGACATTTTGGGGTGCATAAAACCTATCTCCATGTCCTTAAACACTTGCATTAAAGATGAATGTTCAACTGTTTGACATGTAATAGGGCCTACTGTTAACTTAAAGAGAGGCCTCTTGCTTGCTTATTTTTTCATGATAAAAAAAAAAACACAATAAAAACATTCCCCCTCTGTTTTTTTTTTTTTTGACAAATCTCACCCTGATCATACCCACTGTAAAACATCAGAAGTACAGGCATAAACCCTAAAGATCTAAAACCACAAATACAAAGATTAAAAATAGAAGTAAACATGTTTTGTGAGCTCTTTCTTTTTTCTCTCACAGACGGTATTTTGGTGAGAAAATCGGTCTTTACTTTGCGTGGTTGGGCTGGTACACCGGCATGTTGATCCCTGCAGCCCTGGTTGGCGTTTTTGTCTTCCTCTATGGCCTCTTCACCATGGACTCCAGCCAAGTCAGGTCAGTTTGCTCCCTCGGCGCTGCACATGGATATTACATTCACCCTCTAATCCTAATATAAAATGAATGTCTAAATCATTGTCCCATCAGTAAAGAGATTTGTGAAGCCAACACTACCATCATGTGTCCAATGTGTGAGGACACCTGTGATCCATGGACGCTGAGTGACAGCTGTGTCTATGCCAAGGTCAGTGCAGCTCTAATTTTATCCTGTAATTGCAGATGTAAAATATTTTAAGAGTTTGCAACTTGGCCTAGCTTTGTGCAACATACTTATTTTAGTTGCAAAATGTCTAATCCATTTTCACAATTCATGTGCTCAGTTTTTGCAGCAAAAAAAAAAAATCTAAATTTGGATAACCATTTTTCATACATATATTATCGTCTTGCAGAAAGATAGGACTGATAATACTTAAAGCTGCAATAGGCTGATGTCAGGAAAAGAAAACACCAGAATTGAAAATACACATCCTGTTCTCGCAGCTCTCTGCTCTGTGTCCTGAAACTAAACTCTGTACAAAGATAAATGACACCACTGTGCTTTTGCTGCTATGGAAAAGCGAAGTCAAAATATAACGGTTGCCATATTGTTTATCACCCATTTTTATGTCTTGAAAAAACTTATGACTGGCTAAAATATTCCATCAGAGGATAGAGTTTTGAAAGGCTGAAAACAGAGCCAAGATGAGGTCTACAATCTTGTGAAACCACTTTAATTACAACATGCACTAAAGTTATGATGGAATTTTTGACCAGTGATGCCAAAAAATTGTCAGCATAAGCCTTAATATAGTGATGAGTGGCATAATTTGAACATAAAGATGATAAAACTTTATGTCATTTTATCTAAGTGAAAAAATCCACCTATGCGCCTCTCTAAGAATAACTAATTTAATACATAACATCTGGTTTGTTACAAAATGTGTTTCATTTCCAGGTTACACATCTGTTTGACAACGGCGGCACTGTGTTTTTTGCGATCTTCATGGCTATTTGGGGTAGGTAGAGGCCGCGGTTCGTCCATTACTGACACTGTTTATAAATGCTTGTTGTATGACATCATTACTCGGCTTAAAACAAATCTGATCTACTGTTAGCGCTTATGCTTCCAACTCTCCACTCAACTCCTCCAAACACATTTAGCCTTTCACTTGAGAATTCAATGCAGTAAACACTCTGCAGTGCAAACACAAGAGATCGTAGTACAGTTACAAATAAATCACGCTCAGGTTTCATGGTCACTGGATGTCTACACTCACTATCTGTGTCCTCCTGATGCAGTTACTCGGCTAATTAAAGCTCTCCCCAGAGTCTGAATCATGCAGGTGTCACGACTTGAAGAACGTCACTGATATTGTGATATATTTCAGCTTTTGCTCCTACAGCTTGAATACCTTTGTATTATAGTGAGTGTTTTACTTTGCATCACTGGCCCAGATCCATCATTCTGCCACCGAGGTAAATAATCACCTCTGCCCAAAGGGATCACTTGGCACACTGTGTTCTGTGTTTGGGCTAAATGAAGGCCAAGGAGAGCTGGAGAGCTGAGGGAAGTTCATGTAGCCTCTCTGACAATGCTCTGCAGCACTGAATCCTGCATTAAAGCTTTTGGCAATGTGGTCTAAAGTAGCTGTACCGTGCCGCCGAGTGCACTCTGGGTCTGTGGTGTCTGAGTGTGTGCAAGATAGAGATGAAAAATTGGTTTCCTCAAGGGACCCAGTGTAGGCATCTGAAAAGGCTGTGTTTCTCTCTCTCTCTCGAACAAAAGTGGGTCAAGCTATATTAAACTTCAACATCTTTCACTGCACAAAGTTCTCCTGGTTCATTTCTAGTGTTTTTAATTCCTGTGTGTCTCCAAAATGTAACTCAGTTGCTTAAATTTCTCAGTTCAGTGTTAATATATTAATACAAAAAGACACTAAATGCTGAACATGAACTCAACTCACAATGCTATATTAAGGTCTAGACAGCGTTGAGTGAACCCCCACGTCGGTTTTCATTACATGTCCAGATCTCCGCTAAAGTATCTCACATTACATTTACATGTGTGCTTAATGAAAATTGACAAAAGATCAGATCAGTGGTGTAGTATTACAGCCGGCTGCTCATCATTGTCTTTGCACTTTTCACTTTCCGCTGACGTTGTTGTCCATCTGTCACTGCGCTTGTGCTTCGATGACCATGTTTTCCACATGTATCAAACCACACAAGAGATGATTTTTCAGTGTTTATGCCTCACAGTCCTTATAAAAAAATATTTTTTCCAGTGTCATTAAACCAGATTACATGAAAAGTCTCGACGGAAGAAGATTATGAGCCTCATTTTGGACGTCGTGTGAAGCTCAAATAACAATGGAGAGCAAAACAAAGGAGAAAAAAAAAAACATGCCTTTAGATGGAAGACTGTCCAAAGAACACTTTATTTTTAAGGGCTTTCAGCAAAAAATGGATCTTATGTGACAAAAACACAATTTGGCAGAAAACAAATACAGCCCTTTTGCTATTACGATCTTTCCTTGAGTCTTTTCCAGATTAGTTTGTGAGCTGGCTATAATCTTTTTTCTTAATGCTTCCACGCAAAATATCTGACTGTGATGTGCATTGTCTTCTCAGCAAATAGCCCACTGCACTCAACATATCAATGCTGATCAATAAAGTGACTGATTCCTGACACTGTTTCATATTCCCCCTGCAGCCACGGTGTTCCTGGAGTTCTGGAAAAGGAGGAGGGCAGAACTGACTTATGACTGGGATCTCATTGATTGGGAGGAAGAAGAGGTGCATCAGCAATATCCATGAATAGATCTGTTATCATTTGATTACCTCACAGTTTCCATACATTTACATCTATGTCCATCTGCTAGGGCTGGGCAATATGGAGCAAGAATCATATCTTGGTATTTATAGGCTGAATGGACAATATATGCATTAGTGCCTGAATTGGGTGAAATGTTCAGGGGTAAGTTAAAGACAGGGATGTGCCAATATATGGGCTGAATATTGGTGTGGGCCTTGTTGACTGCCATGAGTCAATCTGCAGAAAAGATAGCATTCAGCAATGTTGGCTGATATGTATCTGTTGGATTATATTGTATTATTAACCCACCAGAATAGATCTGATTACATTTTGGGAAAAGCAGGTCAAAGTTCAAATTTTTTATGAATTTTTATTAATCTTTTTTCTTCTCCCATTTACTTATAATGGGTGAAATTTCAAATGTCTATAAAAACATACATTTTGTTTCAATTTATTCCAAACTTGCCACATATATAAAGGCAGTTGATATGCTGACATCAGCACATGCATAGACATGATGACATCGGCTGGACTGATGTCAAAATAAGCTACAATACGTGCAAGGGGCGGGGTTTGTTGTGCCTGGCACCGTTTGTTATATGATAAGATTGTTTAATAATTTTCTATGGTTACATTTGTGCCCATTCAAAGAGGGGTTAAAAAACAGTTCATTCTTTGTAATAAAGATGAACATATTTACCAAATTAGTACCGAATAAGACATACAAAAAAACTATAAAACAAAACAAAAATACAGCCGTACTCTCATCATATCTCAGACAAATTGTTATTTCAACATCAGAATTGACCTAGAATATCACGACCTGATGACTTTTGCTAGAAAAGTAATCTAAAATAATCAGTTATTACTCAAAAAAGTCCAACTGTTTCAAGTTCGCCTTTTTAAATGTGTGTATTTTCTGGTTTCCTTCTTCCTCTGTGGCAGTAAAGTGAATATACTTTTGTTACAGACCAAAAAAAGACATGTGAGAACAACTTATTTAGCTTAGGGAAACACTTTTCTAACATTTTCAGTCATTTTGGAAACCAAACAATTAATCAATTAATTGAAAAAGTAATTAGCAGATTAATCAACAGTGAAAATAATTATTTCACAACCTTTAAGAAATTAAATATATTTACAATTTTTGATTAAGTTATCAAAATTCTCACATTTCTTTCTACATTTTAACAGTGTATTACCTCCCCAAGACTAACAAATACCGTCTTTCTGCTTTGTTCCTGCTGTATTTGCTCTAAATGTGACTCTGTAAACACAACTGTAGTTCAGTAGTTCATGTAGGAATCTGTCTTGTGATTCAGGAGGAGCTTCGGCCTCAATTTGAAGCCAAGTATTCAAGGATGGAGAGAGTCAACCCCATCTCTGGCAAACCCGAGCCTTTCCAGCCCTTCTCAGACAAACTCAGTCGGCTCATGGTGTCTGTGTCCGGGATATTCTTCATGGTAAAACCCTTTGAGCTTTCAATAATCTGTCCTTTTGGGCTTCATCCTCAGAGTGAGCTCAAAGGTATCTGGGTGCCACCTTTAAAGTACCAGCAAAACAATAGCATAACATCTCCCCCTGCTGGACAAAGGCTGCATAAGAGGATGTCATAGATGTGGCCTTATTTCTCCAATTTAATGGCAAGAAGTGAATAATTAGCTTGGTTCATTTACATATTTAATCAATCCTTAATCAGTGTGTTTTCCTTTTTATGCTGCACAGTTTTTCAAAATGATAAAGCATGTTTTAATTTATTCCAAACCACAGTTTTTAATTTTCCTCTGTTTTTTTCTTTATTTCGACATAGATCTCCCTTGTCCTGACAGCTGTGTTTGCTGTGGTGGTTTTCCGTCTTATTGCAATGGAGAAGTTTGCTTCCTTCAACTGGTATTTTGTGAAGAAAAACTGGCAGTTTGCCACCTCTGGCAGTGGCGTCTGCATTAACTTTATGATCATCATGTCTCTCAATGTGGTGGGTGTCTGGACAAGCATCATCTGGAACATTCATACTTTTTCTCCAACAAATGGTTCATGAAACATTTATTTATAACTGTGTTCCAGGAGCTGTCTCTTCCACAGCCTGAAACACTTTCTGTTTGTACTGTGACTCTTTTTATCATCATCATCATCACCCTCCCACTTTTACTTACTGATGTTTGTGACTATTACTATTTTTCAGGTGTATGAAAAAGTGGCCTACCTGCTGACAAATTTAGGTGAGTACCTTCCACATTACGTATGCATTTACATCTGTTTCTTTCTTCCCAGATGTTTGGCATTTATTCTCTCCCTTGTCCACCCCACAACCCCTATTCTGCCCCCCATCAGAGCACCCACGGACCGAGTCTGAGTGGGAGAACAGCTTTGCTCTGAAGATGTTCCTGTTCCAGTTTGTGAATTTGAACAGTTCCACATTTTACATCGCTTTCTTTCTCGGAAGGTAGGCTCGCTGCCATGAACTCTACAGTTCCTGTTTACAGTGAGTTTAATGTGGGCTTGTGAAAAGATGTTTTGTTTCAAACTCCCATGTCATGACATCTGCCAAGACTTCTCCCCCCTTTCCCTTCTCACTGTGGTTATTTTTAGCCCTCATGTTTCTGCATTTACACAATACTGTCATGCTTTGTAATGTGACCATGCTAATCGGGCATAATTAACACCTATAATGTCCTATTTTTCCTGCTCTGACTTCATTAGTTTTCTCTGATTGAATTTCACAGCTAACGTTGCCAATCTCAATCTGTTCAGGTTTGCTGGCAGGCCGGGAAAATACAATAAACTCTTCAATCGATGGAGACTGGAGGAGGTGAGTGCAATTACGCATAACAATAAGTGGGTGATTATTTCAGCACTGACTGGACTAATTATTATTGTATCCTTTCAGATATATTTCACATTTTCAGCTATTTTTATCACTGTAATTGTTCACCTGAATGTATCGTGTAATTATGGGGATTTTTAGTTTTAATGATGAAAAACAGAATGGGACGGCGTAGGTCCTAGAATTTGCTCACAGATTAGAATTACTAAGCATGAAATGTGGATGTCACAGTTTCTTATATAAATACATTTCTTGCAGTGTCACCCCAGCGGCTGTTTGATTGATTTGTGCCTACAAATGGGAGTCATCATGTTCTTCAAACAAATCTGGAATAACTTCATGGAGCTTGGTTATCCGTAAGTTATTACAATAATGTGTTTCTTCTCGTAGAGCCGTTAGGAATGCCATTTTAACCCTAAGTGCTATAAATTCACATGATAGGCATTTTACAAACCTTATGTAATTTTTGTATAATTTTTGTCCTTTTTGCTCATTACCATATGAAAAGGCTCTTCTCCTGCTGAAACACATGAAATCCTTTTGTGCAGAGCTTAGTTAAATGGCTCCTGCAGCACTCGGTGGATTGTCAGAAATAATTGCCTTGAGTTGACAGTTAGCTATGTGGTGCATTTTCAGTTTGCTGCAGAATTGGTGGTCTCGGAGGAAGATGAAGAAAGGAGGTGGTGGAGGGCAGAATGTCGAGAATAAAGCCCAGCTTCCACAGTGGGACAAAGACTGGAATCTGCAGCCAATGAACGCTCATGGACTGGTGGATGAATACCTAGAAATGGGTACAAGCTCCTTTGATATTTTTCCTTCCAAGAACTGATACAAATGATGTCTGTTGCTAAAATATTAATGTTGTTTGTGCCAGTTTTACAGCTGTTTGTTCCATTCTTCTGCAGTTCTCCAGTTTGGCTTCACCACCATCTTTGTAGCAGCGTTCCCTCTGGCTCCACTCCTCGCTCTGCTCAACAACATCATTGAGATTCGTCTTGACGCCTATAAGTTTGTCACCCAGTGGAGGAGGCCCATGCCTGCCCGAGCCACTGACATAGGTCAGTCTGATCTGTGATCAGCTGCCAAACCTCCTCAGCATCTCTCACACAGTTTGCCTTTTCCTTTTTGGATCAGAGGTATTTTTTCCAACAGCAAAAAGTTGAAGGAATGAAACATTTTCCATCCATCCTATGGAGTTACATATGTTCCTATATCGTCTGTTTCTGCACTGCCATATGCTGCTCTTGCCCCCCACCAGCCCCTCCCACCCCCATATGATTACAAACACCACCCAACAGCCATATAATATGGGACCAAAAGCTTCTTGTGGCATGGTGTCCTGTAATTCAAGAAAAATCCACACTGAAACAATTAGAAATTCCTAAGGCGTAATGATCACAGTTAGTGTCAGTCACACAGAATCAAAGAACAGAGCTTTTTCTGAATTTATAACATTTGAAATGACATTTACTGATCACAAACAGACAGGGCAATAAAGGCAGGGAGACATATCTGTCCAGTGAGGAGCCTAAATAGACTGGCAGCAGCCAAAAACAGGATTTACTTTGAGCAGATTCAATAATGGCTGTACTATGGACTATATACAATGTATCTGGATACTCAGCTGAATGTGAATCTGAAAGCATAATGTCCTTCTAGAGGCTCTTGAAACCTATTGAAGTAAATTGTTAATTGAGAAGTAAATGAAGCAGAGGAGGGTTAGTGGGCTTATCAAGAGGCAGGCATTGTAATACTCTTTACAAAATAAGTCTTATTGTTTTCAATCTACAGTCCTGGTACAATGACGTTTATTCTGCTCTGTTTAATCTGTTAGGTATTTGGCATGGGATTCTCGAGGGTATCGGCGTGCTGGCTGTCATCACAAATGCCTTTGTCATAGCCATCACTTCTGACTACATCCCTCGCTTTGTTTACGCTTTTAAATATGGCCCTTGTGCAGATAAGGGGCCGCACCATGGCGACGAGTAAGAACTGAATTTCATACTTAGGCATTACGAGTATCTGGCTCAGCAGTTTGTGTTTTATTCTGATCGTGTCTTTTCTCCCTCAGGTGTTTGCAAGGCTACATGAACAGCAGTCTGTCTGTGTTTGACATGGGCGAGAATAGGAACAACAGCCAGCATAGATACTGCAGGTATAGAGACTACAGAGCGACGCCCTGGAGCACAGTGCCGTATGAATTCACCCTGCAGTTCTGGCATGTCTTAGCAGCCAGGCTGGCCTTCATCATCGTCTTCGAGGTCTGTCAGGTCTTCACATTCATATTCCTGTGTGTTTACCAGCTGCTAAAGCAAATTCCCAATATGTCAAAAGCAATTTGAACTGTACCATAAAAAAATTCTGATATGATACAGAGCTGAACAATTTGGAGACAATAACACAATTACCTTGACAAATTTTGTGGCTGTGATACAAATCACAATTTCAGTAGGAATGGTAATTTTTACATGTAATTTCCACTGATCCACTCATTTTTATACTGAAAAATGTATAAAAATGATGATATGATCTTTCCTGGGCACTGAATCAATCAAGCATACAGTATTCCGTTATATCTGTAGACTATGATTACTCATAGTGTCTCGTCTCCATAGCACCACAACGCTTCATTAATCATAGTATGTTGTGTTACATTTTACCCTTATGAAGATGCAGTTACTATAGTTTGAATATTGCACTTGGCCAGTGTCTTATTTAATATACAGTATTTTTACTAATTATTCAGCCCTTGTATAGTAACAGCTAGGCTATTTTATAAGTACAGCAAGTTTCATACATAAATAGAATATAGTATGCTTTACATGAATTAATATAAAAAAAAAAGGATGCAAATAAAAATGTGTATAAACATAAAAATATCCAAATAAAATTAAAACAATAATAATAATAATCATAAATTAAAGCATTATTAAAGGATTAGTGTGTAACAATTAGAGACATTCAGGCAATAAATGTACAGATTGTAACCAATTAAATACACCCAACATCCACCACCCTCCCGTGTTTTGTTTCTCTAGACTTTGTAGTTATGTGGATAAAATTGTGGTCCACACTCAAAAATTATAATTGGTGTAAATGCACCTGGAACACTGTGCACTAGTAATGCTGCTATAAAACAGAATAATGAACAGAGGAAGTCATTTACTGCAGGAACATGGCACCTCCATTTAACATTACTATGCAATACTAGACGGCATTTCTGCAAGGGGGTCCTCATAAATTTTGGAAAACTAGATATTTAATGTGATTAAAACAGTAGCAGAGTATGAGTACGGTAATTCAGAATCACAGTGCAGAGGAATTAAAGTGACATTAGAACAGAGTGTGAGTTTGAATGCTCAGTCACAGGCAGATGAAAAGAGAAATGTTTAACCTAGATTTTAAGATGTCTACATTTGAAGCACATCTATGATCTCCTGGTAGGTTGTTCTCGTTGCTAAAAGTTACCCCACCTAGTTTAACCCAAAAAGACCCAAACATCCACCGACAACCAAAATCATCTACTGATCTAAACTGTTTAATACCTGTTGATCCACTAATCCTATCAATCCATGTAAATAATTAGTGTAAAATACAGTTTGTCATCTTTTCATGGTC
>JAPQRP010000025.1:16966925-16977367 GCA_037367295.1 Apogon hyalosoma
ACTGGCAATCTATAAACCAAATTTGGTATGAATTCAACCAACAGTTTTGCTGCTAGAGTGTTAACAAACAAACAAACCAAACTAAAAACAATACCCCTTGCCTCCCCTTCTGGGGGCGGGGTAGGAATTACTTTTCTGATGAAAACACGCTTGACAAGATTACTATAAACAAATAAGCCTCCTTTCCCAGAAATAAGGCTTGTACTTTCTTGAAGTTACTTTTTTGGAGCAAATAGGAAAATAAAGGTTTAGAAATGGATTAATGTGTTTACAGTACCTGCAGATGCTCTGGTTCATCTTGTAATGTATTCTGCAGCTCAGTTTTCTGCAGGACACAAAGGTAAATCTCCTCAGGATGAAGAAAAAAAAACAGAAGTAGCCTTATTCACATTTTCTGTAGTGCAGTTTTCAGATGTAATTACATATACGCAGCCTCATATATCACAGATTTTTAACCGTTTCACCTCGCCTGCTGACTGCAGCCATTAGTTCTCGGTCACACTGAGTGCCTCCAGGTGACTAATGTTAATCGTACACAGATTTACAGCAAAGGTTAGGACGGTAATCAGAGCCCTATAGAGACCATGGCTATAAATCCAACAGCGCTGAGGTATAAACAGGACAAGAGGCCAAGGATGACCAGCAGGGGACAAAGGAGCCACAACACCCACGTCCACAAATCATCACTGAGTGCACGGAAATGTTTCCAACGTTACAGAGGGAAATTTAACCACTTTATAAGATCATGTTTTTTATTAGCAAATTCTCCTACACTTTGCAAAATTTCACATCTACTACTGTAAGTGTAAGGGATTTTTAAAAGCATTCCATGTTATTTTCTAGCATATTGCTTTATTTTTTATTTTTTATACTGTGATAATGTGATACAACATGGACATTTGTATCTAGTTCTGGTAGTATTTGCAGGATGTGGTTATATATTAGTGAATTTAGAATTATTATATATAACAGATGCTTTGATGTTTAGAAGGTACAGAGGTGCAGCAAAGGAAAAAGAATTTTGTCTGGAGATTTGTGTGTAATCAAATACTAATTTATTTCTTATTTCACCCCTGTCTTAAGCCTTTTTATGAAAATTTCATTCTCTCATTTGTAAATTTTAACTGATGTGAAGCACTTTGGGCTACAATTTTGTATGAAAGGTGCTATACAAACAAGTTTATTATCATTATTATAATTATTATTATTATTATTATTATTTAATGTTAAGCCAGATTTCAGGTTTATTTCAAGATAAGACAAGTGGTGCCAGGCACAACAAACCCCACCCCTCAGACATATTGTAGTTTATTTTGCATCAGTCCAGTTGATGTCATTATGTCTATATCTGTGCTGATGTCAGCACATCAATTGCCTCTATAAATGCGCCAAGTTTGAAGTAAACTGAAACAAAATTGATGTTTTTATAGTGAAATTTCACCAATTATGAGTAAATGGGAGAAGAAAAATGTTTTTAAAAATTCCTAAAAAACTGAAACTTTGACCTACTTTTCCAAAAATGTAATCACATCTATTCTGGGTCACTGGCAATCTATAAACCAAATATGGTATGAATTCAACCAATAGTTTTGCTGCTAGAGTGTTAACAAACAAACAAACAAACTGAACCAAAAACAATACCCCTTGCCTCCCCTTTGGGGAGCGGGGTAATAAGATGTTGAACAGTGTGATGACAGTAGAGTTGAAGGATCTCCTGTATTGTTCTTTCTACCAGTGCATTGAGATGAAACACAGAAGCTGCTTTTCTGGTCTGTCAGTGTGACAACAGCAAAATATTCAAATATCTAGCTTTTAAAACTTAAACATGTCATGTGTAGCATTTATATTCCAAACTATCAACAACAGGGGGAAGTCCTGTCAAGTATTTTTTTGTTTGTTTTAAATGCCATGAGTTTCTGAGGTACACTGAAGAACATTAGAGACATTATACAGGTTTCAAAGAAATGTAATGGCAAATAAATCACATTTAATGAAGGAATTTATGTCATTCCCAACACTTTGGCCACAACTATAGGTCAAAATGACATTCAACAGCGCTGACCAATAGTTTACATTATAACTCAGTTAGCTTAGCTGTAGAAGAGTCTGAAGTTAAATTAGCAAACACAACGACACATCATACAGTAAGTTTCTATCTTCATAAGCCTCATAATCAAACTCATCAGGGTAGAACAAATTCTGCAATTTTAGCATCAAATTTGACTCTCTTATT
This sequence comes from Apogon hyalosoma, assembly GCA_037367295.1. Taxonomy (NCBI): domain Eukaryota; kingdom Metazoa; phylum Chordata; class Actinopteri; order Kurtiformes; family Apogonidae; genus Apogon; species Apogon hyalosoma. Next base: position 16,969,159 of record JAPQRP010000025.1, read on the forward strand.
GTAGAGCTGTGTCCAGTGGTGCAAGGCATCTATTTTTCTTAATAGTTCGATCCTCCTTTCAGCCTTTGAGTTAGTTTTCTTCACCATGTAAGTCTCACTACTCCCTCTAGTGGTCACATACATTCACAGAGACACATGAGCCTGTGACGGTGAATAAATACAGTACATACTATACAACATATTATCACAAGTCTTTTTTCTAAATGCTCTAATGACACTTTAAGTCATCTTTGAGTATGTTAAAGCAGAAATACTACATGTAGACCCTTAAACTTCTCAATGTTAAAGTATTTAATGTCTTTATTGAAGTATTTAACCCTTCACTTGTTTTAAGACATAAAACTTATCAACATTTTTTGTACTTTGAACAGAAGCTGGTGAGTTGGCAGTGCAGCTGGTGTGATGGTAAAATGTCAAACTTGGTGAAAGAGGATGTGAATCAGATATTGAGCTGGAGTAACAGGAAGATGGGTCGACCTGAATCCGTCTACATCATCAGATTTTCTAATTTACTTTAATGTAACCTTTGACATGGTTACTGCTATTCCCATTTCTCCTAATAGTAGTAGGATGAGTAGTGTACAGTCTATCTTCTGGCATTCCCTAGTGTCAACATCAAGGCAGACTTTTTCAGTGGCTCTTGTTATTTTATAAGATCACAGCTGGTTTCTGCCATTTTCACTAATGTCAAGTGACCAATTAAACAACAAAAAGGTGATTTATAAGTAGCAGCAAATGGTGGGAGTATAGGAAGTAAAAGCAGTTCTTTTAAGATCAGCAAAAACATGAAGGACTTCAGTGAAAACCCCTCATTTGATCAAATTTGGTGTTACAAAGGGGTGATATAGAACGGGAGTTTCCCAAGAAGAGTATTATAAAAAAAAACAACATACATTTGCATATCCTTTTTCTCATTACCAACTTCATTGCCTGACATTTGCCCCTTTGTTACTGCCTCTGAAATGCAGAATAAGCTCCAGTATTTTGTGATATGAAAGTGTAAAGATGTGACTACTGCATCTGCTTTGCCACTTCACTGCACTACTGCGTAAATTGAAGTATAAATAGCATTCACGAGGTTTTTGTATTTACTGCTGGCAGTGCAGCACCTTCACACTGGCAGCCTCAGGTAAAAAAAACCTCCTGGCTTGCTCGGTCATCAAAGTTAAAAAATATATATATATATATATATTGTGCGGAGTTTCACTGAATACAAACTACAAACAGTCCTGGAAAATCTGGGAACAAAATAAACCATGAGCTTGTGAAAATGGAAGACTAAGCTCCTTAGTTAAACAGCAACAGAACACATAATGCCATGTCAACAGACCTGCATGGACTGAAAAAAGATTTTCACAGATCGTATTGAAAAGTGCAGAGAACACAGCACAATACAATGTGATGAGCAGACAGAGTGAGCACAAAGAGAGAGGTAACCCTTCAAATATTAATAAACGATACACTTTGGACCTTGTCTGAACCTGCTGTGTTCAGAGAAGAACAGACTCTGCGTCTGGGCTCATTGAACAGATACTGGATGTGATTCTGCATCCACATGCTGTTTCAGAGTCAGAACTAATGCACCCTGCACTGTGTGCGTGTCATTATTCAGATATGGTTTAATGAGAAGGAAGTGAGAGCTAAAATGACTGTGGCAATGATTGTAATACCGTAGTAGGTGAATGAGAGCTGAAAATGATTGCATTGTGGTCTCATGTGGGAGTGAGACAATTACAGCCTCTGCTTCAGTGGATTTCTCTGTAGTGAGTCCGATAAAAGCATTCGAATTATTCAATACAAAATCCTGATGAGTACAGACGATGCATGGTAGAGGCATTTTAGTCATCAATTTCTTTTTGATTCACTTGCAACATCTAGTAAAATGATGCTGCCAAATAAGGCGTTAAGTAAAAGGTATATTATTTGTAGTTTTTTTATGGTTACACATGTTCTAGATAAAGTGATATGTTCTAGATACACTTGTTTCCTTATATATTATAACAATATTATAGTATGTATGTATGTGTGCATGTATGTATGTGTGTGTGTGTGTGTGTGTGTGTGTGTGTGTGTGTGTGCGCGCACGTGCACCACCAACATAAATTAATACCAGCTTCCAAAAATTAAACATACCATTAACAATCCATTTAGTCATTATATAACACATTTGCACGATACTCTTTTCAATGACTACATGTCCTTCAGCCAGTTTTTCATACTACAATTAACCCGAGTACTATATTCTCTGATACTCATCCTGCAGCCTTGACTCAGATGCAGTTTTGCCCTTTTGTTGCAAACTGTTTAAGAGGTTGTGGTACAAAATAACAATTAGTAAAGTAACATTAGCCATGAGCATGAAATTTTCCAACTTTAACAGGTTTTTGTTTTCTTTTACTACATGGTACTGTTGATGAAAAATACATTTTTGTACATTACCAACTCATGTTTACACAAACAATGAAGTACCTTCTAAAAAGAGTCTGAACCATTTCTTGATGTATTTCATACTATTTACCTGAGTGTATCTTTCTGAACAACTATAGGTTATTTTAATATATTGAGAAAATGTGCTGTACGTTTGTTGCTATGCCCAGCAGGGAATTCACAGGTCAATGAAAATACCACAACACAGAAGCAAACAGCTCTTTACTCTCTATCAACAAGTGGTGCCAGGCACAACAAACCCCGCCCCTCCCACATACTGTAGCTTATTCTTGGCATGAATCCAGCTGATGTCATCATGTCTATGCATGTGCTGATGTCAGTGTATCAACTGCTTTTATATATGTGCCAAGTTTAGAATAAATAGAAACAAAATTGATGTTTTTATAGACATTTGAAATTTTGCTCATTATAAGAAAATGAGAGGGGAAAAAAAAGATTCTAAAAATTCATTTGAAAATTAGAACTCTGACCAACTTTTCCCAAAATATAACCACATCTATTCTGGGTCACCGGCAATCTATAAACCAAATTTGGTATGAATTCAACCAATAGTTTTGCTGCTACAGACATGTGAAATTTTGCCTGTTATAAGTGAATGGGAAAAAAATAATATTTAAAAGAATTCATAAAAAATTTCAACTTTGACTTATGTTTCCCAAAATGTAATGACATCTATTCTGGGTCATTGGCAATCTGTAAAACAATTTGGTATAAATTCAAGCAATAGTTTTACTGACAGAGTGTTAACAAACAAACAAACAAACAAACTGAACCAAACAATACTCCTTGCCTCCCCTTCTCAGGGGCAGGTTAAAAATGTGCAACCAAAAGCATAGGACTGTGTCAAGTTTAATTCTTTATCATTTATGTTCAGAATGTTCAGAAACTCTTTGGATCTTTTCTTACCATCATTAATTTGATAAAGCACAGTGGTGTCAGATGTGAATGTGGGAAAGTGAATAATTATTCCATTTTGACATGTGAGGTTATTACCGTCGGTGTGAGTCAGCCGCTTCTGTCTCTGCAGCCTCCCACATAGCCTGCAGGCCTTCGACCCTCGACCCTCCTGCTCGCTCAGATCTGCTCTGTGAAGAAACCCATCTCCACCATCTGAAAGGCATCTGTCCAAACTGCAGCCTTCAGTCCCCGGTGTACACACACACACACACACACACAGATACAACATAATATAGTACAGGATCAACAAGAACATCCCTCCAAACTCTGTGGAATTATATTTGTTGCTACATCTGCTTTCAGGCAGCTTTATCCTACAGTACCCGCTCTGCCTTGGCAAGCTGGTCAGTTTACTCTATCAGTGTTTGTGTTGAGAGAGGCAGTATTTATTCAGGTGTGTTACTTTAGAGGGAACACAGTCTCCATGCCGGGAAGCCTCAAGATGTCTTTGCTTGTATACTTCTACAGCAGAGGCTTCCAGAGGTTTTCCAATAAACTGTCTTTTCTCAAATCTCTCCTCAAGTGTGAAGTTAAAGCGGCAACACAACACTTTCTTGTTATAATAGGATTTGTTTTAGGGTTGGATGAAAATTTTTCCACAACCTCGTAATGACTGGGCCACTGTGGTGTCGCAGTAACACTCCAGACACTGTTTCTTTTCTTAAGTCAGAGTACCTTCATTGACCCAATTTAAAGCCTCTCACAACCCACCAGTGACTTCCAAGGTTTTGTAAAATAACACAACAGACTGTGTAAAGTGTGTTTTTGTTGGCATAAATAGAATTATGAAGACTTAAGGAAAACACCCAGAACAATATGAGCCCCATTTCATTTAAAGTTTACTGTATTTTTGAGAAAATCTGTCAAAACTGAGATATCCTTTTCAATATGCGCTTTTGGGGTTGCATCATAAACTGAAGCTTTGTCAACTTTAACCTACATCTGTTTAGAACCTTTTTTAATCCTTGAATATCAATTCTGCTGTATCTAAGTTGATGTAGGTGCATTTTACCCACATAAATCTTAACATTTTGTTTAAAAGTATACTCCACCTTAATCCTTAAAGCCCCAGTGCTGCTTTTATGGCAGTTCAAATATTTTTTTCTTTCTTTTTAACCTTTCTTAAGTGATTTATCACCATTTACTCTAATATTCTGCTCTGAATTTAGCATTTTTAAGCAAAAATCTGGTATTTTCCTATATTTGATGTACTGATTATGCAGATGTTCATTAAAACTTAGATGATATATCATTAAGTGGACATAGAATAAACGTCTCCATCCACTGTCATTGTGCCAACTCCATGGGTTTTACTGATGAATCAATGTTGTAGAAGATGACGGTGTTTCCACGGTAACTACGGAGCCTCTGAATGTCATGACACCATGAAACGCCACGAAAAGATGAAAACTGCATTTTACACCAATTACTTACATGTATTGATAGGATTACTGGATCAGCAGGTATTAAACATTTTATATCAGATGTTTGGGTCTTTATGGGTTAAATAATTTATCAATATTTACTGTAATATAACCTTCTGTATTTTATATTTTTATAAAATCTCATCCCATTTATTGTGATTTTACCTATTTGCTTGGTATTCTGTCTATATATATATGTCACTCTTGATTAAACTAAGCTCGATATCTTTGATTTTTGTCACATATCCTAGTGAGCACAGAGAAACTGTCTCCCCTCTGCAGATGACTGTGAAACAGCAAAAAGTAAAACTCTGCTCATGCACTCTGCAGACTGAGAGTCAAAGATCACTGTGAATGGACTCACGACATAAACACATGTTGTAGAGGGGAGGGGGTCACATGGAACAGAGCCAGCATTATATTGCATGTCTGTGTTCTTCCTGTTCTTAACACTGAATATATCTACTGTGAACAAGGCCCTTCCACATCACCTGACCTCCACATCCACCTGAACACCTGCTCTCGATTATCCCATCAGCCCTGCAGGATGTATATGAGCCCTTAAAGACACAGTCCACAGCCAAATTATCTGTCATACCCTGCTATAGAGCTAGAACAATTTATCATGTCTTCCTTTCTGTCTCTTTTCATGCTAATTTTATCTGTTGCTGATTGTTATCCTGCTTGTTGACAAAGTAAAGCTTATCTATATCTCTTCTTGTCTGCAGTCAGGGCGCAGTAATTAACGACTTTATTTCTACTTTTTCTTGTCTGTTCTTGGGAAAAAAGGTGCTTTTCAGTCCTTTGTTTACAGCTCACCATATGTTTCCAGTTTGTATGAGCAATGCTGACAAACTGAGAAGCATATCTGAGACCACCCGGTGATGATGTAATTAGCCCAGACAGGATGTGCAGTCGAAGGGATCGTGTAGCCCAGGGGACTCTCACTCCGTGCAGTAATGTGATCACCTGACTGAAGCCATCAGTGTGAGCTCTAAACTACAGCCTCACAGTCTGGGAAACCAAGAAATGCATCAAATTACATCTGCAATCTTGTATAATTTACTAGATCTGCTTTTGAAATTTGCATTCTTCTCTTAATCCTGATGGACAGACAGGGAAACAGAGAAGGCTTAAGTTAGTCAGAGTCTGGTCGTGTACATTAACATTTAACTTAGATAGAGTTAGTGTCTGTTCTTTAGATTTTGATCAAATGTATTTATCTATGGGGGGATTTAAAGAATGCATTGAGTTTTATGATAAGCATTAGCTCTGTGCACCTGAGATTTTTATCCGGACTTAAAATTAAGTCACAAGGTTTTGAGTCTCAGTCGCATGGTTTAATTATTAAACATTTAAGTTTTAAGAAATGACTTGGTTCAGAACTGTACCTCTAGAAAGATTCTGAAAGGATGAGGGATGGATTGGAAAATAACATAATTAAACTACAAAACAATACCGGTCCTACACCTCAGTATCATACAATGATACTTGAACTTTACTTAAGTGTCTTCATTTTAAGCTGGTCAGCAATGCATTTTAGTCCACTGTAGGGGACAAAAGTTTTACAGTTTTACTTAAAAGATGCCATCCATTGAAAAGGCCATTGCATTAAAAAATAGACAAATTTTTAAAAATAATAATTTCAAAAATGTATCTGAAAAAACTGTTGCATTATGCAATTTCCAATCAAGACAACTGTTTTAATGTAAAAAAGGAAAAACTTTCACTTTCCTGGGTCTCAGAAGGATATTATATGCGGACGGACGGACACATTCCGACAGACAGACGCTTTTTGTTTCATGTATGTATTTAAATACTGATCATTAAAAAAAAAAAAAAAAAATTTAAAACCAGCAAAGATTTTCAATTGTTAAAACAAGACAAAACACAACGGGATGCAAATTCAACTGCTGATTAGTCATTTATGCACAAGTATTAAATGATATCCTCTACCAGTCAAAGGTTTGGACACACTTTCTCATTTCAATGACATGAGATGGACCGCAGATGGCCAACAAGTGCTCAGCATCACTGGGAACTCCTTCAAGCCTGTTGGAAAGCATTTCAGGTGACTACTAATGTGCAAAGCAGTAATCAAAGCAAAGGGTGGCTGTTTTGAAGACTCTAAAATATAAAACATGTTTTCAGTTCTGTCACACTTTTTAACTCCATAATTATATGTGTTCATTCTTAGTTTTGATGCCTTCAGTAAGAATCTACAACGTAAATAGTCATGAAAATAAAGAAAAACCAGGTAAGCCCAAACTTTTGACTGGTAGTGTGTAACAACTCTGTATTCGGTGACATCTTGAGTAATGTGTGTGTATAACCACTGAACTAATCTGTTGAGTAAAACCTGTGTGTGTTTTCTATAGTTTTACCAAGATCAGAATGAGGAATGTTCTACTAAAAACCAAAAAAAATCCCACTTCAACAGTAAAACTCTAAAACAGGAGGAGGAGGTGAACTACAAACCCAAATGAGTAGTTCCTGCCGTGCGTATTTGTGTGCGGCTGAAGGGACACCAGGGGCCCCTGGAACAGGCAGACTCTGCGCCTTTTAGGTGACGGGGGGACTGTAACTTGAGTCGGGATGAAAACTGTGCGCCGGATCCGACTGCCAGTGCAGATGCTCTTGGCCAGAGAGAGAGAGGAGGTGCATGATGGATCCCGTCCCACTGCTGCTCATCATAGTCACATCTTTGCCCCTGTGCTCGGCAGTCTACACCGGGCCCCTACAGCCGGAGATCACCAACGGCACTTTCCATCACTTCTTTGTCCCGGATGGGGATTACGAGGAGACAGAGGACCCGGAGAAGTGTCAGATGCTGTTTAAATTCTCCGACGTGTATCCATGTGGGACCACGGAGGATGAGGACTCCGTGGTGCGGGAGGACTTTGTTATCACCAAACTGCAGGCGGAGGACGCGGCGCGCCTTTTGGAGAGCATCGGGCGGACGGTGGCGCACGACCTGGACGGAGAGGACAGCTACGGCAAGTTCCTCCAGAGGGAACTGTCCCAGATCAGTGAGGCTTTTTCAAGCGTGGACAAATCTCTGCTGGAGTTGGAGGTGAAGTTCAAGCAAAGTCAGGAAAGTGAACTGAGAGAAGAGCAACAGCTGAACGGTTCTGTGGTCAAACAAGTGAGTGATATTAGGGACACGCTGAGGGAAACCACGGACATCTCTGTGGGACTGAAAGATAAGCACGAGCTGCTGTCTCTCATCATTCGCAGTCATGGCACCAGACTGAGCCGCCTGAAGACGGAGTATCTGAATGTGGGATTATAGTGGAGTTATGGGTGTGTGTGTGTGTGTGTGTGTGTGTGTGTGTGTGTGTGTGTGAGACTGACCGGACCATCCAGTTCAACAAACCACT
>JAPQRP010000025.1:16994703-17012124 GCA_037367295.1 Apogon hyalosoma
CTCGCCGAAGGACAATAAACAACACCAACCTTAGCTCTCCCTCACACACACACACACACACACACACACACACACACTAAGAAATGCTGAATTAGATAAATATTTTTATTCGTATGATTTTATGTGCCATTTATCAGATCAGACACTCGTCCCCAACCCAACCCCTGCCACCAATGCCAAGATCTCACTCTGAACTCAGTTCAAAACTTGAGAGACCTGTAGTGCAACTACACAAAAACCCAGTGTAGTCGTCGTCTGCCCTTTCTTTGGAAGCACAATGATATTTGGTGTTGCTAATATTAAAACAATCACTAGTTAGCTCACACCAGTGTTTATAAATAAGAATTTTGGTACTGTATTCCTGATTAACAAAAACAGAAAGGCTATTTTTTGAAGGGACAACCAGATAATCTGTTGCTCCTTTATCTGATTAAAATCAAATACATATTTTGATACTATTCTGATGGTAATTATTGTACTTTGTAATCGTTTGCATGACTGAATCGTGAAAATAATTTAATTTAAGTAGTATTTTTAGTCAGGCAGTTGGTGTCCGCGGAGGACGCCCTCTAAACACTCCCGGATTGCGTCACATAATCAGCCAATCAGAGCCCAGATGTTGTTTCGGTGCAAATTTCAAACGTGAACCACCGTAGGAGTGGATAAACGTACGGACAGACGCACAACGGCAGCCGCATCGATAATAGGGGTTTCGTGTTTTGTTTTTAAAGTCGATTTTCGCGTTAAGGAAAATTGTTTTTTAAAACTTAAGTTTTCTGAGGTTGCAACATGAGAGGGAGGTTGGTAACTTTTTTCCTTCCGGTTTTTGGGTGTAATTTACTTTAAAACTTGCTAATCAGCCCACAGATCTACACATAAGCTAATGAATAGACTGGCTTTACGTTGGCTTGTATCGCAGTCTTTGTGCCTCATATTGAGTAATATTGGATTTGTTAGAAGTAAAGTTTACCCGTTAGATGGTAAGATTTGTCTTCACGGATATATTTGTCGACAGCTAGCTATCTTGACATATTTACCACCGTATGTGTTTGTTAGCTTCCTGCTAACTTAGTGAATGGTTTTGCTAATGAACTGGTTTGGCCGGTAACATTCAGCTGACCAACTCGAGCATTTCTCCTCTTTCAGCGAAGTCCATGCAGCAGAATCTGTTGCTTACCTCAATAGAGCACTGGTTAGGCTGCAGGACATTTGGGAAGAGATTGGGATCCCAGAGGAGCAGCGTTTGCAAAGAACTCACGATGTCCACAAGCACATCAAAGTGAGTTTCACAGTAGCTGCTTGAGAATACTGAGTTTGGACTTCTAGACAGAGTTTACAAAGTTTTATTTGCCTGCAGGGTTTGCTGGACTTAATGATTGCTGAGGAAGAAGCTCTTAAAACCAGACTGGTTAAAAGCATTGAATCCTGCCGCAAAGAAGTTAGTAATCTGTGCAGTGAACTTCAGCTGCCCCCCTTTGAGGTACAGTCACATTTATGTAATATGCCGTGTTTTTATTATGGCTGGAAATCTGCTCATGTATTTAAACTAACTTTCTCTGAAGGATGAGGAGGATGGTTGCACCATGCTGCAGATGGAGAAGAACAGTCGCACACATCTAGAAGTCATGAAGGAGCATAAAAGGCAAAGATTGGAGGAGCTTAAAAGCCTGACAGCTAAAGACTGTGAGCTGTGTGACATTATGTGCACCACACAGTTTTCCATCGACAAGAACTCTCTCCCATCACTGGCGCAGCTGGAAGCATACCGCGCCTACCTTGACGAGCTGACAAAAGAGAAGGTACTTCTTAATTTCCCTCTGTCCTGATTAGTTTCTGTTGGTTATTTGTGTTATAACCTGTCACCTGTCGTTTTCAGGAGCGTCGCCATCTTGAATTTGTGAGCTTAAAAAAGGAGATTGTACTATGCATGGATGATTTGGAGCAACAACCAGAGACCAGTTTTGAAACAGATGTGATGTGTGAGGACGATGAAGCATTTTGTCTGTCGAATGACAACATGGATGCTCTTAAACTGCTCCTCGGCCAGGTGATTTTTTTTTTTTTTATTTTTTTTTTACATTTGTATTTAAATATTTAGTAAGAAGAGGCTGCATTAACAGTCTATTATTTTATATTGACAGTGTATTTTTGCCATACTGGTATTAATGGATCTGTCTCTTTCAGTTAAAACAGCGCAAGAATGAGATTGAACTCCACTGTTCTACTCTACGCACTAAGATACAACAATTGTGGGAAAGACTTCAGATTCCCCAAGAGGAAAGAGAAGGATTCTCTGAGCATATGGTCAAGTCAAAAAAGAAAAACATTGAAGCAGTAAGGGGGTCATTAAATTAACCTTGGACAGCACAAGTACTAATTGCACAAAATCTATTGGTATGTTTTTTCCATAACCTGTAATCCAACCTTGACAAAGATGTAATAATGTGTGTTCAATGTTTTCAGCTTCAGATTGAGTTCCAGCGACTGGAGGTTTTGAAAATTCAGAGCATGAAAAGTGTAACTGAGGCCATCAGAGCTGAGATTGCTCTCTTTTGGGAGAGATGCTTCTATAGTCAAGAGCAGTGCCAGGCTTTTGTTCCATATCATGATGGTTAGTAGTCATTTTTGTTTCATTTATTATGTGCTGTTGGTCATGATTTAAGGAGAGCAGATCTTAACACATGTTTCTTGTTGCAGATAATTTCACTGAAGAGCTTCTCAACCTGCATGAGGCTGAAGTCAAAGCCCTAAAAAAGTACTACGAGGATCACAGAGAGCTCTTTGAGGGAGTCACGAAATGGCAGGAGAACTGGTCCTTGTACTTGGAACTTGATGTGAGTATAAATATACTGGTCTTGGTGCAGTTTTAGGGCAGTAACTATTGATTCTCATAACCAATTTTTTTTACTGTTACTTGCTTGGTCTGTGTATCAAAAATGGTGGAAAAAATAGAACTGTTTCATGGGCATAAAGAAAAGGGAAAGCAAAAATATGAAAAAAATGACTTTAAAATTACCCACAAATTCTCAGACTATCAAAACAGATGGTAATTAATTTCACTAACCAATTAAGTGCAAAATCACTTCTAATAATAGATGCTTCTCATCACAGAAAAAGGCAAATGATCCAGGAAGGTTCAACAATAGAGGTGGAAATCTTCTGAAAGAGGAAAAACAAAGAGGTGACCTGCAGAAAAGTTTGCCTAAGGTAAGGAAATTATTAAAATAATTATTTAAGAAATGCTTTGCTAAGTCAAACCAGACCTGCTGTCATGAGAAGTCCTAAACATACACACATCATCAAAATTTGAAGACAAGTTGAAAAATGGCATGAATCTACATTTTGTACTGTTGGATCTTAAGGTTCTAAATAGTTTCAAAATGCAAAAAGAAGAAATGGGAGTGAGACAAAAAATTGCATAAGCAGTTTATTGAAAACAACATTTAAACTGAAATAGACTGTTCATCAGCTTATCAAAAGTTTAAGACCATAGCCTCCAAATCTGTGCAAAAATGTGGATTCAGTGTCATTTTTTGTCAAGTATTCCCACTGTTATGACCTGATGGCAAAGGCAAAAAAGCTTTCTCTCTTTGAACGTGGTCGGATAGTTGAGCTGCATAAGCAAGGCCTCTGGCAACGCGTTGTCGCTGCTGAGGTTGGACACAGTAAGACAGTCATTTTGAATTCCAGAAAAGATTCTTAGGGTTATGGAACAAAAAAGTCAAGTGGTAGACCCAAAAAAAATTCACTGGCGCTGAGCTGGAGGATCCGATTGGCTGTCTGTCAAGACATGGGATGATCCTCAATCCAAATGAAGGCGGTTACTGGTGTCAACTGCAGCCCAATAACCATCGGATGGCATCTGCCAGAGAAGGGCTTTAAGAACAAAAATCATCTTCAAAGGCCTCATCTCCTCCAACGCCACCAAATATGGGACATTGAAAGACGGAAGAAAGTTTTATTCTCTGATGAGAAAAATTGTGACCTTGGCAGTCCTGATGGCTTCCAACGTTACTGGCATGACAAGGAGTTCCCGCTAGAGATGTGTTCTAGCCAGTGGCCCAGAGGAGGGGGCTTTGCCATCATCAGCTTTTTCCTTCAGTGGAACAATGGACCTTCAGGTTGTGCAGGGGCATCAAACGACGGCTGGCTATGTGGAGGTGTTGCAGGGGGCATCCCTCATAACTGAGGGCCCTGGTCTGTGTGGTGATGACTGTGTTTAAAAACAGGACAACGCTGCAGTTCACAATGCCTGCCTGAAAAAGGACTGAGAACAGAGGAAGAATATCACTCTGCTGGACCATCCTGTGTGTTCCCCTGATCTAAAGCCAAGTGAGAACATTTAGGGATGGGATGGAAAGGGAAGTTTACAAAAATGGACATCAGTTCCAGACAGTGGATTCAAAATGACTCTTTCTGTATCCAACCTCAGCAGCGATGGTGTGCTGCCAGAGGCCTTGCTTATGCAGCTCAACAATCCAGCCACGTTCAAAGAGAGAAAGCTTTTTTTTTTTTTTTGTCTTTGCCATCAGGAGGTCATGACAGTGTGAATACCTGACAGACAATTATATTGAATCAACATTTTTGCACAGATTTTGGCTTTTAAAGGCTGTGGTCTTAAACATTTGATCAGCTGATGAACAATCTATTTCAGTTTAATTGTTTTCAGTAAATTGTTGACTCAGAATTTTTTTTGTCTCACTCCCATTCATTCTTTTTGCATTTTGAAACTCTACTTAGAATCTCCCTAAGATCCAACAGTGTAAAATGTAAATTCATGCAATTTTTCAACTAGTCTTAAAATTCTGATCAGGAGTGTATTAAGAGAATAACTGAGGTAGTGTTGCATTATCTTGCTTAGCCAACAGATGGGGCTAAACTTACTCTGTATCCCCTCATTGAACATACCCCAGATTTTTAAGTAAGACATTATAGAAAGATGACCACTGAAACAATAGTTGACTGGCTAAACAGTTACCATTACAACCATACAAAAAACATCCTTCTGTTTGTTCTAGCTGGAGAAGACTCTGAAGGCCCAAATTGATTTGTGGGAGCAGGAGCAGGGCAAGGAGTTCCTTGTGGGCGGACAGAAATTTATGGAGTATGTTCAGAAGCAATGGGATGAGCACCAGTCTGAAAAAGAGAAGGAGAAACTAGAGAGGGTACGTGTAATCAAAGCAAAATGTTTAATTTTGTTGTTAAAGTTTTTCATCCTTATTGAAATTATAATTTCCCTGAAATAGCAACTGAAGAAAACTAAGCAGACTCAGGAGGACATGTTGTATGGAACTACTGTTAGGACACCATCCAAGAGGCGGATGGCAGGGACTCCCACGCCAGTCAAACTGAGAAAGGTAAAATGCTGCTGTGGTTTTATCAGTCATTGTCTGGAATGTTACTGTGGCTGTGTACATGAATAATGAGGTGCTATTTATGTCCCACTCATAGCTCAATGGAACCTCAACCCTGTCCACTCCCACCAGCTTCCTCAGCTCTGGCCTCGGTGGAACCATGTGTCAGTCTTCATTCCAGAAACCACCTCTGTCCGCTAGCAAGGTATGCTGACTGTCACCTAACTGGTCTGAATGTTGTCCACATGACATCATATGAACTATAAATCTAAAGTTTCAGATGTAATGTACCACAGCGGTGAATGATACTGTTGGGCTCACTTTCAGACTACTGTGGTCTGGTTGTTTTTAGCTTTTAATTCTTTACAATTGAATAAGATTTGCAAAGTAAGCAGCACTGTGTATTTCAGTGCCACAAAGCCTGACATAGACATGGTGGACATGTTTTTTCAATGACTACAATTTTTTTTTTTTCTACTAAAAGAAAATACGTACGTAAGGTTTTTAATTATCGTTCCTCTTTGTGGAACCACTGCAGCACTGTATTCCTGAGTGCAGGGTGCAGCAGGAGCAGGTCATCAATATTCATTTTGGTGCTTTGACACTGTTTGACTGCTCAGCATGTGGATGGCGTGGCTGTTTAGAAAACATTAACATTCATCTGTGTGGATGCACAAATGGTTGTTAATATGTAAGCCTTTTAGTGAGTTCAGACTTGCAGCAGAAGTATTTGACTTTAGGAAGACATAAAGATGGCTTAGAAATAAAGCGTCAATGGTGCAGAAGGCTGGATGTTTCTTAAGAGGCAAGTCCACACTTGTATAAGTCGGTGTATGTTCTTTTTTTCATTTAATGATTATTATCTTTATTCCAGGCAGTCTAAAGCAGGTGTGTCAAACTCATTTTAGTTTAGGGGCCAAAATAATCTGAAGTTGGCTGGACTAGTCAAATAAAAACAGTAAAAAGTAAAATTGCATTATGAAAATGTTTACATCTACAGTTCTCCTTTAAAATATGAATTGCATAAACAACCTGAAATTTCTGTAGAAAAATAAGTGCAATTTTAACTATTATGCCTTGGCTTATCACTTACACATGTATATTACAACTTGCCGATTACAGTGGATCTACAAATACATTTAGTAATGGGCAGAATATTGTTAAAAATGCACTTCTCTTAAGATATTTTAGGTTGTTCCTATTTGTTCAGGTTATTGACATTTTTTGTGAAAAGACAGTTTTGGGGGGTGGGGGGGTGTGTTTGACACCTTGTGGTCTTAAGCTTTGATAAAAACACTCATAATTTTTGTTCTGTGGTAGGGTCTTGGCATTCGAACCGCTGGACAAGGACGAACTCCACGTGTACTAGACCGAAACAAGGAAAACATCTCCCATCTTAGAAACACTCCAAGTGGCACATTAAGGTCTCAGGATACTCAAGATCACACCTTCACCATAAACTCTATTGCTGGCTCCTATACGGAATTTGCGGTAAATGCGTCTTCACATCTGATTAGTCTTTCATCACTAAGAATCCACTGAAGAACAGTTTAATGAAGGCAAATGCAATTCTCCAGTGATATTCATACACCATCATCCCAAATAGAGCAGTTTGTTGGTTTATACAGTTAATGAAAATCTGATGCTCGTCAAATTTTACTGTCAGTCTGTACCCCATTTGGTACCACTGCTTATGTAAAAACCACATTTTTATACTACCCTTTTAAAATACCGGGCTATAGTGTGTAGTAACACAAGCAGTTTCAGAGACAAAGCTTTATTAAACAATTTTTAGATCAGTCATGAAAGGACACAATTGCTGTCATGTTGACAGTGTAAATTTAGCTCTGTATTAATGGTTAGAATATCAAGAACAGGGTTCCCGCAGGGGTCTTCACAAATCTGCATTTAATACCTTAAAAAGGTATTAAATTTGATATAGTAGGTCTTAAGTTATGTTAACCACAAACTTGTTCACTGTTTTGTGTTTAAATGTGAAAGTAACGTTAGTCAACTCAGTTCCAACCCGACAATTTATATTGAAATGAGGAACCAGTTATCGCTAACTTTGCAGACCCCGGTGAGAAATGATGCAGAACGGTGGGAATCAAGGCAATGGAGTAAATACATTTTCCTGAATTCTAGGAGTCACAAATTTTTGCCAGTAAGGCCGCGAAATGGGCGTTAGATTCTGTTCTAAGTAGTCTTAAAAAGTCTTAAATTTAACTTGTAGGAACCCTGAAGTAAATATGTATTTTATAAGAATGTTGCCAAACAGTACAACTACAGCTTTCACACATCGTAGAAGCTGAATATAATAAAATGAAAAATGTTTAGAAATGGTTAATGGGTATTAAAATGCAGTGAGACCATTGTGAGATACATCGACCGTATTTATTTAAGTGCATTACTCCCAGATGGTGAAAAAGATCCAATCCTCAACTACAAACACTTCTCACATTTTAAACAATCACTATTACTTTACAAAGTGAATACAAAGCATTTCAGATATACATACTCACACAACCTGTATTAATTCTGTCATAAATCTGATGACAATGATAAAGTACACAGATACTGAGTTTTCATTCTTGTTCACAGAGAGACCTCACGAAGGCTTCTAAGTCGAACATAAAGGCGGGAATTATGAACTCCACCGTCCACAATCACTGATGGTTCATTGGAGTGGCTTCAGCGCCGGGAGTCGTCCAGCTCAGCGGTGGTCTGGTCTAGTACTGACGTCACTGAACAAGGAGCTTCTAATGTAAACGTCCTCACAAAAAATATATTGTAAATATTTTTAAAAAGTGAACATTTTGAGACTCAAGCGGTTTTAAACTTTATTTCAGGGTTCTGGTGCTGAGTCTGTATGTGTGTTTGTATTTGTAATATGGCTGCTGTGGCTATTTTTATTTTTTGCATTACAGCTTTTTCGTATGAAACAATATTTAGCACTACTTGATTTTAGTACTGTAGCTTTAAGCCAGTGCGCTATGACTTTGCTCCTCCAGCTGGGATGACAGCTACATTTTCTCTTGAAATCTAATTATTTTGAGGGCTTTTTTTTTTTTCTTTTCTTTTTTAAATCAAGCTGTAAATAAACATTCTGGAAAACAACTATTAATTGACTCATCTTTTTTCTTTTTTTTTTTTTTTTAGAATTTGTTGTGGTTTCATATCGGAGCATAACAGGTTTTGTGATGAATCTGAAAAAGTGAAGTGGGTGTTCAATTCAAGCCATGCGTGTCATAAGTTCTTCTAGTGCTTTCTCACGGTGATTTTCATGAACAAGCAATACTTCTTTGATTGCACTTTGCTGGAATCCCATCTCATTAAACTGAGCCAGCAGCCGTAGGAACTCCGCAGCCTGAAATCAGATTTCAAGTGAACATTAGTAACACGAAACAGGCTCAAAACTCTGGCGCTGCTGCTGTTCTGAATTACCTTGGTCTCACAGTTCTGAAACATCTCCAAAGCCTCCTCCACCTGCCCTTCATCATAACCCAGCTGAACCAGACGCTCACTGGCAACCAGGTACTTCAGGATCTGTCAATAAGAGCAGACGGTACATCTGATTCACAATAAATGGACTTTCATCATTAAACCATAAAGATTCAAACATCCATTGAATAATCTATTGATCTAAAATGTTTAATACCTGCTGATCCCCTAATCCAATCACTACATGTAAATAATTGGTGTAAAATGCAGTTTATCATCCTCATCACATAAGACCCATCTGTACGTTCAGAGGCTCCATAGTGAACATAGAAACACTATCATCTTCTACAACATTGATTCACCAATAAAAGCTGTGGAGTTGGATTAATGACAGTGGATGGACACACTTGATTTATATTCAGTTATTGATATATTTACTGAAAAAAGTCTCCTTCAGTTTTCTCTTTCTGATATAATAATCATGAACTTAAATCTGAGCTTTTATGAACATCTACCTGATAAATAAATTAAATATAGGAAAGTACGGGAGTTTCACTGAAAAAAACAAAACTAAATGCAGAGGATAATATAATAAATGGTGATAAATAATTTAAGAAAGGTTAAACAGAGGAAATTCATTTGGGAACTGCCACAAAAGTAGTGCTGGGTCTTTATGGGTTAAGCATCAGGACTTCAGAGGGTACTTTATTAGGAGTTCATTTCCATGCAGTTAGGAATGATGGGTCTTAATCGGGAAAACAGATTTACCTGGCAATAAATGTAAGTCATTACTGATATGTTTGTGTTTTTTTTCTCCTAGATATGGTAGATAATTTTAATAACCTGATATTAACAAAGTTCTGTGAGATTCAGGTTTTTTCTTTTTATGGTCATTTAACCATGTAAAAATCCACATAACACCACTATAGTATACATACATATTGTCATAGCCTAGCATGTCCTATAAAAGACAATACACATGACTTGACTGTGTCTTAACGGTTCAGGTTCTACAAATATTTTACACCAGGAGACCAGGCAAACCACAAAAATGGAAAACATGCCTTAGTCTTATTGATTCCTCATCTCTGTGTGTGGAGTTTTCTTTCTGAAACTATTTGTCAGTTTGGTGGAGGCTGAAGTTTGCCGTGTTTTCCAGGACATTCTTTATACCCACTATGGACATAAGGAACAATTGCCAGATTCCATATTACATTATATTAACATTAATTTGTAAAATGTGAGCCTTTTTTTAACCTTTAAAATTAACATTTGATTGACATAATTCTATGTATAACTTTTTAAGCTGAAGTAACTTAAAGAATTGTAGTGTTTTTCCTCAGAGGATTCTGTTGGGTGTCTGTGAATTGGCTTAAGAGCCTGGTTCAGACCAGCTCTAAAGTGTCATGAGATAACTTTTGTTATGATTTGACACTATAGAAATCAAATGTGACTGACTGAAGTATTTTCTACCTTCTCTGGGCTTCTGTAGCCGGTCTTTTGCAGTGCTAGAATAGCTGTGCGTAACGGGTAGCCCTTCTCAGTGATGGTTTCAAGTAGCTCCCTCTCCTCCTGGGTCAGAGCTGACAGAAGCTCTGCTGCTGAGTCGAAGAAAACCCCATGAGAACCACTGGTCCTCATGACCTGGTCAGAAAACAGGACAAGTCACCATAAATATTACCAGTGAAATGTAAATACTTAAAAACTCTATAAGTAAAACTGATTTTATACAATTATACCTCTACTGCACTTATCTCAGAGGTAAATGCTTTTTATCACTTGTCATTGGTTTCTTGTCATACATTTGGACAGATTTAGTTACTTTAGGGTAAACATTTTTCAGCCCCTCTCAGTTCAGTTAAAAAAAAAAGTATATCCCTAAATGTGCTGATTTTGAATCTTTGTGATGAACTTCAGGATCAAGTGTTCATTTATGGGTTGAAAGGACTTTCCTCGTTCTTAAACTAAATAAAGTCTTTAAAACCCATTTTAAATGAACTCTTAAATGCTTTGTTACAAACATAAAAACAGGACTGATTTCAGATATCATACCATGGTTCTCAAAGGACAGTGTGTGTACATATCCTCCTGAGGAAAAAAAAAATTCTGTTTCCAATCAAGGCAATTATTTAATTATTTAAAAAAGCCCAAACTTTTACTTTCCTGGGTCTCAGGAGGATATGACGATCTGAATGTGATGCATTGCTGTAGATTAAATTACACAACAGTAGGTTATATTAAATAGGTCAAATGGTAAAACACAGAAAGGAACCGTTTTACCTCATATTATTTTTCATATTTTAACTATGTCAGTACAGAAGTACAGCCTCTGAATACTTCATCCACCAGTGAATATTACACAGATGGAAAGCTGACCTTCTGCCTGCGGTGTTTCACAGCAGGCCCTGCGGAGGAGGGCCTCTGCCGCAGTAGTCTGGATGGAGAGCGAACAGCAGGTGGTGTGTTCTGGGAGTATTTTCTGCCTGAAGAGCCCAGGGAGCGGTTCCTCTTCTTGCAGTTCTTCTGCAGTGGGCTGGCCTGCTGTGTCCTGTGCTGCTCCAGCACTTGCAGAGGCTTTCTGCTGTCTTGAAGACAGGGTAAGGAGTTTCTGTGTCCTCTGAGATACTGAGGTGAGTCCTGCTTACAACAGTGAGCTGAGGAACCATAGTGCATGTCTTTCACTCTGGATATGGGGTCTCTGGGTGAAGCAGTCCAGGGCCGCTCCACATCCTTAACGGGGGCCACTGCATCTTCATTATCCTCATAGTAACCATCATCATCCTCTGAGTCAGATATGATGAACTTGACGGAGCGATGGTGCATCCAGGCGTCTGCAGAGGTCAGGCTGTGACTGCGGGGCCGGAACCTGGGGTCAGCGCTCCTGGAGCTGCCTCTGCGGGGCTCCTGAGGACTGCTGAACATTAACCAGTACGGAGGACAAGAAGGGGCCTGAGAAACTGGCTGCTGCCCAGTTAAAATCCATTTCTCCAGGTTGAATACGTACTGCAAAAACAAAAAGAAAAGGTTTGAGAGTGAGGAAAAAATTACTTATTAAATTGCAGGGGGGGTCAAACATATGTCCCATGGACCAAAAGTGGCCCTCCAAAGGGTCCAGTCCCCTGGGATGCATTTGTGAAATATAAAAATTACCCTGAAGATGTTAATCACAGATTACACAGTCAGTTCAGTTCAGGTTCCACATACAGACCATTTTGATCTAAAGTGGATCAGACCAGTAAAATACTATCATAATAACTTATAAATAATGACAACTCTGATTTTTTTCTCTTTGTTTTAGTGTAAAAAAAGGGAAATTACATGAAAATGTTTACAAACTATCCTTTCACAAACAAATATGAATATCCTGAGCAACATGAAATGCTTTAACAGAAGTAAATGCAATTTTAAGAATATTCTGCCTGTTATTAAATATTTTGTGCCTTTGTAGATCCACTTTGATCTGTAATTTGTCATGCACATATGTAAATGATAAATTGAGGCATGATATTTTTAAAATTGCACTTATTTTCAGATTATTCTTATAGTTCACATTTTTAAAGGCTCATTTGTAGATCTAAACATTTTCATAATGTAATTTTACTTTTTCTCTCTAAAATATAACACAGAAGAATGTGTAGTTGACATTATTTATAGGCTGTTATGTTATTTTACTGGTCCGGCCCCCTGGATATCACACTGGGCTGAATGTGGCCCCTGAATTAGAATGAGTTTGACACCCCTGATGTAGAGGTTTAAAGGTCCGTGCAGCTGTTACTGGACCTGTAATTGCAGATATAAAATGTAAAAACTATAATCTAGAAAAACAGTATGTTCATTGAAATGTGTCCTGACAGTCAGCTTTACTTATTAAACTTGAATATTTAAAGTAAAATGGACTATACACTGCTCCTCTGGAATAAAATAGGAGACCACTGGTTTTACCCAATATATATGTTTGAGTAAAACAGTTGTGTGTACTGTAGAAGTTACTAACATTTCCAAATAAAATAATCTCACTTTGAATATTTATTTGACAGATAAATGTAAAGTTTTTCAGACCCAAATCATGCAACCCCATATTCATTTTCTACATCCTCATCTGTTACTGTAGTCACAAAGAAATCAGCATTTGGTAGAATGACTGATTCCATCTTCCTTTTCATTCAGGCTCAAATCTGGAAATGTGAATCTCTTCATTTTTTTTTCCAGACCTGCACATTTTTTCAATAAACTAACCGAAGAATAAGGAATAATAATTGATAAAAACTTCTTGAATGCAAGCCGCATAACAAAGAAACATGTAACTTCTAGAAACTGTGGAGTCAAACTAATCACTGCTAATGAACAGATGGAAAAAAACTAAATGTGGCTGTTCATTTGTATGTGTGACCTCGGTTTCTTGTAGAATCTGCTTGCAGTCCGGTATGATGATTCCTGGATCTGTGACCAGCTGCACTTCCTCCTGCAGTGAACCCAGTGGAGTCTGAAACGGGACGTCCTCCAGTGTGTTCATCATCACAACAAATAACCTGCAACACAGAAAAAATCCTGAGATTTCCAGTTTCCAGCCAAATGTTTCGTTTCCATTCAGCTGCTCGGTCACTTACGCCTGTCAGGTCGTCTTCTCCAGGTCTGCAGTTTCGTGAGGGAGTGACAGGTGTGTGGAGTAAAGTACAGACATCATTATCGTATCGTACGTGACAAATCTTCTCATCACTAAGCCTCTGACATCATCTGTGGAGTTGTTTACCAATAATACCTCAGACATCTTTTGCAATCTTAACACCACACATACAAAAACATAAATAGTAAACACAAAAACACACAATAAATGTCTCCATATAATACTAAAACACTTTAAAAATCCATTAATTCTGTGTTTTCCCATTTCTTTCATATTTTACGATGAATGCATTAACATTATAACATATAGGATAATTTTCCAGTTTTGTATAATCTTCATAACTGCAGAAGCATCTTTTTCATTCAGAGTTAAAGCCTCATGTCAGACTGTGTGACTTTCCCAGTGGACATGAAGGAGGATTAGGGAAATGCTGAGGTATTGGGAAACAACAGCACAATGCTTTCCACAGATTAGCTGATGATTACATGAAGGAGACAGTGTATTAATTTCTTGTTGCACTGATTCCTCAAGTTAAACATCTCACCCACATTGGCCAATTTCTAGATACTGATTTTGGTAATGACAGTAACTTTTGTGTTGGTTTTAGAGGCAATAAAGGATTAGAATTCTGTACAGAGATATACATTTTATTTATATATTTTTTAACAATTACAATAAACTGATTCACAAACTTGAGGGGTTTACAAGTTCTGTAACAGACCTCTGAAAACAGAAGAAGCAGTTTTGAAAATTTACTGAAAGAAAAGGAAACTTAAAGCAAAAGGAGAACAGATCTGGTTTAATCTCATTTTGTAGCACAAATAGCATTTTGAGGACACAGCAGCGTGGTTCAGTTAAGAGAGCATTTAGGTAAAGGCTTGATTACAGACATGTGAATTCAGGTACCATTTAGTAACATGTTACTACATCACTAAAGGTGAGGCAAGTTTCCAATGCTGGGGAACAAAGAAAATAAAAATACCCGAGGGTGGTATTTTACTAAACAGACGTAGAGAGGCAGTCATCTCACTGAGACAGATTATCCATCTGACACTGATCTGAATCCGCACATCCAACACCTGCTTTGATTCAGTCATGATCCTTGGGATGTAAGTAATGAGACACAAAACCCCAAAAGGTACAGTATTTTATTAACACTTAAAAGTCACTTATCTAACCTGTTAATCCTGCTTTGTAAAGAAGCCATTTGACCGACTCCTGTGATTGAGGTTTGATGGTAAACACAATATACATTCCCTAAAGAATGGACTGGAAGGAGCAAAACACTGAAAAAAATAACCATTGTGGCTGTTTAAAAAGGTCACCATTTTTTTACCTGCTCCGTTTAGTGTGCTGGTGCATTACGCTTCACAATATATTCTCCTAATTAAAGTCGTGTCATACAAACTGCTTACAAATGCTACCCAAGCAGTGTAGCTCAACATTTACAGCCCATTTTTCATGTGGACACCATTATTACAATGGTGATAAAGAAGAAAACATCAAAATATTGATGTGCTCATGGAATATTATGCCCTTATGATATAAGGCATTAATTGACTTGGTAACATCACATCTACACTTTCTCAACTTCCCCCGTTTTCAAGTGTACAGTATGATCCCATAATGTTCTTCGCTTCCCTCACTGCCAGAGCCCATCACCACAAAAAGAGCAAACAAAAAAGTCTAGCTACAAATTTTTTTATGAATAAAATTGCATTATCTTTATATAGATAAAATGTTAACAATCCCCAGAGATTGAATATTTTAGAAAGGTCCACCTTGTGAGCGCACCGCTAAAAAATTAACATCAGATGCACAGGACCAAAGGTTGTTACACTCTCATATCTTGTTCAATAAAAAAACACTCTTGAGTGACATCCAGGAGCCTTCATTACCTTAACTACATTTGCCACAGCTTATCTGTCAGCAGTTTGAATCAAAACCCAGAGATGCTGTCATGATAATCCAGTGATTTCAGACAGTACTGCTCTCAGGATTTTATGAAATGAGTGACGTGATTCAGTTGTTAGCAGCGTCCGCCTGCCGTGGCCAGTTCTCCTCTTCGATGCCCGAGTCATATTCCTCCTCCGCAGACTCCTTGGCTGGAGCTCTGAAAAGCAAATGGACACCACAGCTCAGGTTTCACAGCAAACAACATCAGACACTCAAGGCTTCACATTTATTCATCTAGGTCTGACTTCTGGACGCCTGATATTTGTGTCTGTTATTGGTCACTGTGTTATACTGGGTGATTGTAGAGGCAAATTCTCTCTGTGTTATGGATGATGAGACATGACAGACGACACAATAACACATCATCACTTGCCATCTTTCATAACATGCGACTCATTGGGAGGGAGGTTTTAGTGACTGCTTGTCAAGTAAGAATCCAAGTGAATAATGGCATGTTAAACTGTGTGTATGAAACTGTCTTATTTTCAGAAGAGACAAGTGTCAAAGAGGACATTGTGATATAGCCAAAACCTTCCATTACACAATAGAGTAATACATTTTTGTCCTCTGTAGGGGACAATAGTTTCATAGATTTATTTAGAGGGGAGAAAAAAGGAACCAACATTCCATAAAATTAAATAAAAATGCCATTTTCACTTGTGACAATTATTTAATGCAAAAAAGCAGAAACTTTTACTTTGCTGTGTGTCAGGAGCATAAATCACTATCAAGTAATTGCTTACTGCTCTTAATTATATTTAATTATTTGCTTTGTTTATTTAGGAATACCACACAAAGAGCTGCTTCACATAAAACACTTGAGTTACAAACAAAAAGACAGACACGGTCTAAACTGAAGCTGCAAGATTCCCTGGGAGAACAAAAACACTAGTGAAATAAACTGTACCGTAAATGTCCAGCTTTAACACAGACAAACTGATATTATTCAGATCACATTGGGTCCTATTTTCCCACATACCCTGCATGGATATAATTGTGTAGCACAATTAAACATATACCAGGTGGTCTCACTCCTATGATGAAAATGGTACAGTGGTCTAAGGATGTACTCATTTCACCCAACACTAGTTTTTGCTGTTAATCTGTCAACAAGTACCAGAAGTGAGAATAACAACTGCATCACTGTGATTATAGTTGTGTACAGCAGATCACTCTGTTCTCCAAGTGGTCAACGTAACTGAAGCATTAGAATCATTCATGGAAGGACCAAAAAAAATAAATAAAAAATTACAACACACTTGTCTTTCTGTCTGATGTTGTTCCAGATGTGTTGATAATCACTATCCACAATGACACAGAAAATCAGATAAAATGTCCATCATTCTTCCCATCTATCATATGGAGCAATCATCTAGCTGAGACACTCTTAGGTTTTAAATCTGTGGTCTTTTCTATCACTGTGTGTTGTGTCTTATTGTTTTATGCACGTTTACAGCATTTGATTACACTGTTATTTTATAATTTGATCATGTTTTTAGATGTAAAGCACTTTGGTCTTCTTTGTGTTGTTGTAAAGTGCTATATAAATAAACTTTGATGGATCTGGCTGACATTGAGTCTTGACACTTTAGTGCTCACCTGATGTATCTGGGCTCTGATTTTCCATGGACAACATCTTTGTTCAGCTCAACAGCCATGATGTCTGAATGAGGCACCTCGAACATGGGCTCCAGTAGAAGTTTTTCCTATACAACATAGAAAAGATGTAACTGTATGAATTACTGTGCTCTGCATATGAACAGATAAATATACAGTATGTTTTTATTTTTAATATGAGCAGAGATTCTGTTTATTGTATATTTTTCATTTTATATCCTCACACATTCGATCTTGTAAATAACTTTATGCTCTATAAGTTTTGTAATTAACATCACAAATCTTGCTTTTTGATTTTTACTCATGCATTTATTATTATTATTATTATTATTATGTGCATGTGAATACTCATCTCTTCTATCTGATGACACCTATATACCCGAACAAAGGTCTTATATTGTGAAAACTACACTTTGCAATAAAACCAAT
>JAPQRP010000025.1:17043799-17062529 GCA_037367295.1 Apogon hyalosoma
GACAAAAACAGTGCTTTTATTCATTCCATGTTTTCTTTTCTGTCTGTTTTAGTCATATGATACACACAGGAGTTAGTTGATTGCATAACCATTGTTTCTGATAACTTTTGATGATTTAATCATTTTTTCTGTGACTTCAGACGCACCTGATGTGATTCGGGGTTCATCAACAGACGCACCTTGTTACTGTGATGTGACAAATATGTATTTATTTATTCATTTGAAGTTTTTTTTTTTTCTTTAAAGGGACAGTGCATGTTAGTAAACACAATATGTGTCAATATGCAGGATTATAGCCAAGGCTAATTTCCATTTTTAGTCCCTATAACGCATTTGCTTATCTGTTCTTACTACTGTCAGCCCAAACAAATTAACACTATTAACAAATGCTTAACAGCGTAATAATGAACGTTATTTATTTGATTGTTGGCACTGCATTGTATGTAATTCTACTGTTGCACAAATATTTGCCTCTTGGGGATGATGAAGACTTCTTGAAGCTGAACTCGGTTTAATAAGTCCTTTCTTCAGTGCGTCCTCTGTGCGTAACGACCTCAGCCAAGCCGTGCGTCAAATGTTGAATGGCGCAGTTAGCAGTAAATCTACAGCCGCACACTCGATTAAATTATGTCAATACCCCTCACCAAATTTGTCCTCTGAAAAGGACACTCCTACAAATACATATTAAGCCAAAGTATAAGGTGAGTCCACGCCTTTCCAAGGCTAAGGGAAGAACAGGGAAAAAGAGAAAAGATTGTTTTTTGTTCATGGTGAGAAGAGATTCGCAGTCCCCAGACGCTGCCAAGGTGTGATTTGTGCAGGTGCAGACATGGAGGAGTTGGTACCACCACTCACCATCGGATCCATGGTGGTCGACACAACGTTTGAGATCACCGTCCTCCTGGTTCTGGTGCTGCTGCTTCTGCTGCAAACCTGGATGCAAACAAAACGCTCAAACATACCAGGTAGGACTCTTCAGATCCTGCAGGACTCTGCATAAACTGACTGTAGTGGACAGGTGACTGAGGTGGAAGGAAAATAAAGGCAGACATGTCAACCTGTAGCTCTTTAAAATGACTGAGCACTCAAATATGTTGTACATGAACTGCGTTGACTCATTTAATGAAGTAAATAAATAATGCAAATAACAGAAACAAAAAATAAGACACTAATAAATGAGAAGCAGAATGAAAGTTGGTATACCTGAGATAGATTTTTGATGTGTGTATCATGTAATCTCCTTCATCATAGTGTATGTGTGGAAATTTAGTTTAGTTTATTTTGAATATGTAACAAAACAAAAATGATCAGAGATTTCAGAGTTGTTTTTGTAAGATGATACTGGAGGAAGTACTCGTGACCCTGATCAGATCCAATGTTCCAGTTAAACCTTGGTGTGGGGTTACTGTTATGATTATGACTCACATTGAACGTTTAGAAAATTCTTCAAGTCATGGTGAAAGAGTGTGAAAGTCCAAGTGGGAAGGTAATTTAGACTGCTTTAAATCCTTACATTTAATAGTCAAGTTTAAGGAATTATGAGGGACAGTAAACTTGGTACATGTACAATATTAACAGTGTTCGTGCAAAAGTACAGGCTGATCCTACAAGCATGATCAGAAATCCCCAAAGTCCAAAACCTCCAAATGATCGGTTACAGGGAACTCAAGAGCAAAGAATATGAGAGAACTATGCACACAGGTGAAACAACAGACAATGTGGTGGTGAATGCAGAAGAGACATTTGATATATGTGGGTCTGCAAAACATGCAGTCATGGGAAAAATTATTAGACCACCATTGTTTTCTTCAATTTCTTGTTCATTTTAATGCCTGGTACAACTAAAGGTATGTTTGTTTGGACAAATATAATAATAACTACAAAAATAGCTCATAGTAGTTTAATTTCAGAGCTGATATCTATCCATTTTCCATGTTTTTATTGATGATAACCAAAATCACTTCAGTTCTTCCATCAATATCTATGGCATTGTACCGACAAAAACAGTGCTTTTAGGCATTCCATGTTTTCTTTTCTGTCTGTTTTAGTCACATGATACACACAGGCGTTAGATGATTGCACAACCATTGTTTCTGATGACTTTTCATGATCTAATCATTTTTTTCTGCAACTGAACAAAAGGGAAGAGACAAAAACCAGGTAAGATGGGAAACAAACAGGAAACAGAACAAAATCCAAAATAAAATACTTACAAAAGCATCACAGTTAGTCGCAGTTCTGATAATCACTGTAGTACACATTATGTTTTTTTGGTTTTTTTTTTTTTTAAACAATGAGAGATCATTGTGTGTCTGCAGGTCCTTCCTTCATGGCAGGAATTGGCCCTGTTCTCTCATACACCCGGTTCATCTGGATGGGCATTGGCACAGCATGCAACTTCTATAACACCAAGTATGGCAGCATTGTCCGGGTCTGGATTAACAACGAGGAAACGCTGATAATTAGCAAGTAAGTCCCAGTGTTGGAATGGACCAGTGTGTACTTGAGTGCTCCTTAAGTACAATGTTTGAGTGTTTTCATTTTGTGCAACTTTATATTACTACATCTAATGTTAAGTCGTTGTATCTTACTACCGTCTGTGTCAGGTGTTTTCAGATTCTTGGTTTTCATCCTCTTTCTGTCCAGTGAAAACATCTAAACATGTTCCTTTTCAAAGTTTGTAGGTTTATGGATGAAATGCTCCTATATGGGATGAGATAAAGGTTCTTCTTAGTTTTGTTCAGTTTTAGTTAGCTTTATTTCTTTCAAAAGTAACTAAACTCAAAACTAATTTCCTGTTTCATTATTCTTTAGTTTGTTGGATTTCATGGATCCTATTTGGTTCTAGTCTATTTCATCTTCATTCTTTTGCATCTACAGTTGGGCTCATAAGTTTACATACCCTAGCAGAATTTGTAATTTTTGGGGGCATTTTTCAGAGAATATGAACGATAATACAAAAACTTTTATGTCACTGATGGTTAGTGTTTGGGTGAATCCATTTATTATCAAACAAATGTGTTTTTTATGTGCTTTTTAAATCATAATGACAACAGAAACTATCCAAATGACCCCAATCAAAAGTTTACATACCCTAGTTCTTAATCCTCTGTATTGGCCCCTTTAACACCAGTAACAGTTTGAAGTCTTTTGTGGTAGCTGTGGATGAGACCAGCTTTATCAACAGAACGCACCACATTGGGGCACTGGTTTGGTTCACTGTCACTTTTATTTTACAAACTGAAAAAGGAAACTGTTGTTGTAGAGTGGATCACTGGTGAGCACAGCCGTATGTATCTATATCACGCTGCTCGCTTACAGTACCAATCAGGTGAAATTGGATCATCTTCCACGGTACACCTGATGATCTGTCATGGCACACTTATGTGCCACGGCACACTGGTTGGGAAACACTGCTATAAGATGACCCCTTTACTTTTCGTACATTAAGTACATTTTGCTGATACTTTTTAAGGTTTTGAATTTAGCATTTTCAGGATTATGTTAGAACTTTTACTTAAGTTTTACTTTACTTTAAGGTTTGACTTTCTTTTTATATAAATCCTTTTGTTGTTTGGTTTTAATGTTATATTCAAAATAAATAAATAAATAAATAGACAAACAAACATAAGTGAACTATCTGAAAACGTCTTCCACCACTGAAAACAGAGGATGTCATTGTCTGGCCTCTTGTAGGTCATCTGTAGTTTATCATATCCTGAAGAGTTCCAACTACACTGCCAGATTTGGGAGCAAACAAGGGCTTGAGTGCATTGGGATGGAAGGGAAGGGAATCATTTTCAACAGCGACGTCTCACTCTGGAGGAAAGTGAGGACGTACTTCTATAAAGGTGGGTAAATACTTCAGTCTTGGCCTATTTTACTTCTGCACACTTCCTTTCATTCATTGTTTCTTGGATGTTTTCTCAGCTTTGACAGGCCCTGGCCTCCAGAGGACGGCAGCTGTCTGTGTGAGCTCCACTACCAAACACCTGGACGACCTGCAGGAGCTGACCAGCCCGTCTGGACATGTGGACGCTCTCAATCTGCTGAGAGCCATAGTGGTGGACATCTCCAACAAGCTGTTCCTCAGGGTGCCTCTGAATGGTCAGCTGCAGGTTCACTGTCCACGCACACGTGTTCGTTACTGCATTATCGTCAGCAGAGGAAATACCGGCAACATTTTACTCTAAATAGTGCATCTATAAAGCGTTCAAAGAGAATCTGTAATATTTCAGCAGCTTAGGTTCAGTATTTTAAAATGTAAAAGTTAAAATGGGTTCCAATTTCAGGCACATTTTTAACACTAAACACTTTTATTGCCGTCTAAATGGGGCTGTGGTCGAGAAGGTCGGAGAAGCAGCTTGTGACCAAAGGGTTACTAGTTCAATGCTCCAGACCTGCTGAGAAATTGTTGGCTGGTGTGCCCTTGAGCAAGGCACTTAACACCTGACATAGTAACCCACTGCCCCCTGTGTAGTGTTGGTTTATGTTCAGTCAGTGTTTAAAAGCAGAGTCAATTTCAGTGTGTGTTGCATGTCCACATTTACAATATACTGACAAATACAGAGATTATTCTTGAGTTTTTATTTGTATTTATTAATTTTTCAGGGTATTATGAAACAATAAACAACTATACAAAAGGGGGAAAAAAATCACACACATAAATATTAAGGGGGATAAAAATTAATTAATACTTAAAATAAAAGTGTATCGGCAAATAGATAAATAGAGGTCATCCATTCCAACGATAAAAGTCTGTGTTACATGAAATAACAGTGTGTAGCAGTTACAGTTTTTTGAAATGCACTTGAATGTGACAATATTTGAACAGATAAAGCAAAAGAACTGTTGAAATGTTGCAAACACTGAACAAAAATAGGATGTTATGAGTGTAATTGTTGATCCTTTTGCTGAAACGTAGTGATTCCTTCTCCCTCTTCTCCTTTTATTTTTCTTAATCTCAGAAAAAGAATTACTAATGAAGATTAATCACTACTTTGAGACCTGGCAGACAGTTCTAATTAAGCCTGATATTTTCTTCAAGATCGGATGGCTCTACAACAAGCACAAGAGAGCAGCGTAAGATCCTCACATATGACAGACATCCAACATTTACATCTTTTTTCCCATTGTAACATATGACTTTCTTTGGTCGTATAGTCAGGAGCTACAAGATGTGATGGGAAGCCTTCTAGAAATGAAGAGAAACATGATCAATGAATCGGACAAACTGGATGAAGATCTTGACTTTGCAACTGAGCTCATATTCGCTCAGGTCCTTCTGCTTCTGTTACTTGTCCACGTGTATCTAAAGTATGATATTCCAGCAGTTTTTTTTTTTTTTTAATCATCTTTTTATGTGGTTTAATAGAATCATGGAGAACTTTCAGCAGAAAATGTGCAGCAGTGTGTGCTGGAGATGGTGATCGCAGGACCTGACACACTTTCCATCAGTCTGTTTTTCATGCTCATTCTGCTGAAGCAAAACCCTGAAGTAGAGCAGAGGCTAGTGGAGGAGATGAACACAAATTTAGGTAAATGCTAACCTCAATTTGTTTTTTTATCCCACCCCTCCAAAAGGGAAGCAAGGGGAACTGTTTTTGGTCCGGTTTGTTTGTTAACATTCTAGCACCAAAAGTATTGATTGAATTTACACCAAATTGGGTGTATACATTGCCAGTGACCCAAAATAGACCTCATTACATTTTGGGAATAGTAGGTCAAAGTAAAATATTTTTATGAATTTTTAAAATCTTTTTTTCCCTCCATTTACTTATAATGAGCGAAATTTCACATGTCTGTAGCAGCAAAATTAATGGTTGAATTCATACCAAATTGGGTTTATAGATTGTCAGTGACCCAGAATAGATGTGGTTATATTTTGGGAACAGTAGGTCAAAGTTCAAATTTTTTATGACTTTTTAAATCTTTTTTCTTCTCCCATTTACCTATAATGGGCAAAATTTTACATGTCTATAAAAACATCCATTTTGTATCAATTTACTTCAAATTTGGCACATATATAGAGGCAATTGATATGCTAACATCAGCACAAGCATACACACGATGACATCAGCTGGATCCATGCCAAAATAAACCACAATACATGCAAAAAGTGGGATTTGTTGTGTCTGGCACCGCTTGTTTTATTTTTTTGTATTTCAAATATCAACTTTTTTTTTCATAATCTATTTATTTATTTGAATGTTAATTTTAATATTTTTTTTTCAAATATCAACATTTAAAACCAAAACAAAAAAAAAGAAAAAACATTTGAAAAGGAGGAAAAGGTTTCACCCAGGTAGCAAAACTAAAAGTACTTTAAGAACCTGTGTTTGTCTGGTTTCCATTTTCAGGAGGAAAGGGGGCAGAGAATGTTGATTTTCAGAGTCTTAACCTGTTGGAGAAGTTCATCAATGAGTCGCTGAGGTTTCATCCTGTGGTTGATTTCACAATGAGGAAAGCTCTGGATGACGACAACATCGAAGGCACAAAAATAAAGAAGGGGACCAACATCATTCTTAACATCGGTCTGATGCATAAGACTGAATTCTTCCCAAAGCCAGATGAGTTCAATCTGAGTAACTTTGACAAAACAGTGAGTTCATCAAATATCATCGAAGTATAAATACAGCTGAACAATTAGGAAGGTCAGTCGTTGCCTCGTCTCTGTTTTCCAGGTGCCGAGCCGTTTCTTCCAGCCCTTCGGTTGTGGACCTCGGTCCTGCGTGGGCAAACACATCGCTATGGTGATGATGAAGGCCATTTTGGTTACTCTGTTGACACGATACACGGTGTGTCCTCGTCAAGGCTGCACCATCAGCAGCATCAGGCAGACCAACGACCTGTCACAGCAGCCGGTGGAGGACGAGCACAGCCTGTCCATGCGCTTCATCCCTCGCACAACATAACCTCAACAACACACAACACAACCTGCACTGACACATATTCAACCAAACAACTGAGTAGTGTTCAGGAGGTTGTTTCTAACTGCAGTTCTGAAGGATGACACCTGCTGAGCTAATGACTCTAGGGTCGTCACATTTGAGTATTAGTTTGGTACTAGTACTACTTTGGTTTTACTGACTTGTAACTAGTTCACTTTAGGGTTTTGAGTAGTACTGTTGAACGATTAACATTTTTAATCAGACTAATCACAGGGTTGCTGTGGATTAATTTAGATCAATCATGATTAAATATCATTCATTTTTAATCGAAATTAATCACGTTTCATTTTGCATGAGTAAACAGACTCAACAAAGACGGGAAGGGAATATATATGCACTAAATGTGTTTGTCACAAGTTGGGTGACACATTAGCCGAAGTGCTAGGAGGATCCCCAACTAATGTATGCTTTGCATTAATGTGGTATTTTAAGCTGGAAGTGCTTTGGTGAAAAGAACACTCCTTCCTGCAGAGTGTGCATAATACTTTATTGTTGGTCGACTGTTCCATTTTTGGTTTTTTGTTCTCATATTTCCATCCAGAGGCCAACATGCTGTTTAGTGTCTTCCGTCTTTATGGGCTGGTTCTGCTGCCTGTCACTACTGGATCAACTGCCCATTTGTTCATGTGCGATGCAAACTCTACTTAGACAAACTGGCCAAAATGCATTGGCAGAGATATTCAATCATTCTGCGCTGCAAATGGGTAAATTGGGTTAATTTTTTTTATCAGATTAATCATGATGATGGATTAATTGGCATTAATGCATTACTTTTGACAGCCCTAGTTTTGAGACAAA
This sequence comes from Apogon hyalosoma, assembly GCA_037367295.1. Lineage (NCBI taxonomy): Eukaryota > Metazoa > Chordata > Actinopteri > Kurtiformes > Apogonidae > Apogon > Apogon hyalosoma. The sequence continues at coordinate 17,051,548 of JAPQRP010000025.1, forward strand.
CCTTGTATGAGTGCAGAGGCAGACAAGCATAATAACCTGTCATATGTGACCAGAGTGTTTACAAATGATCAGATATTTAATACTTTTTAAAACCTTTTAATGTAAGACTGAGCTTTGGACAAATCATCTTTCTTTAAGTCAAATAAATAAAAAAAAAAAAAAAAAAAAGGAAATTTTGGATATGGAAATGTGGTCGCTGTGAGTTTAGATAAACCTACATTTTACATTTACATTCAAAGTAAAAATAATCATGAAAAATAAAGTGTTCAGTTGTAGCTTTAATATACTGTCGCCAATAAAGTTGGAATAAAGTATTTTTAATCTTGTGAAATGATTGTAACAATGTCATTTATTCTTGATAAAGTGCAACTGGGACCTAGTATGTAATCATTGATCAAAGGTGAATACTGATGTGTACAAATAAGAATAAAAAGAAGAATATTATGGGTAAGAGTGTACTTTATAATCAAAGATATGGACTTATAACAGCTCACACTAAAAATAGAAATGAAAAGATAAACCAAAATATATGAACAGTGAAGACCTCACACATTGATGTATTATTATTTTACAATGTCATTATTTTCTACAATGTCTAAGGCCTAAACACTGAATTAAAGCATTTGAAGATATTTTATGGACTGTAGACACGATACTGTAAGAAAAGCAGAGCATGGAAGAGTATTTTGTTTCTGAGATAACAAAATCTGAATATGAATTAAAATGTTTGTATGTAGTTTTTGTGTATAACATGCCTTTTCCTTCTGTTAAGCACATGGAGCCACTGAATAAAAAAAAACAAAAACAGTGAAGAACATGTTCATTGACAAGGTGTTGGTTTTATTCATAAGTTTAGCAGTCTCTAGTGAGGCACTCGATTAAACAATCATTTTCCTTTGTACCACAGGCACAAATCAAAGTTGCTGCCTCAGTGTTAGAACATAAGGCGCTGGGTTAAAGTTAAGTTTTAAGGATGTCATAAGCTTCACGCTGTGCTTCAACTCAGGGCACAGGCAACAGAGAAACAAACACTCCCTTCAAGCTGAAAGAAACAAAACAAGCTCTGACAAGTTGGACAAACTGAAAACCAAATCGGGCACAGCACAATTAAACAGTACACAAAGCACGATGATTTACTTTTCTTTAAATGAAATTAATAAAAAAATCTTTTCTGTAAGAATATAAATCCAATAAATATGTTTGTTCAATACTGCATTGATACAAAAATATAGTAATCGAAAAACACTAAAATCCACCTCCGACCAAACTGACCAACCAAAAACATGAGTGCATAGATAATCTTATACAGAAGCAGCATCTGCAGTACATGAAATAAAGACTGCATGATGATGACAAATGGACATCTCAGAGAAACACCTTCAATGCTTTGTTAAAGACAAAATGTATAAAGAGAAAATATTCCCATCACAGATGAAAGGCGAGTTAAACTGCTGTGGTCTTTTAATGTTAGCATAATGTGATCCTAGCAACAATCCTTACAGAAAAACAGATTCTCATTCTTATCTGTAAATGCTTGTCTTTGTTAAACTGAAAGGTAAAGTAACTAAAATGGTGCAAAAATGTACTTATTGTTTCATGTCTTTGAGCAAGGGCTGGGTGTTACTGTAATAACACTACAAAACAAATTGTAAAAAATCTCCAAAATGTGTGAAATCAGATGCAAATGAACCAATGCGAGTCACACTTGGTACACAGCGTTAAATTATGTTAGCTTATCATATCAGATGATCATCAATTTGGATGATTTAGAGAAAACAAACATAAGACCAGTTGATAATTTTAGATGTTAACCCTTGTCTAAACATTTAACTCGAAACAGGGTTTGCTGTTATGGCAGTGCTTCAGTGAAAAAGAGACAAAAAACTACAGTAGATGAGAGTGACGGCGGTCTAGTTGTGTCACTGGAGGTGTTGTAGGGGGACTCACATGACTATAAATTGGAAGAAAATGTGTAGATTCATGTTTTTCTCCTCTGAGATTAAATCATACAAAGTATTAAATTCACCAAAATGCAATGCTCCAAAAGTCATGATACCATTTCATTACTTTAAGACATATTTGTTGAAGTTATTCTGAAATATCAAACTTCCACAGAACCATACAACCTTTAGGCCCTGAGGTTATTACCACACCAGTACTCATAGTAAACTGTAAACCTTCAAAGTGTCTGAATAATTCAACTTAAAAAAAAACAACAATATATGGACATAAAACCAAATCCTGCAAAGTAAAACATGATGAAGCACTGCTCTGTTACCTTCTCTACTCTGCCCCCCCACCCGCCATGTCTTCTTCTGCAGAGTTTGAGTCTGCCGGGTCGTCATGGGGTCGGTGGAGGTGTCGTATGTGGGACTCAGTGCTCCTGTAAAGCCCTCTGACAGTGGTATAACAGGCAGTCGGGCAGGTCGGGAACTGGAGAGCGCAGCCACACAGCCAGCGCGCCGGCATGCACACGGCAGTGCATCAGACATGGCTGATCCTGGACCAGCTGGCACGCCACAATACCTTCCACACCTGTAGAGACAGCTGTTAGTTAGCCGACGGCGTACCGCTAGGGCTCTGCAGTCAGTTTTACAGATCACACAGCTCTATTTGAGATGCAGCACAACTTTTATATGATTTATGTGACTTTTGAGTAATCTAATTTTAGAATTTGACCTGACAAATGGGAACAAAATTAAAATGAATGGTATTTAAATTCTTTCAAATCTGGCAGCATTCACAGTGAATAACATTTCTTATGGATAATTTTGATAAACCTATTAAACTGCTTATATTTTACCTTCAGCATCACTTAGTTACTGTTAGTGATAAACGCAGCATAAATAACTGATGAAGACTTAAAAACCCACCAGTGACCAAAAGCACTTCATCTAAAATGTTTTAAAACTTCTGAATCGTGTCAATGCATTTAAATAATTCAGGTAAAATGCAATTTTGCAGATTCTCAGCAACATCAGATATGACATATTTGGATGTTTAGAGGCTCCATAGTGAATGTGGAAATACCATCATCTTCTGCAACACTGACTCCCCATTAAAACCCATGCAGTTGAATGACAGGGATTGTAGACACTTACTTTAACACGCAGTTAATATATATAATATATACAGGGTTCATACACATTTTTCAAGGTCAAATTCAAGCACTTTTGAAGCACTTTTAAGTAACTCAAAGACCCAGTGCTACTTTTGTGTAGCAAATGATTTTTTTTCTCTCTGTTTAACCTTTCTTAAGTGATTTATCACCAATTATTATATTTTTATCCTCTGTATTATGCATTTTTTAAGTGCATATTGCGTATTTTCCTGTATTTAATTTATTGATCATGTAGATAGTTCTCCATCTACTGTCATTTATCAAACTCCATGGGTTTTACTGGTGAACCGATGTTGTAAAAGATGAGGGTGTTTCCACGTTCACTGAATGTCCAAATGGGTCATATCTGATGACCATGAAAAGATGACAAACTGCATTTTACACCAATTATTTATATGTATTGATAGGATTAGTGGATCAACAGGTATTAAACAGTTTAGATCATCAGATGCTTTTGGTCACCGGTGGCTGTTTAGGTCTTTATGGCTTAAGGATCTTTTTCAAAACTTTCCAGCACAGCACCTTATCACTGGGGTAAAATACATATCTATAGGAATACATATACTCATAATTGTTTTTGTCACTTTTTATCACAATGTACATTGTATTATGCTAAAAACATCTAAAATTATGTTTCAAAATAGCAAAAGGTTGTATTAATTAAAGAACACAAAGTTGTATCCAAAAAAAGGGAAGCCACTTGGTGTTCTTCAGACACACTCGCACCGAGACAAAAATGAACCTGGAGTTGACCTGACAATACCTAGTAATTTTCTTTTTTGACATAGAGTTTTATTTTTCAAAATGTATCACCTCTCTGTAAGTAGCTTTGGCTTGAGTTATTATTAAATAAATAAATCACATAATTGCAAGCACTTTCAACTAAACTGAAAATCAAGCACTTTTCAGACCTTGAAAACACAACAATGAAATTCAAGCAATTTCAAGGATTTCAAGCACCCGTACGAACCCCGTATATATGAAAAAAATCACTCTTTCACTCTTTCTCTGTTTTGATATGATAACCTTTGAATTTACTCTGAACATTTATCAACATCTACATGATCGGTAAATTACATGTAGAAAAATTATCTCATTTTCACTGAAAAATGCAAATGATAATATTATGATAAAAGGTGATAAATAACTTATGAATATATGTAGAGGACAAATTAATGTAGAAGTTGCCACAAACATATTTCTAGGTCTTTAAGAGGTAATCAACATTCACCGTGATTAAAAAATGAAGGAAACCGTTTCGTAAAATAACTGAAATATCACGTGTCTGAACTGGTGAGATTACATTAAGAGTAAATTATAAGAATATTGGTTTCTTTTATTCAAGCAAAACATGTTGCATCTGCATTGGAAAAGGGAGTTTTTGAAACCACACTCCCATTAGTTTAGGACTATAGTGACATTTTATACTATATGTGTGTTTCAGCTGCAACACTTGAGTCACTGAATTATTTATTACTATGCATTGACAGGATTTATTATCAGCTATATAAAGTTGGGTGGTCCTACCTTAGCTGTGACACACACTGGGTTTCATTTATTTATGAGACTCTCTGCGATTGTTTATTTTATGTGACCTTTTAAAACAGTATCCTATACAACAAAATGTCACAGGTCCTGGCTGTCTGAGTTAATAAAATCCAGCTTTATTTATTGAAGACCCACAGTCTGGAAAATCTTAACTTGTTCCATTTTTATCCTCAAGGTATATATTCTATTGCTTAACTTATTATTAATGGTTTTATTGTCTTATCAGCTTGGCATCAGATGTTTTTGCCACCTTTCTTTCTTGCGGTGAAACATTAAATTATTCCTTAGGTTTTACTGTTTACTGAAATACCTTTTTATTGTTGTTGTCACCCCTGTTTGTTCAAGTTGTGTGACTACACTGTAAATGTGGCTTATAGCTGAATATATTCTGAGATGAGACTAAATTCTGAGGTGAAAAGCTAATGCATAAACGTATTTGGCAGAACAAGGTCAACTTCAATGCATATTCTAACATTTTTGTCCACATCATGCAGACTCCGTTGTATAAATATAGAGCAGCTCATGAACATCAAAAGTATCCTTGTATGATGATTACTAATTCACTTCCAGATAAATGGCACAATGGAGTCACAGCATGAATAAATAAATGTGCATTCACCTATGATTTCCACAACATGAAGCTGAAGTTTCTTCTTCAGGATGTTCAGCGTGGCTGTGAGAGGGTCTTGGTCGTCATTGATCAGCGTCAGGTTCTGTTTTGTGTCCTGAGAAAAGTCCAACCACATCGACCCGTACTCCTCTGTTGACAACGTCAGCGGTCTGAACAAACACACAAAAAGAAAATAAGTCAAAGTAAACAGCTTAAATTCTCATTCTCTTGTACAGTAGTAACAAAGCAGAAAACACTTCACCTGATGAAGTTGGTCAGTGGGAGTTTGTGCGAGAACTGAATTGTCTGAGGAGTTCCACCGGGCAGCTGGTAGGACAGCACCCCGAGAACTTCCACATGAACTGAAGGCCTCTTCACAGTCACAGAATAGTGACACACTGCTACACTGTGGCTTCTCACCTCCTCTACTGGACTGGCAGTTATTAAAGATATCTACAAAATAAAGATGGCCGTTACTGCAAAGGAATATTTACAATAATGTACAGCATCAATTAATTCATGACACAATAATTTACCTTAAGTTCCCCTGAGTCGACCTGAAGCTGCATCTGCTGAAGGGCAGAGTCAGAGGAGTTGAAAATGAAAATGACTAACTGTAAAGAGTCCTCTTTCTGTACATGACAGGCTGACAGATTCACACTTTGGTTAGAGCACAGAAGAGTGATTTCGGAGTGGGAGAGTCCAGAGAGTTCTGTGGGAAGATGTGAACTGAGACACAAGTCTTTAGGTCTCTCTGGTTCTTCATTATTGTGGATGAGAGAGGGGTTGTTTTCCGTTATGTCAGTAAACTCTTCATGACAGTTTCCATTGGTAGTATTGAGGCTCTGAGACGCTTGAGGAGTCTGGTTGGTTGGTTCAGAGACGAGGTTTGAGTCCAGTAGGCTGTTACAAAGTAAGTTATCTACAGTGCTGGGTGTGGAGTCAAGGGAGGTGGGTGTTTTCTCACCGGCACCCGAGGACGAGCCCCGACCTTGGCCTTTTCTTCTGAATCTCTGTGGTGTCGGGTCAGATTTTCCCATCTATTGAAAATGACATTTAAGTTGGAAAAACGCACACAATTTAATCTGTTTCAAGATTTAACTGCAGAAATGTCTTCAGTGGCCAATATTTTAACCAGTACAAATCTAGATTAACATCACTTTTCTAAAATTAAGCAAGTGAGTTTTCACAAAATACTGACCCTGTTTACACTTGGTTTTGAAAAGCAGGTGGACGATCAATTCACAACTGTGTCTACTACACCTGTGTCTCTTAGATCTCCAGTTGAACACTAGCTCTGAGATTTCTGCTAGAAGGAAAAATGCATCAAACAAGCAAGAATAATTTAAAAAAACTACCACACCAGCATAGCGCTGATATAAGGGATTATTTCCGCCATGACATTTTGAACACTGTTATACGGAAGAGCATTAGGGCCACTGGAAAAAAAAACAAAAAACAATTAAGGTACAATATATATTTTTTATTATTATTCTGAGAAAAAAGTCAGAATTCTGACTTTAATCTTGGAATTCTGACTTTTTTCTGAGAATAATAATAAAAATATATATTGGACCTTAATTTTAATTTTTTTTTTTTTTCCAGTGGTCCTAATCCTCTTCTTACAGTTGCTCTTCTACACACTTGAAGACCTTGTTTTTCTTGACTTTGATTTAAAGAATGTAGAAGAGCAATGGTGCTTGAAATATCAAGGCTACACTCCTGTGCGATTTTTTTTTTCTTGTTTTACTTCTGGTGCACTGATTATTCGACACCCAGCAAGATAATTCACTAAGGGAATATGTGTGTGTTGATGCTCTATTTCAATAAGGGGAGAGGGTACAGTGGAAAGGCTGTGTTGTGAGTGATGTCCTGCCTGATATATTTTCTGATTTATTTTGCATGGTTTAGCAAAGAAAACAAAAATGTTTCAAGGAAAAGCTCACATACATGGACAATTCAAACTACTGTGATTAGCAGATGATAAGTGTAGGTACATTGACACCAAAACATTGGATCCTGCAATGATGACATATTTTAATTTCTATTGGTTAGACTCTTGTCACGGATGCAACAAGACACCTTTACACCCCAAAAGATATATGATCAAATGCATCCAGCCTCTTAGTTGTTGCTGAAGCTTGTATTTGGTGGCGTCCACTTGTGATCTGATCAACCGAGTCATACTATGAAACCTCATGTAAACAGGGTCCCTGAATTTATTCTTTATGTAGTGCAGCCCTGACTCAAACAGATGCAGCTTAACTCACCAGACACACAGAACTTTGGGAACCTAGGCCGACAAACAGGGAAGACGCCAGCTGCTGTTTGTCTTGCTCTGGTTCAGGGGTCGCTGTGGGAGTGGGCGTCTGGCTTTGTGTGTTGTCAGCCTCTGCCTGTTGGCTGGGTGAACGGAGCGGACTGGGAACCTCCACCTGGGCAGTTTCCTCAACAGGTTCCCTCTGCACTAAATACCCCTCCCTCCCCCACACCCTCTTCACTCCATCCAGCTTTAAGGTTGTAGAGCTGAAACAACAAAATACCCAAAGTGTGTCCAAAACAGCCACACTTTAACATGCACCTGCCAGTAAAAGCAGCATGTTGTGTTAACATACCCTCCTTTGTGTGAGAAGTCGGTGCTGTCTCCTGACAGACCAGAGCTCATGGACATCAGCGTAGGCGACTGTCTGTCAGCGATGCTGCAGGATGACATGCTGATGGGAAGGGAAAGGCTGTATGGCTCAAGGCTCAGAGCTGAAACAAACAGCAGTCAGAACAAATCACAACATGTCCATACCAGATGTGCCACAGCATGACTGCATTTAAACATTTTACCTTTTGCTTGAGCCAGCTCCTCTTGGCGCTGATGTGGAGGCTTGTATGGAGCAGCACCAGCAGCCAACGCCTCTGACACAAATCCATCCAGAAATGACAGAGAGGAATCCACCTGGAAACCGACACAGTTACAGGTTTAAACTCTGCTTTAGGGTAGAGAGGAAAGAAGAATTGGGAAAAATATAGCAGGATGTGTCTAATCTTTTATCTGTGGGTTTTTATTTTGAAATTGAACTTCTGTTTGTTTTTTTGAGAATAGCTGCTACTGTCCTATAGGTGTTACTTCATGTAGTTACATGTACATTTTTGTTTCTGGTATTTATTTCTGAATGCATTTTGCAGTTACACACATCATTATTCAGTGTTACACTGCAGAGTAATGAATGGATTTTACACCAAATCAAAATGGAAACAATGTCATTGGATGCTTCTTGTGTAAAACGTGCTGTTATTGTTACCACCTAATATTTGAAAAATATTTTTTTTACCGTTTATACTTAAGACCGCTAACAAATTTTATACACACAACATGTGTATAAAATAATATGGTTTCTAGTATGTTTTATATAACTTTAATAGAAATTACAAAAATTTGAACTCTTAAGGGTTTGTGTGAACTTCAATCTGTAATCACCAGTTGTGGTTTCATTAACTGTTACTTTGTCACAAAAGACAACATCAAAACTGAACACAATTACTACATTAAACGGTTATCAAGCAGATGTTTCTATTCAGAATTATCCTGTTTGTCAGGTCAGTTCTGTGTTCGGCTCCACCCATCAGATAACTGCAGACATGCTACAACATCTTCCCTTTAAGGCTGAAATAATGATCCCCATTATTTTAACCTGATACTGTCATTACTCAAAACAAATCTGATTTATTGATGACAAGCAAAAGCATGTTTTGTTATCCCAGCAAACAGATAATTAGAGGTTACTCTGCCTAACAAATATTAAGTTACATCATCTACTGTGTTTTTTTTTTTAATTATTATTTTTACAACAATTATAGATGACAAGTTTCAACAGCAGCAGGCATGTGAAAACAAATTAAGTGCGTTATTAACTATTTTGTTGTTATTAATTCATAATCTCATTTCAGTCAAAATACATTGTCAAACATGATGATTGATACGTGGCCCAGGCTTCAGTTTTACCTCCAGAGGCATCAGTCCGGTGTCTCGTGGCAACACCCTGCCTCGCAGCTCAGAGTCTTGGCTCAGGTGCTGCAGCTCCTGCGCCCTCTGTCTCAGCACCGTGTCCATGGAGCTACTGTGTGTTTCATAAATGTCCTGGGCCACAGAGACGGCGACCCCTCCTTCACAGAGCTTCGTCATGGCTATGAGGACCCAGCTCTTAGTTTCACTGCTCGTGTGCTTCAGGTCCAGCAGCTTAGACAGAAGTGTCATAACTGTGGCTGGTTCGAGTTCTGCACTCAAATGGGAATATTCACCGAGGACCTGTTCACAGCAGAGAAGGAGAGAGACTTCAGTGAATTAAACATACCAAGTAGAGACAGATATTAATGCGGAATGATGCTTTAAAGTCAAGTAAAAGACGATACAGTGTTGTCATACATGTAGAGAGGAAGTTTTCATCCTACTTAAAATTATTACATGCAACATTTCTGCATCTAAAAATGACTAAGCCACTGTCGTAGACTTGTGTACTGTATCAAATAACTTTCAAAAACAGAGGAATCTGCAATTTCACTGAATTTATTGACATATTTCAGTTAGGCACCTGTTAAAAGCATCTTATCCTCTTCATGACATGAATATGTGTCACTAAGCATAACATGACAAGAAGTTATTGTTTTAACTGAGGGATACCTAGTGGAAGAAATTACGTTTGGATTTAGGCGATCAGCTGTGTTTTAAACTCTCTTAATGCAACTGCCAACTCACTCTTCAGTCTTTAGTGAGAGCTGCCTGAGATTTTCTCCATGATCTGATACTGTTTCTCAATGACCCTTTAAAAAAAATCAATATTTTTTATGTTTTTACTTTTATAATTTACTGTTGTAGTGGTTAAATTCTTGATTAAACCTCTTTTTCTTTTTGTTACAAAACCACACCAAAAGTGCTCACCCAGCTGATGACTTGAAGGAAGCGCTGGGGTAGTTTGTTGGGTTCGCTTTGGAGCAGAGAAACATATGAATCCACAGCAAAGAGCCGTAACTTCCGGTCCTCCTCATCACTGTCAAACCCTAGGTCATTAGTGACAAATGAACATTCACACAATCAATATTAGTATCCCATTGCTGAACAGATCTTGACTATAGCAGCACAGGAGGAGTGTTTGGTTGTCTCACCCTCAGAGAGCAGCTTAAGGAAACTGTTTGGGATGTCAGGCTGCATCATGTCTCCACCCAGTGAAAACACTGTGTTCATGGTCTCAATGAACCATTCATTGTCAGGAGCATATGTATAATTTGTTATAGGAAAAAAAAAGCATTGAAAAGACAGAGTATAAAAATATAACATCATGATAATTTTTCAATGAATGGGATTGATGAAAACCCAAAACAAATATAAATGTTGTCAATAATTTAATATGATACTTAGTACATTTCCAGCGGCTTTAGTGCAAAAACACAGAAGTCAAATATCTGTTACTTTTGCTTTCAGTCATTTTATTTATTCCTACGCAGCTGACTCTCCTGTCTTGCTCTGTTTGTCCTTGTTTGTGAAGCGCTTTGTAATGATAGTTTTGAAAGGTACTAGATAAGTTATAATTACTACATTTTAAAGGACAACAACATTTGCAGTAGGATCTGGATTTAGAATTGAGATGTAGGGGATGAGTTTCTTGAATCAACAAAGCAAATAGAGTCTACTTTGGATTTTTTAAGTGACTTGCATAT
>JAPQRP010000025.1:17073870-17090330 GCA_037367295.1 Apogon hyalosoma
GGTTTCAGGTGAAAAATATGCTTCAGGTTTCAGGTGAAAAATAAGTAAATAAATAATCTCACCTGCATGTCTGAGTTGGTGAAGCTACAGGCAGACAGATAGTTTGTGTGCATGGCTACTGATTTCTTCTTCGCAGCCAGGTTCTCATTTTTGTCCAAGGACAGAGGATACACTGAGCACTTGTTATCCAGGCCACTGTGTCAGAACACAAAGCCAGTTTACCAAAAAAATCAGGTAATAGAACAGATGGTAAAACACATTTATATTATTAAATGTAGTACGACACACACCCACAAGCTACAGCACAGCCGGACGGGGCGTAGGCGCACGCCATCACCCAGGTGCAAGGCATTGTCACAGCATGCTCCTAAAACATCAAAGAAAATGCATGAAACACACTGAGATTAAGCTAATTCATTAGACATAATAAGAGGAGAACAGCGAGTTTTAGGGCAGGGGTGTCAAACTCCGATCCTCAAGGGCCCGCATCCTGCATGTTTTAGATATTTCCCTCTTCCAACCACCTGGAAGCCATTACATCATGATCAGGCTTCTGTAGAGCTGGATGATGAGCTGATCATTGATTGAACCAGGTGTGGGTGGAAGAAGGAAGTATCTAAAATATGCAGGATACCAGCCCTCGAGGACTGGAGTTTGACACCTGTGCTTCAGGGTGATAAATAATAAACACCATATGATAGATGAAATGGTGCTGCTGGTCATTTTTGTGATCAGACTGAATTTTTATGAACCGTCCCTTGAAATTCCTTAAAAACAGTAATTGTGTCCTTAAAACTTAATTTTTTAACGCGGCAATCACTCTAGTGACAGGCTAATTAACTGGATGACAATTAATCTGGTGTTTAAAACAGCACCATGAGATTTTTTTAGATGATGGCCTGCAATTATTTTGTGACACTGGTAACAAAACATGAATTCAGGCACATCAGTACTAGAAGGAGCACAGATTGTGGCAGCGTGAGTGTAGCTGCCCCTGAACAATGATAATACTTCAGATAAAAAAGAAAATGAGTGCTTTCCAGACAGATCTACATAACAGAAACAGATCCAATAGTCATATTTGTTCATTGAAGTCATGCAGTATTGTGCATTTTGTTTTTTTATTAAACTGTTGAATTTTATCAGATGCAAAAAGATGCCTGTCCCTATCTATTACCTGACAGATCTGTCAGTAAGTATGGGATTAGTTTCAAACATTACTACATTTTTCCTTTTGTGAACAAATAAAGAATATTCTTAGTCTAAGTTAGATGTTACTATTATTATTTACACTCCTAATTCATAGACCTTTCATAGAGATGGAAGAGGTCTACAGGTCCTGTTTTGTGTAAAAGTAGAAATGTTACATGAGTAGAAATTCAGTCATTTAATAAAAGCTTTAATATCAAAAACACTCAATATGCAGAACACACCTTTGTAAGCTGATATAATAGAATCTTCTATTATTCTCTTTTTATAACTAACAAAGAAATGCAATTTTGGGTCAATTTTAGATATGTATACTATAATAAATACTTATTGGTAGATTAACACACAGTATAGCAAAGAAGCATGAGGGTTTTTTCATTTCAAAAATAAGAAATTGTCTAATGAGGAACAAGTGTCAAAAAAGACAGTATTTCTATCTGAAATAGGTGTAATAGAGAATAAAACACAACAAAATATAAATACCTCTCTGTCAGCGAATCACTGTTCACATTCTACCACTGTTGTTCATTTTGAATTATAATAAATGCATGGAAAAAAGGGTTTTATTTAGCTTTTCTTATAAAATACTAATATGGTGAGTAGAGATATGAAGTTACCTTGTTGGTGGTGAATGCATCCCATACTATCACTTTTCCATCCTGTACAGAGAGATTAGAACATGTCACATAGAAAACACCATCGGTGATATTCATGATACAAACAGACTTAATTAACCCATGAAAACCCAAACAGCCACCATCTACCAAAATCATCTACTGTTTAATCCCCGTTGATCCACTAATCCATGTAAATAATTGGTGTAAAATGCAGTTTGTCGTCTTTTCATGATCATCAGATATGACCCATTTGGACGTTCAGAGGCTCCGTAGTTACCGTGGAAACATTGTCATCTTCTACAACACTGATTCACCAGTAAAACCCATAGAGTTTGATAAATGACAGTGGATGGAAACACTGGGTTTATATTCAGTTAATGATAGATTTTGCTGAAAAAGTAATTTTTTCTTCAGTTTTCTTTAATATTGATATAATTACCCTCAACTTTACTCTGAGCTTTTATGAACAAATCAACAAATAAATCAAGTACCGTACCAGTCTGTGCACACATGTATTGTATAAACTGTCTTGGTTGGTTCTATTGATGTTTTTAGCTCAATAGTTTTTACTTGCACTTCTTTCTATAACTGTTTGCTATTGTACAATTAGCCTATTTATCTATTTATTTATTTATTTATTTATTTATTTATTCTTTTTTCTTTACTTCTTTCTCTCTCTCTCTCTCTTCCTCTCCTTCTTTTTCTTTATTTTATATCTTATTCTTATTCTAGGACAGTTATTGTATTTTTAGAATGTAAGCCCCGTTTTATGTATTTGGCTGTAACTGTTCAGTCTGAGCAAACTTTTCCTTTATCTGTCATGTTTAACGGTTTTCTTCCAGTATATTATTGCTTTGTAATCCAAGTAATGTTTTGTTATGTTGGTCATTTGTCCAGGACTACAGAAGGAAATTAGCTTCTCTGCTAAATCTGGTGCTTGCATCTTGTTCTTTGTAACTAATGCCAATACACATTGTCCTGTAACTAAATAAATAAATACATAAATACATGAATTCATTTTCTGAGCCCGCTTTATCCCAATACAAAAATACAAATTAGTAAATTAAATGTTGGAAAATACCAGATTTTCACTAAAAAAAACACAAAATACAGAAGATAATATTACAATAAATGGCGACAAACCACTTTAGAGACGGTTAAATACACAGAAAAATTCATTTTGGAACTGCCACAAATGTCACACTGGGTCCTTATGGGTTACGGCAGAAAAGAAGGACGGAACAGGATGTGTCTGACCTGTGAGGAACTGACGATCCTCCTCTTGTCCTTACACCAGTCCATGCACAGAACTTTGTTTCCGTGTCCTTTCAGAGTTCTCCTGGTCTTCATCACAAACTGGCCGAGCCCCTCCACCTTCTCTGCCACCTGATGTACTACACACACACACACACACACACACACACACACAGGTTTACATGGTTTTACTCTTCCACACCACAGACCCCTGGGTAATTATTCCACAGAGCAGTGAGGATTAAACTACAGCAGGCCTACGTATATGGAGGAATACATGGAAGTGATACCATCTTTTAGTCTGACTAAAATATGATCCACTACAAATAATGTGTTCTTTCTTTACAGCTGAGACAACCCTTCTACATAGAGATGAGGATGGATGGATCACGGATGGATGGAGGGAGGGAGGAAGGGGAGGGAGGGAAGGATGGATGCACTGGGCTGTAAAATGGGGAAGGAAACAAACAACCATTAAATCGAAGCCAAATCAGGTCAATAAACGTGTTTCTGCAAAGCCAAACCGTTGTAAAATCGGCGACGTTTCCCCTCAGACATGCACACCCACGGCCACAGCCTGATCCTGAGTGTTATTTGTCCTGTGACAGTGGACGCACAGGGGGAACCGAGGCCTCTCCATTTTCACTCACACTCGACATCGTGCAGCTTCGCTCTTTCCTCCTCCAGCTTCGACTTCAGCGTCTCCGACTCCGTTTTGAGGTGGGCCAGGGTCTCGTTCAGCTGTACCTCCTGTGTCGCCATTTCAGGAATTAGAGGGGATCTCATATATTTCCTTTGTGCAGGCAGCAATCGGCAGCGAAAAAGCTTAAAGCGGAGCTAACAGCTGATGCTGCTGTCATGACGTCACACGAGAAGATGCTCCTCCAGGTTCAGAGGAGGAGGGTCCAGCATCCGCATCCTGATGAGGAGGAGGAGGAGGGGGAGGGGGAGGGGGAGGAGGCTGCAGCACGGCCTCATATATCCCAATGAATAACACAGGGTTAAACTACATATCGGGCTTTAATAGTTAAAAAAAAAAAAAGTATTTGATTAAGTGTTTATGTTTAGGAGCTCATTTTGTACTTTATTAAAAATAAAATTATAGCTAAATTGTTCCAGTGCCGCCTAGTGGACATAAAGAGAAAAATACATAAATTGAGGTGTTATTTATTTATTTATTTGTTTGTTTGTTCCTTAATTTTGATGAAAGTGTCAGCATGTGATAGCCAGTGACATTTAGTGGTGAATTTGCAGATTACAATCGACTGAATACTCTTCCTCTCACCCTTCCCGACACTGGCTGCAAAAAATATTAAATATTGTTAGGCTACATTCACACCACAGGTTTTAATGCTCAATTCTATTTTTTTTATTTTATTTTTTTACTGAAATCTGATTTAATACTCGTAATAATGCACGTTTGTATTGTATTTGAATATATGCCATCACAGGTTTCTACTATATTACGCATATTTATCATTTAAACCCATAAAGAACCAGTGGTACTTTTGTAGCAGTTCACAAATTAATTTTTCTCTATGTTTACCTTTCTTGAATTATTTATCACAATTTATTGTAATATTTATCCTCTTTAGTTTGAGGGGTATTTTTTTCAGTATAAAGCAGGTATTTTCCTATATTCAACTCACTGATCATGTAGGCCTAGATCTTCATTACAACACGGAGTAAATTCAAAGGTTAATATATCAAAAGCTGAAGAAAAAGTGACTTCAGAGCCTCTGAACGTCCAAATGGGTCATATCTGATGACCATGAAAAGATGACAAACTGTATTTACACCAATTATTTACATGTATTGATAGGATTAGTGGGTCAACAGGTATTTAACAGTTTAAATCAGAAGTTAGTTTTGTCACCAGTGGCTGTTTGGGTCTTTATGAGTTAAAGTACCTTCATGTGTTTTGTATTTATGTGTCTCAAACACATTTACACTAAAAGCAATTTTATTCATTATGGATTTTATTACCCTTTTGCCCATAAAGTTGGAATAATTTTGTTTGTCAGACACATTCTTCTTTTTATTCTTATTTATACACATCAATAATCACCTCTGATCAGGTGTACTGATTACACACTGATTCCCAGTTACATTTTATCTATCAAGAATAAATCACATTAGTTGAAAAAAATACAACACAATTTATTGTCATTAAAAAAAATTAACAGCATTTATTTTTTACTCTAATTACAGTATAAACATATTATGAGTGAATGACTTAAAATGATTGAATAAGATTCAATCAACACCATTAAAATTTTCACATTTTAATCAGTATTTAAATACTACTATTTGTGAGTAAAAACATAAAACAAAATAAATAAAGTCTTCATATCCTAGTAGTGTAGAGAACATGTGACCTCAGGATTTTTTACAAGAGAAAGTAGATGTGCAGTGTTATGTATATGGTGAGACACACTGAACTATAAAATAGGATGAGGGATGATGAGGTCAAAGGTCAGATCCTTGTTAAAAAGCCCAGATGAAGGCTGTTTGGGACCTGCAGCAGCTCCAAGGCCTGTGAAGACGAGCGGAAAGGAAACGTGACCTGGAAACGATAGTCTGCATCCATCATCAGTTGTGTGGATCCTTCACGATCATGGAGTAACGACTGAAACAAAGAGCAGATGAAGGATTTTACTTAAGGAAGCAGAAAACATTTTTAAACTGAGTTAAACACCAAAGGTCCAGGACGAGTAAACAGAGCTCACCTGAACTTTACGGACAAATGATGATGAGACCCTTTTCTCAAAATCATCAATAGGAGTGTACGAGTTCAGAATCTTGACAATCTGCAAAATGAAGTGTAGGGGTGTTTTACACTTCAATACACTTTTCTTACAGTTTTTTTTTTTTTTTAATATTTAGTAAAACAGCACTTTTACTGTACTTGAGTACAAATTAGAGGTATTTCACTTCAGCATTTTCATTTCCTGCAGCTTTATACTCCTGCTCTACTACATCTCAGACACAAATATGTTTTAATCCACTACATTTGTCTGAGTGCTTACGTTTGTTTTCAGATTAGTTTTTCTACCTGTCCAGTGAAATCCATGGATTTCAAAATGTGCTGATTTTAATGTTGTGATGAAGAGAAGGATGAAATGTTTCTTTATGGATTGAGGAAAAACTAAAAAAAACTCTTTAAAACCCTCCTTATCAATAAGCTGAAAACTGGCCTGTTTTTCAGACTTCATTTTGTCTGATATGATGCATTGCTGTACTTTCTAGAGTAAAAATGAAGTCAACTTTAAAACCTCTTCAGCAGTATAATGTACCTTATACATTAATGCAGCAATAAATAAATCCAAAACATCAAATATAACAATAAAACATTGACAGGGACAATTTACTGCACAGTGACTACTTTTACAGCTCACAATTGAAGTTAATTTTAATGATAAAACTTATATACTTCAACTAATGTAGGTTTTTAATTCCCCTCACATACTATGACTGGATCAAAAAAGTATGGGACATTTATCAAATGGGTAAGATTACTTAATCTGAAGGCTGCAAAAACCTACTTTTATTAAGCGTTGGAGTCCTGTCATGCCATTACTAATGCAATGAAACCAAATAACCAAATTTCATACACATTGAACCTATTGTTCTATGTTTTTGATGGGACTGTTTATATTGGTATCTATATTTACCTTATTGTGTGACTATTAATTCTGAAGTGCATATTTTATTTACACCTTGCTACAACAAGTATAGGATAAATATAAAGACAAGCACAGTTGAAAAAAAAAAAAAAGAAGGAAAATAACAGTATGGAAGTGTTTATATTGTACTGTTTTAGATGAGGTAGGTGTGCATTGGTAGTGGAGTGTTTTATTAATATTTTAAGTGAAGTCAATGTTCTGAATACATCTTCCACTGCTGTCAAACAGTGTGTGATGTTGCTCTGGATAAAGTACCTGAACAGGGTTAAGTTCAGTGCATTTCTCTGTGATCTCTTTGGCGTCGTCATCCGTGGATTTGTTGACTTGCAGGAGCCAGGCAGCCTGTGATAAAGGCCTCAGAGTGTCCATAGAATTAGAGCTCTGAAGCTCCTTCTCCTTCAGCCACTCCTCCAGATAACTGATATTACATCTAAAAGAACAAACACATTATTATTTCTAACTGTAGCCGATTCAGACGTCATTATTGAGTGCAGACACATACCTGATCTGCATCCCTTTCCTACAGGAGCACATGTCTTTGCGGAGCATCATGTTATTGAGTGTCGTCGCGCCCACTAAGTAGAACATCTGTTTAATGGCCTGTTTGATGAGGCCGGGCTCCATGCCGTGCTGCGTCATGGTGGAGTGGAAGACACTGAGCTGCTGAAGGATGGAGGAGATGGTGTAGGTGTCGGAGTCCTCATAGATGCTGTTGGAGCGCTTCCTGAAACCTGTTGGCTTCATGCTAGAGATCCCCTGTAAACTCTCATGCTCCAACATACCAGGCACTGTTGGTCCAGACAACATATACATGCATTTAACCCTTAGGGACCCATCAGGCTATTTTGGCACATTTTTGTCATTTTTCTTTTTTGATTTGTTAATAATTATGACTGTGTTACAGCTAATGGCATGGATTTCTGCAAGAATGTTTCTTTTTTGACAATTTTTTTTAATCTAATGTAAGTTACTCTTACAGGTTTATTATAAACTACAGACACTTTTCGCACTTTCCTCTGAAGACCCTTGAGCCAAAAATGAACATGCCAAAAAAACTAATATTAAATCATTATATATCAATATTTTTTATGCTTTTTATGCATAAACATCCCAAACCACTTCAGTTCTGCTCAAAACTACCAAATGTTCAGTAATTTTCAAGATATTTAATGCTTGAAATTCACTCATAAATTTACTTTTTTACTAACATATTTGATAATGAATTATTACATTTTTTTGTAATAAACAGCCTGAACAAAATATAAGTGACCTATTCTCCACACTTTGTTCAACATTATTACATACTGTAGTAGTTATTACAGAGTATATGAGTTTTGTGGCTGCATTTTGTATAAATTGATTGTCTTTTTTGGGAAACTTGTCAAAAGACCAGTGGGGTAGTCAGCTGACTTGTGTGTTTAATTTAGCTTAATTGTTATAACATGTATTGATGAAGAGGTTTTTACATTAGGCTTTGTATTATTGCCCTCTCAGCATAAAAAAATAGTGCCTACATTTCGTAATAACCACATGAGTATGTAATAATGCAGCACAAAAAGCAGGGAAATTAATTAACTATTTCATTCAAACTGTGTATTAAAAATAAGACAAATAATGTGAGTATTATTATGGAATTAGATGAATATTTCCTACATCTTGGTGATTTCTTACATAATAATGTATCTTTTATGTAACCGTGAAAAGTATTAAGGGTCAAAATCTCAAAATCTGAACATAATAAATCATGTCAAAGGTGTTGAAATGTGCTGTTCTATTTATTTGGAACTGTTCTCAAAATGACCTGAAACTGAAGTGCCCCATTAGACGCTTACAGGCAGAAATGTCTGGCTGTAGAGGTTTTGCCTGAATTTCAGATGCATATGGATAACTTTCTGATGGAAACTTGTTGATTATTTGCTGTTCCATGATTTTGTAATTTATTGCCATACTGTTTAATATCCCACGTGTGTACGTATGTTCAGCTGTAACACTGTCCACTGTGCTGCAGTTCTACCTGGTTAGGAAAAGGTTAAATTAAAAATGAGAATAATAAAAATGAAATACCAATTGCAGGACTAAGAGCCTTTTCCATGACTGAAACAAACTGGTGGTAGATGTGAATGGCCAAGTCACTGATGATCTGTCTGTGTTCGGATAAATCAAAGTTCTGCAAACAGTTCTTCATCTGACGAGGAGTGTTTTGTTTCATGAACTCCTTGATATGAAGACACAACACAAGAACATTTAAAAAAAAACATCTGAGATTGAAATTATTAATTAAACAAAGTCGGTCTGGGTTAAATTCAGTAAATCGATACCTCCTCTCCGCTGTACTGCTTCAGACAGTTGAGCAGCAGGTACGTGTTGGAGAGCCAGAAAGAAAGTAACTCCAGGTCTTTATAGTGAGTCTGAAACAGGAAAATGTAGCTCTGTGTCATTGTTTAAGTAACTTAACAACATATCTATGAATATTATGGGGTCAAAATTTCATTAGCTGACATTTTCTGTGCATACTGTAAAATAAAACTTAAGACCTTAAATGTATTGAAGTAAGTGACAACATTTTACTTTAATCTTCATTTTAATATCATATAAGGATGAGAATAATCTGGAAGTAGAATAACCTGCTGTTAACTTATTAATGCTATTTATCATCTATTTACAATTACACTGCATTTAATAAGTATAAGTAGGACATTTAGGGCTGGATCTGCTAAAGGTTTGCATGTATAAAAAAATGTACAAACTCATTGCACATGGAAAAAAAAGTACAAACTGATTTACTACCAGTGCACACTAAGGGCTGCATCTTTCAAAGGTGCAAAATAGCGCGTCTGCATCCAGTTAGTACTTTTGCCGCAATGAATATGCAATATGCTGTGTTTACACACAATTGTGCGTGTGCTGGGAGGAGAAAATGTAAATATATTCATTTAGCACACGCAAAGTGATTTATCAAACCTGAAAGCAATTTTGCAGATAGAAACTGCATCTATATTTAACACGTCTCAAATGGAGGTGCAAACAGTTTGTATACGTAATTGCACATACATGGCTGCGGCTATTATTGCAAAAAGGAGACATCGAAATGATGAAACAAGACGCAGAGAATGCATTTTTCACCCTCACATGAACATTTTTGGCATGAATGAGGAAACACTCATTAAAACATATGGCCAATCCAGCCTTGTCATTTCAGAGCTGTTGGAGGAAGTCAGAGCAGGTTTGGAGCCACGAGAAGGAATCATGCAATACCTGCAAAGACAAAACTCCTGGTAAGTTTACATTTGTTTGCATCTGGGTCATTCCAGCGTACGGTAGCGATTACAGCTGGGATCTCCCAATCCTGTTTTTCAGATGTGCTGTTGAAGTCCTAAATGCCATGTTGTGCTGGATGTCCAGGTTCATTAGGCTTCCACATACTCAGGACTCCTTGAATGAGACCAAACAAGGCTTCTTTGCTTTAGCTCATTTAAGTGTTTATTTGCTTCATCTACCAACACCTCTAAATTCTATAGGGTCGAATTTAGCTTTGCGCTTTCATCTCTCCAAACTCGCCATGCTGCAAACCAACAAAAAACACGCAAAACCCTCATTTAAATAGGCGTGTCTCCAACACATTTGCATCTGTTGTCATTTGCGCATTCAGTCTTAGTAAATCACCCGCAAACCGTGGTTCAACCCCACATGCAAAATTCTACTTTGCGTTATGCAAATTAGTGCATGCACATTAGGATCTTAGTAGATCCTGCCTTAAATTGCTAAAAAATCAACTAAATCTACTCTGAACTGATCAGATCTAAAGGTATAATGTAGACTTTCAGTTCATCTCACCATTATGACTTTTTTGATGGCGGTGATGGTTGCATTCATCAGAGACTTCAGCTTGGTTTCATCGTTCAGGTAGTCAGCGTGACGGATGCACATCAACAGGATGTAAGATGGTAGACCAGGGATCATGTTGACAACAACACCTTTGGGCTTCAGGTCTGTGGGTAAGTTTAGTTTAGAGTTATTAATTCAGGAGTCTGTTTTTTTTCTACTTTAACATGCAGATGATGCACTGAAGAGAAGAAGTAATATTAGTTTATAGACACTAAAACAAATACCCAGGATGATGTTCTGAATGAGTCTGGATTCATCGTCTCTTTTGTACTCCAACATGCCCAGATAATCTTTGGGGATGTTTGGTAAAGGTGTTTGCTTTGCTGCGGGAAAAACAAACATGAAGTTACCATGAATAAGTTATGTTATGTGAAAGTCAGATGTACAAGGAACAAACCTCTCTGTGACGTCTCAAGGCTCTTTATCTGACTCTGAAGTTTCTTTATTAGTCTGTCTTTTTTGTCAAGCTGCTCTTCAAAATCCTGCAGGAAAAGTGAAATTTGTAACAGACATTAAATGAAGACAGTTTTACTGTAGCCACCTAGTGGACAATAACAGTACTGCAGTAGAAAAAAACCCCAAAAAGTCATCTCTAATAAATGACTAAAAAGTTTATAATTTTCACTTTTTTCAATAAGCACTGAAAGTAGCATCAAATATATATGATGACATTTATGTATGGCAGTATTTGTGTTTAAAATGCTACTAAAACCACTGAATATAAATGTCTTTACTTAAATCACTGTTCCTCACATGGAACATACCTACTATTTGATTACTTAAGGAGAATTAGAGTTGATAAAGATCATAAACTTAGTCTTGTGTGTTGATCAGAGTTGTGATTAAATGTTAAAATAAACCATTAAATAGCTGCTCTACAGATTAAACATGTAAACTCACTATATTCTCTGCTGTTAACCGTGAAGCCTCATGTCTCAGTCTGATCTTGGCTTCATTCTCAACCATCTGAACTTTCTTCAGGTGATTGTACTCCTCTTCGAGCTCCTCTATTCTGCCCTGAAGCTGCTCCTTCATCTCCTCCAGTTCTTCAGCTCTCTCCTCAAAATGCCTAAAGACAACACACGTCTCATCATCAGAACAAATCAAGATGGAAAAAATTCACTCAAAATTACAGATTTTACCTGCGCTGTGAACTCTCTTCTTGAAGTTTCTTTTGAAGAACATTGGTGATCTCCTCAGTTTTTTCTGCCAGAAGACATGGACAAAAATACAGATAAAGCCCACCTTAGTTTCACAGGGACCAGATTTTAATTGTGAAATACTAAGGGAAGTTATTGTCTTCATAGTATTTGGCCTTAAATTGTATTGAACTGGGAGAAAAATGTGTTTAAATACGCTCCTTCTCCTTTGAATCCATTGTAAAACTACATGAATCGTACTGACGTGAAATCATTCATGCATATTAAGTAGACTTACATGAATTGCAAATCTGGCCACAGGTGTTTTTTCAATCATTATTTGTCAAATATGACACAATAATACTGATACACATCATTATTTTGTTTTATTTTCATGTAAATCATAAATATGTTTCTAATCCTATCTGAAACCTTAATATAACATTAATTACACTGCTGCTGCTCATAACCAGGGTGTTCTTATTAAAGGCATTTTTAACCTCAGTGAGACCTGGTTATTTATGTTATACATGTTTGCAGTGTACTCCCATCTTGCAGTGGCTTTTGCTATCGTCAGCAATTTACTTAAAATGCTGTACTGTACATGTTGCACAGATCTTCTATTAATATGTGTACTATTATATATATGTATTACATAAAAACACATATTATTAATACTTATCTTTATGGGTGAATTAGGTTTTTTTTTTTTTTTTAGTATTAACACATCTTAATTTCTTCACTGTATTGGTGCTCTTCTCCCAGTTTCTTACAAATTCTTTTTTTTTTTCACTTTTAATATTGTTCTTGCTTGTTACTGTTGTAATACAGTACATTTCCCAGTGCAGGGTTAATAAAGGGATTATCTTACTATCTAAAAAATAAAATAAAAACACATGTACATTCAGACATACCCGCTAATTCTGTGGCCTTTTCTTCAACATGAACCTCAAGTTCTTGCTTTTGTCTCTGCAGCTCTGAAACCTGCAGCTTTAGCTCCGGTATCACCTGTGGAAAGAGGAGGAACCACAATTTACCAGACATGTTTATTCATCCAAAGTAGAAAAGACAAGTGTTACATGTTATTATCGGCAACGTACCGAGTTCTCACTGCTGAGCCTGGACACCTCTTGGCGAATATTCTCGTTGATGTTACTTTTCTCCTGGAACAGGTTTTGTAACTTGCTGTTCTCATTTTGAAGATGCTCCACTTTTAGTTTCATTCCCTCCACTTGAGTCTCGAAGCTTTCCTTTTGCTCCTTCTGGTAGTTTTCTAGTATCCTGTCAACAAGGATGGAATCACATCAAACAGGGTGAACAGTCAGGTCTGCATCACAAACACAGACCGAATACAAACGATAACAAAGACTGTAATAAAAATGGACCTGCTGGCTTTTTGCAGACCATCAAGAGCTGTCAGCACGTCTTCAATCTCATAAATCTTCTCAGAGTCATTTGGAGTTAATCTTCAGAAAAGTATTGAGAAAGGTTGAATGTTTCATCAAGAACAATTAAGTATAAGTAAATATATAGATGAATAGATAAATATAGATACCCTGAAAGAACCTCTTCTTCAACAACATCACCAAGAAGTTGTCTTGTAAACTCAGCCATTTTAGCTGCAGACAAACAGCAACACTTTATTATACAGCACTTTTCTAAAACATCGCTGATTTTTGAATGTATGAAAGTGAGGACAAATGTGAAATCCAAATCAATTTCGGTTGTGGGGGTGAAACTATGGAATGGACTCAATGATGAATTTAAGTTGTTCACTTTTCTGACAAAGTTTTAAAAAATGCCATAAGTACATCATTCAGGAATATGAAGTGGAGATGATAGATGTGTTTTGTTATTATTGCTTCTTTTGTTATAATGAGAATGCTCGATGATGTACACATTTGATTTAATGTAAGCGGTGTGTCAGGTGAGACGGATAGGCAAAAGATAAGCTTCTGCTTCTGGCCTATTCCTTTTTTTGATTTTTGTGGTTGTTGTACTGAGTGCGGTGATAACTGTACAAACCAAAAATAAACCATTTATTCATTACAAATAGAAACCAACTGCAAATCATCAAAAAAAAAAGACGTGTAGTAAAATTGCAGGTAA
The DNA here is from genome assembly GCA_037367295.1 of Apogon hyalosoma. Lineage (NCBI taxonomy): Eukaryota > Metazoa > Chordata > Actinopteri > Kurtiformes > Apogonidae > Apogon > Apogon hyalosoma. Next base: position 17,087,770 of record JAPQRP010000025.1, read on the forward strand.
AGTGTTGTATCATCTCCCAAAGCTTTACACAGTGAGGTCTTTAAAGAAGCCTCAGTCAGTCTTGGTTGAACCTGAACTGAGTTTGTGTTGCTTCCATCCAGTTGCTGACTGACAAAGTGCAGGATAAATAGACTGAAGAATTCATTTGTCCCTGCTGATATCAATTTTCCTAATGATTCAATGTGATATTTATGTTATTTATTACTTTGTTGGTTTTGCATGTTAGTTGCACTTTATGTAATTCTGTTGACTGTACAAAATTTGCCCCAGTTGGGGATAATAAAGATTTATTCAACTTGAACAAGGTTACAAATTACTTTACATAACAACAGAAAAAATACTTAGCATCATAAAATCTATTTGCATTAAAAATCTAAGAAATTTGGGGGAAAAAAAACGAATAGAGTAAATGAAAAGAAATACTAATAAAACAAACAATAAAATCAAAACAGTTGTTTGTGAATCAGTCAGTCTCTATAAATACTATTACATAGTCACATGCACATAAGACACCTGACAGTCTGTATCCTAAAAATGTAATTTAAAATTAAATTAATATCATGTTTCTTTATGTATTAACACAGTTTAAGTGACTGCAGTTACTGTATTTCATGTCTGTTCCTTTATAACTTTGTGATTTTAATCTTTTATTTCAGTTTTTAATGTGACCTAGTAACATCTGTCAAAGTCTCCACAGATGAAAAATATTCTTTTACCAAACTCTGGCACATTTACCACAATGTTTAACGTGCACCGTCTGTCAGATAAACCGTTGACATAAAGAATGTAATAAATAAAATACCTCTTGCTTGCTCTGACTGCTCTTTAATCTTTCGGTCCAGGTTATTTTTCTGAGTTTGCAGATTGCTGATGTCTCTGCGTAGCTCAGGAATAATCTTGACGTGTTTGCTGAGCTGGATGACCTGTTCCTGCAGGTCAGCGTTCACCTGACTCCCCTCCTCCATCTTTCTCTGAAGACCAGCTCGTTCCTCTTTCAATCGCTTTATTTCTTCTTTCAGGGCCTCCACCTCCTTGTCGTGGTCCTGCCTCTGGATTTCAATGCTATTCTCTGCAATTCTGTCAAGAATCATCTCGTGAACTATCTGAATGAATTAAATACTTCTCCAGATGTTATTATTGATGTTGCTTACTTTCTTAGCCTTGCTTCATTTTCTTTGTCTTCCAGAAGATTTCTCTTTATTTGATCGAAGTTCTCTGAAAGACCATAAAGACAGTCGTATATTTAGTACATGTACACAGATCAGTTATAACATTATGACCACTGATAGGCAAAGTGGTTTTAAATTTGATTATCTCATTCCAATGGGACCTGTCAGTGGTTTGGATATTCTGGCCCTCAATGACAATGTGTTAGAAACAGCAAAATGAGCATCTTCAACAAGGGAGAAATTGTGATGGTTAAATCACTGGGTCAGAGCGTCTCCAGGTCATGTTGTTTATTCCCAGTGTGAAGTAGTTAGTACCAACCTAAAGTTATCTAAAGAACAACAACCAGGTCTAACCAATCAAGGATCTATGGGAGCAGAACCTTATTACCACCTGTCTAATATTGTGCAGGTTCACCTTTTTCCATAAAACCAGCTCTGACCCTAGGCCTAGATTCCACCAGACCTATGAAGGTGTGCTGTGGTATCTGGACCAAGACATTATCAGCAGATCCCTGAAGTCCTGGAAGTAGAGAGGTGGACCTACATGGATCCGACTTATTTATCCAACACCATCCACAGATGCTCAACGGTCCTGAGATTAGGATGTCCTTCCTTAGTCCATATTTGGTCAGTACTACTGTAGACCAGGACCAAACAAGACCTGCAGTTGTGGAAATGCTCTGACCCAGTCATCACAGTTACAATATGGACCTGGTCAGTCACTCAGTTACCTATGTTGGCCTTTTTTCTACTTCCAACATATCAGCTTCAACAACTAAATGTTCACTTACTGCCTACTATATCCAACCCAGTGAAAGTTACCGTTGTATTGGAATAATCAGTATTATTACCACTTCTCCTGTCAGTGATATAATGTCATGGCTGATTGTTGTAAGTGTAGCATACTCCAAGATCTGAACCCTTGTTACCTTTGGCCTTTTTGGAAGAAGCTTCATACGTTTCCTTCATCTTCTGTTTGTCAAGGGTTAGTGCATCTATTTGTGTTTGAAACTGAGCTAAAGCCTTATGTGAAACAAAGAAGTCAAATTACTCCAAGAAACAAGCAGTTACAAAATTGTAACTTGAACTGTATAGTAGTTTTTATCATTAAAACTGACCAGACTAGTATCCTCTTTTACTTTCTTCTCTCGTGCTTCTAGAGATGCCTTCTGGTTGGTCGATTTCTCCAGCTGCGTCTCCAGACTGTGAAGCCGATTAACAGTTTGCGAATGCGAGTTGGCCAAACTGGTGAGCCGCTCCATCAGACCACGGTTTTCTTTGTTCTGTGAGTTAACAGAGATTAATTTACAGTTGTGCTCATAAGTTTACATACCCTGACTGAATGTGCATGGGACGGTCTTGGATGTTTCAACATGACAATGACCCAAAACA
>JAPQRP010000025.1:17095174-17123885 GCA_037367295.1 Apogon hyalosoma
AAACAAACAAACAAACAAACAAACAAACAAACAAACAAACATTCATTTAGACCAGTGAGAGTAATGGTCATTTGTAGGATTTGTAGTGTACTATGCAGATGAAGGGTCTCCAGCACCTTGTCTGCAAAGTGTTGAATCACAAAAGCCTCCTTTGACAGCCTGGGCTTTTCAAACAGTGGACTGGTGTGTAGGTAGTTGTAGAGTTTTTGCAGCCAGCTTTGGTCAGTACCTTGAGGAAACTGAAAAATAAACAAGCTCACTGTAATTTTTCAGGGGCACAGAAACCACACAAACACAAAAAATCTAATACAATGGAAGCCAAATATTACCAAACATTCTTCATCAAGCAGGTCAAGGATCCCCATCTTAGCTTCGATCAGATCAATGACCGGCTGGTTGTCATAGAAATCTATCAGCGTCCATGGGATGTCCTCCTTCATGTACTCCTCCTGCTCCAGCTTAAACACATGCTGATTAAAAATAATTAAGGAAAAAAGAATAACTTAGTGAGATGATAAAAACGTGTACACCAACATTATGTTGTGACTCCAGAGGATGTTGACATTTACCAGGTTAAACTGCTGTTGAAGCTTTTCATTTGCATAGTTGATACAAAACTGTTCGAAGCTGTTGATCTCGAATGTTTCAAAGCTGAGGATAACAACATGTTATTGAGTAAAAGAGCAACTGGCAAACCCCAAATGAATCAAAAGAAAAGGAAGGACTGTATCTGTTACCCATAAATGTCCAGAACACCTATGAAAGCATGCTGTTTTCCTGGGACTTTAAGTGCTGTGTTGATGCTGTTTATGATACAGTCAAACAGATGAGCGTAGATCTGCTTGGCGAGGGCGTCTCTGGCATTTACTGCACGTTTTCTGGGTAACGGCTTCACCACCGTCTCAGCTACCAGAACAATCCGCCGATGGCACAACCAGCGCACCAGACCCTCGGCGCTGACATCCAGCAACTCACAAAACACTGCCAGGTGTGGATCACTGGGCTGGAGGACACATAAATACAGTTTAGTTTTTATTCAGGTTAACATTTAAGCATCTAATGATGATTATGAAAAGCAGGTTTGAGAGTTAAAACTCACAGACACTAATGATTTTTCATCTCCTGAGTTTTGGATTTCCACATTTCCTAAATGCAAAATGGCGGCTAAAACTTTGAAAACATCTGATTGAAAGTCCTCCTTCAACCCTGGAAAATTAAAGATGGAAATTTAGAATCTGAATACATGTTAAATAAATAAATATGTAACAGCTGAGATGCTCTTTACCCAGAAGAGAAAAGGTCTGGCGAGTCTCTTCCATGTCTTTCTTATCATCTACACCTTCAATACTGATGTTACCACCCATAGAGGTATACTGGAACTTATCTGCACTCACTGCGCAAAAAAACAGATATATTATTATGTACACGTACTGTAAAATAATCCCACAATAAACTGGGTGTGAGGGTTTATAAGCACAGTTAGATTCACCACACTACACACAACAGCAAACACTCACACAGTCGTAGGTTTTTAAACTCAGGCAGGTGAGCACAGGAACACATCTGGTAGAAAATGTGATAATTCCGCTCATTATCTGCCTGAAAAGAAGGAAAATAAATACATAATGGATCCCATATAAGAGATGTAACTCTGAAAAAGATCCTCAGCTCACACACTACCTGAAAAACAACTCTGGATTTCTCCAAGAGGTATGTTCTCATGTTCGCTCCGATGATGCGGTACCTCCTGTCAAAGCCGATCTCAGTGTATTTCCCAAAACGGCTGCTGTTGTCATTCCTGGTTGTCTTCGCATTTCCTATTGCCTGAGAGAAAATCATCTCAAGTAACCTGTTCACTTACCCTCAAGCTTTTTTATTCAATGCAATTGTTGATACCTTCTAATCTAACCTGTCATTTCAGTGTAAATATTATTTATGTGTTCCTTTAGAGTAAGTCTGTGAACATCAGGTCCTCTTTATGCTTCAGTACTTGTAAAATCATACCTCTGTTATTGGATTAGACGCCAGGACTTTGTCTTCAACTCGGGTCTTACTGCCAGATTTGCTTACAACAGCAAAGTACCTCATAGCAAATCGAGCAGACACTGTTTTACCGGCTCCGGATTCACCACTGACAATAATGGACTGGTTCTTGTGATTTCTGTGGAAGAAAAGAGTATTAACACCTTCATAACAACACTGTGTAGTCAATCAGACTGAACATGCTTGTTTCATTCAGGCCCCATTAAAAAAATAAAAATTTGTGAAAATGCTAAATTTACCATTTCAACTAGTGACAGATGTCCAGGATTATTACAGTTAACAAACATTAAAATTAAAAATAGCAGTGAAAAATAAGTTTATCAACTGACATAAAAAGTAAAAATGGCAGTGTATTAAAGTATTAATATTAAATTAAAAATTATAATGATCAATGTAACTCAAAATAGAATTAAAGGGTAAAATCAGCTTTTTTTCTTTCAGCAGTGTTAGTGGTTCATTCATGGTGTTGTACAATATGGGTCCTTCAATAAACAGTAGGTTTGTACATTAGTTTTGACACCATGAAATCTGACATTCCAGCCTATATTCCTCTGTAAAGTAAGGATTTCCACCTTATACATAAACACTAAAATGTATTAAAATAAATCCACAAATAAAAATTAAACAATAAAAATACTAATATATAAGTACTTTTGCACTTGGGAAACTAACTATAAGTAAACTGAATTTAAAGTGCAAAGAGGACTAAATAAAAATAAAAACTAATGAAAATTTCAAAGCGTAAGTCACTAACTAGTATTTAATTCAGCTGTCACAGTAACTGCGACGAGATGTCTTAATGCATATTGTTTAGACGTGATATTCTTTGTGTTTTATTTTATTTGTTTACTTACCTGGCCATCTGTTTGTAAGCCTCCTCTGCCACAGCAAATATATGAGGGTCCATATCTCCCATGTTCTGGCCTGAGTATGCATGAATGATTGCATCTCCATAGATAGGAAGCTGTTTGTACGGATTTACAGCCACTAGTATAATACCTGAAAATGAGGAAACAGGACGTGACCATGGAGCGCAGACTGCTGACAGCCTACAGTGAATATGACTGAAGAATCTGTGACTTCTTTCACTGTACCACAGTAGGTGTAGATGATTCTGGACTCCACAAAGCGCACTTTGAGATTGTGCAGGACTGCAGGTTCGTGGAGGTAGCTGAGGGCAGTGAGGTCATTCTCCCCCACCAAGATGTCTGGGTTGCGAAGAGGAGGGAGTTGTGGTGATGAAGGGTCGACTGGGTAGAGGAGCTCCTGTCACAGCAGCAGGTTATGTAACAAAAAAAAAAAAAAACAGGTCAGCTGCTGCCTGTCACCATCATAAATCCATTACTCCTGTGTGTGAGGTTTTACTTACTGTGCCATCTTCGAGAAGAAGCTCAAGAACATTAACTCCTGGATGAAAGTCTTTTTTTATTTCAGCAGATTTCCAAACATTTTCTGCATCTGGAATCCACACCCTGTTGTACTAACAGAGTAAAAGGATAACATTACAGTGTGATTAATACATACACTTCTGTTATTAAACACTTGCATCACTCTTATGGTTATATTTCCCATCATCTTTGTAAAACATTCATACTCAGGACTCATAGATCTCCTTCATCCATAACCTGTTCTGCTCTGACAAAGTTTCCATATGTTTGACTGAAGAAGAGAATTAAACTTTTAGCTTTATTGTGATAAAAACAGGCTTTTCCTTACCTCGGTGTACAGTTCCAGCAAAGCCATGTTCGTGCATTATTATCGTGACTTGTCTGTTTATTTGTCACCTGCTGTATGACTGTATTTTCCAGGTTACCAACGACTTTCCTCTCTTTCTTCTACAACTTCCACAACTCAGCAGTCAAGACAGACGTGTTTCCACAAAACTTCCGGTTATAATTTTCAAAATAAATCTAATAACGATAGTAGGATAAGATAATGTAAAACAAATCTTTGTGAAAATACACTGTTTTGTTAAGACATGCATGCCTAATTACACTCAAAGCATTTTTCATTATGATATGGGTTTGAAGTTTTTTTTTTTCTACCGTCAGAATTGCCGCGTAAATAATGAACGTTTATGAGAATGCTTTTATTTTGAAAGTCATGTCCCTAACGTTGAATACCTCGTTCTGGTTGGTTGTCGCGTGCGTGCGAGCAGCTCACCTGTCCCGAACTTTGCCTGCTGACCCCGCCCTCCCGTCTTGTGACACAGAGGGTGCGCTCGTTTAATCAAGGATTCTGACAACAAAAGTAACCGGATGCAAACCTCAGCCAACGCACCCTATGGCTGCAGCCTCACCACAAGTGTTTCACTAAAAATGATAAAAAGGTAAATGTTTCACTATATTGTGTTAACTCCTTCACACATTTTCAACATAGTGGCAATACAAGCATGACAAAGTTACTAATATAGGAAATACCTGAACACATTCCTAGTGTGAACAGACTTTAGAACAAAAGGTTAATAATTCATTAATTTATAGGCATTTTCATATGTTACGTATTTGCAAGTGTTAAGTTTTATTGAACATTAACAGAAAAAATAAGCATGAAGACATAATATCAAAGAAGTGACTAAATGGTTAAACACTTACAGCTGTATATAGAGAACATTAGTGTGTCTTAGTGTCAACAGTAAAAATACTTCTGCAAATCTGCACAAACCTTGACCTGCAAACATTGTAACATGACAGCACTTATTAAGTATATTTCAATTTACTAAAAACTGTTTTTTGCCCCAAAACATTCTTGAATATATTTTCTTTTGTCATGGCTTAGCAAAAATAAGGCACAGAAATAACAATGATTCAAAGCCATTAAAAATATAAATTAGTGTTAGTGAGGCAGCTAACTAAACTTTTTTCCTGGTTGTCAATAATTAAAAATGTGTCGGTGGAAATGCTACATGTAATCCAGTCACCAGGGTATTTTTTTATATCCTTATAATTATTGCACTTCTGTTGTTACAGGTTAGATTTCCTTGCATGAGTATTATAAAACCCATGTCCAGGAAAGCATAGATGAACACCTTGATTTCACAAAATATAGTTTATATCTGCATTAGCAATGCACCAACACAAATCAATAAATTATGCTGAAAATCATTTTTTTCTTTTTCATACATTTATCATCCACTACTGATGAGGGTCAAACAGTAGTTTAAATACATCCCAACTGTTTACTGCCTTTAAGTGTCCGTTGATCATGAAAACATAACAACTGGTACAAATATTTCAGGTGTTTTCACTCAGGCTTTAGAGAACAAGGTGTGTTCTGATCTCTGGTCCTGATCTTTGGGCTAGATGCGGGACAGAAAACCCAGATTAAGACTAGCAGGGATCTGAATGGTTTCCAGAGCCACAGAGGAGGCAGTGAATGGGAGGGTGACGCTGAAAATCTTCTTGGTGTCCATCATCAGGGCGAATGACTGGACTCTGTCTTTTAAAATGTCCTGATAATCACAAATAAACAGCGTTAGTTGAAAAATCATGTTTTAACAGCACTACACTTAAGAGAAACTAAACATCTAAGATACTCACTTTGATAGAGTCAATGAAAGTAGTTGACACTCGTTCTTCAAACTCAATCACTGGAGTGTATAATGTCAACACCTTAATAATCTGAAAAAATATATAAATCAGAATATTTTATTAATCCCAGGAAGAAATTATTCAGTGTTAAAGTCGCTCCATTCAAGTATAATAAAAAGTAGCCGGAGATAAATTATCAGTAAAACTGAAAAAGATAAATATATACACATAGAGCTTCTAAATATTCAAACATATATATAGCTCTGAATATATATATATATGTATATATAAATACTTTACTAAGACATAACGTTAGAACAGCAATTTGTACAATATGCACTAGATAATATATTAACAATATGATAATTAAAGAAATATACAAAAATATATACAATAAAGCCGCAGAAGAGCATTGTGTGTTCAGTTATAGTGGATTTAATGTCACTGATGCTGGACCTGTGCTGTGGTGAGGGCAGTGCACATGTTGCAGATGGCCTGGGCGTCGGCCTCGGTCTTCTTTTTAATCTGCAGGAGCTGAGCCGCCTGAACCAGCGGCTCCAGAGTCTCTTTGGCTCCACAGTCTGCCAACTCCCTCTCCGAGAGCCACTCCTCCAGCTGCCAAACATTGTACCTGCAGCCAGAGTCATAAAGAAAACTCATTCTACACACATCCAACAAAACATCTCCTCTGAGAACACACAAATATCCTGAAGCTTAGAAATAATTGTAGATTTATTATGGAAAATCCTTGCAGTTGTGGCCAAAAAACCTGGCCGTGATTTACTTGCCAATAAAAAAAACTTCAAACTTTAAATTCTTGCAATTTTTCTTCAATGTAGGTTAGAAACATAGAAAGAAATCCAAAACTAATTAACCAGCAAAGTTTACAAAGGTAAAATCTGTATCACTGATAAAACCTTTGGCCACAACTGTATTAGAATCACAATTCAACACATTTCATTTCTCTACGTTAATTCAATAAGCCCAAGCACTTCATTTGGATGATGTGCATCTGAGAAAAATAAAAGAGGGGATTTCAGCTTTTAATAATTTCATCACAATCCCAGAGAGTCAGAACTTCACAAACACCATAGTCACAATCTTCAAATGTCTGAAAATTCATGTCATGACTTTAGAAACCTCTGGGTGCCGAAGTAGGGGAAAACAGTTGACAATACAATGATCTTCTCTACAAATGAGGATATAGATATTAACAACATGGAATCACACATTGAAATGAAACCTGCTGGAGATGAGATGAGACAGACACCCAGGCAAAAACTGACAAACTGGTAAAAATTCTAGTGGTAAGTGGCACAAAAATATCTCCATCCACAATCAAGAGAACATTGTATCACCAGCAGTTGGAGGAAGACACCACTGACATAACAAGTAACACTAAAACCCTTTTAGGAGGAACGTTCTCTAAAACAAAAATGCAACTGTTTTGACATAATGACCCTTATGAATAGAAAAGGAGGGAAGCAAGTAATCCAAAAAACATGTGGATAAACACATGCATGGAGCATCAGCTAGAACAAAACTGATGTCATCATGAAGAAGGAAAATAATGGGGCTTGTTTGAAACAAAACTGAACAGGAATGCCAATTCTGACTCTTGAACTGTATGCACAAATGATCTGATCTTTTATCTGTTTTTATGCTGCTGGGAATGTGCAGTCTCTTACACTGACATATTTCATAGTATATATATATACATTTCTCTATTATTTATCCTGATATTTTTATGGCTATTTGCATTCTCAACTGTATTTTATTAATCATTTATAGCTTCTTCTCTTGGCATTGCCTTTTTACTTGGACCTGAGTAATTCATTTCATTCCTCCCATGTACCATGTACATATATAGCAATAAAGTTTCCTTGAAACCTTAGGCACAGATCAAAAAGTAATGACCTGACTTATGGCCATTAAAGTAAACAGTGGCCTTTTCAAACCTTATTTAATCCTACTTAACATTTCTGGGCTGAAATGAAAAAGTTCGTTGTGAATGTGATAAATGAAAGCTGAAATTCTGTTTATTTTGTCCTTCACTGTCCAGTATTCCCTTTATGATAAAAGTGAAAACAGGGCAAGTTCTAAACAGGGTAACACTCTTCCATCGCGTTAAATACAGTAACAACTGATGAATCTTAGTCGTACCTGATCTGCAGGCCTTTACTCCAGGAGCACATGTCTTTACGCAGCAACAGGTGGTTGAGAGTGACTGCACAGATGATGTAAAACTGCTGCCTGACCACCTGCTTTATGACCCCTAGGTCCATCCCATGCTGATTCATCGTAGTGTGGAAGAAGCTGAGACGCTGCAGGAGCGCGTCCACCGTAACAGCCTCGTCCACGGAGGAACTTCTGCTCCTCTTTCTCAGGCCGGTCGGTTTGGATCCTAGAACACTCTGGATGGTCTCGTGCTCCAACATGCTCACCACTGCATGCATAAAATAATAACAAAATGCATCACATCATGATCTGACACTGATATTATCTAACTATGGAGATTTAAAGAGGGTATGGATTTATCTCCTGACCAATGACAGGCTGCAGGATGTCCTCCATGCATTTAATGAGCTGACGGTAAATTTGGATGGCCAGATCACCGAAAACCCCCTGGTACTCTGACAGTTCAAAGTTGGTCAAGCAGTGCTCATTCTGCTTGGGAGTGTTACACGTCACAAACACCTAAACATAACATATATGGACATGTTGCGTTAATTAGTAATCAGTTAATCAGGCATAACTACTCTGTTTACAATTGGAAGAAGTAGACAGGTTGGTGTACTAATAAAAGGTAAATGTGAATAAGTGCAATGGAGACAGATTTATCAAATAATCTGTTCCACTATGATTATGTATGAGATTGCAGTATTCATTCAGTGAATTCAATAAACAATCAGAAATACAGTATTAGATGTATGAAACGCTGCACAAATGTTAGACAAAAGCTTTGACAAACTGTGGAAGACTTTGAACAAACTGCTATATGATCCAGACCTGTGGTTTGTGTGGTTTGAACCTACAGTTCATTTATGTATCAACAGCTCAAGTAGAATGCTATTGTATGACATAATACGTACATTTAACTGGTAAACATTTAACCCTTTGGGACCTACTAACCATTTTTGTGGTGACTTCCAAATGAGTTTTTCCTAAGCGACTATTTCATCCTCTGCATTTTTCAGTGAAAAGCAGGTGTTTTCTTGTATTTAATTTACAGACAATGTAAATATTCGTAACTGCTCAGGATAAATTCAAAGGTTATTCTAGCAAAACTGAGAAAACTGAAGAAAACCTGACAGTTTTTCAGCAAAATATATCATTAACTGTGCATAAAACCATTTGTATACAGCCTCTGCCATTTGTCAAACCACATGGGTTTTATTGGTGAATTTATATTGCAGAAGAGGCTGACGTTTCCATGTTCACGACAGAGCCTCGCAACATCCAAAAAAGACTAATCTTACGCCACAGAATAGCAAAGAAACTGCATTTTTCCTGAATTATTCAAATGAATTGATAGGATTAGACATTAAAAAGTTATTAAAGATTGTAGATCAGTAGATGGTTTTGGTCACCAGCGGCTGTTAAGGTCTTTGAGGGTTAAACTATAATAATGATGATGATGAACCAGCTGGATAGAAATATGTATGGACCCTTCTGAGTTTTACCTCTTCTCCACTGTACTGCTTCAGACAGTGCATTAACCGACATGTGTTTGCCAACCAGAAGGACACCACTTCAAAATCATTTCCTCGTCTCTGTAGAAACAGAGCAATTTTTAACAATTTGTTTTCAAACAAACACTCCAGTCACTGTACTTTTACAGATTCAACACATATACTGCACCTTAATGACCCCTTTGATACTGCTGATGGTGGAATTTAGGAGAGTGCTGACTCTCTGATCATCATTAATATTGTCAGCGTATCGCAGACACATGAAGATGATGTAAGCTGGAAGCCCAGGAATGAGGCTGACTGCAACACCACGGGGCTTCAGATCTGAGAAGAATAAAAGAATTCCTAGTATGGTTTCCCAATTTAAACACTGTCATGCCTTTAAAGAAAAAAATAGTTTGAGTTTTTTTCCATACCTACGACCAAGTTCTTGAGCAGTTTACTCTCATCACCCTGCTTGTACTCCAACATGCCCTGGTACTCCTTCTCCTTACGGGTGATATTTATGGCTCTCATCGGAGCATTGATATTGGAAGTGTTATTCTTTTGCTGAGCACTCACTACAAATAAGGACCGGTTTAAGTATTTACAGGATAAATACTCTGCACCATTTTGTAAATATGGTGCCTGAACAGGTTCATTCATGTCATTACCTTCATATTCCTCAAGCTTTTTCATATAAAGTCTAAGTTGTTTTTTCAGCTTGCGTATGGTTTTATCTTGTTTCTCTTGCAGTTCCATGAGTTCCTGAAATGATGCAAACATGAAAGATTAGTGAGGTCAACAAAGATTTTTTTTTGTACAATGGTGTTTTCTAAGTGTTTTCAAGCCAAGTCTGTTTGACTGGGAAAACAACAAAATATATTACTTCTCTTTTTTTAATCCAATGATTTCTTAAGATACAGTATATTATTAATAGCTGATGCAGTAACACAATGTCACCTGCAGGATCATAACTTCATTTGAAAGACCAACCTCTCTTTAAAAATACAGAAAGTGGCGGAATGTAAGTACTATAACATATGCAGTAAAATATATTAGTGCTCCTGTGACAGATCCAGTAGTCTAGTAAGACATTTAAATATTCCTTTTTTAACTGGAATAATAGTCAGGGTGATAGATCCTGTTGGTCTGAACAGGCTCTTAGTTGACCCACCAGGTTCTCGCTGGTGAGTCGTGTGATCTCATGCTGCAGGCTCGCGTCAATGCGTGCATCTTCAGGCAGGAGGAGGCTCTGGGCCAACAGCTTCTGCTGCTGCTCTTTTTCCTCCTTAAACTTAGACACCTGTTCCTGCAGCTTCTTAGTCTCCTCACTGTGAATACATGCCTGCTCCCGCATCTGGCACTCCAGAAGCCTGGAGGATGGAGCCATTATATTCAATTCAATACAACACTGCTTGAATGTAATAATCACCTACACAGGATTACTTCATTACCTATTGGTCTCTTTTAAACCTTCATAAGCCAGCCACAGCTCTCCATCTTCATTTAGTGTGTGGATGTCAGTGGACCTGCAGAAAAGCATCAAGAGAATGAAAGATGAAACATAACCTCTAACAGAGTTAAGTTCATTTAAACTGAAGCTGGAGCCAAATGTTTTTACCTGTCAGCATCTTGAATTGTGGGAATCTCAGTAAGATCTAAATTCACACCTTCTCCCAGAGCAGAGTCCTTAAGACATCAGTTCAACAGAGATACGTTATTTCTATTTCTAATTCAACACAAAATGATGTATAATAAATGTAATATGATGTAATAAACAATGATCTAATTCACTCCCACCTTATATTTAAGAGCCTCCTGGCGAACCATATGTGATCTGAGAAGAAGCACTTCCTCTTTCCTCATCTCCAGCTCGTCATTGGAAGAGTTGAGCTGTTCCAAAAGTATCTGATATGGCAGCGAGCCCGGAGCAGGAGGCACCAGATCCTTGTTCTCTTCACTCAGAGATTTTCTCAGCTCGTTCAGATCCTGCTTCAGCTTCTTGTTTTCAGATTCCAGTTCTTGCCGCTGAATTTAATCATGAATAACATTAAGAAATCAAACAGCGACAAGATGCAGTTTTATTCACCTAAATACATTATCATATACCTTCAGTGTTTCCAGATCTAGTTCTGCTCTGCCAACATTTTTCTGCACCTCCACCTCCTTTAGATAAAAAAATAAGTTTTAGTCATATAGACATAAATATCAACAAAACTGATTAATGGCTTATTATGGTTATTCTCATTTTTATTTCATCACAAACAGAGGTGGTGTACATACTTTTGCTTTTTCCTGTTGGACTTCTTCTTTCTTATCAATTTGCTGCCACAGTGACTTTTTGTCCTGCTCTAGTTCTTTTATTCTTCTCTGGAGCTTTAGGAGGACTGGTAGGTCGACTGTAGACTGATCATCATCCTAACCAAAGGTCAACAAAAGCACAGGTTTGATCAGTTTCCTCACAACCCAATGAGGATGCTTTATTGACAGGATTATGTAACAAACAAGACCAATGAAATCACTTTAGTTCTATAATAATAATAATTATTATTATAATAAAAGCGTCTCTTATTAAAGACCACCTTCTCAGTATTGAAGAGTATTACCTCTGTGTGTGTAGAGCTGTCCTCTCCATCTGTAGACCCTAAACTTAGACTGAAGTCTGAGGAGTTACTGCTGTAGTTGGAGTCTGTCCTCTTGTGCCCAGATTTGCTTGGACTCTGAATGGGAAAATGTTAGACATCACAGAAAAAATACATAACTATGTCCACATCTACTTTATCACCATGAAATTAAGAAACAAAATTTCTCACAATGTTGAGGTCCATCTCCTCCTTCAGATCTCTGTGTCGCTCTTCCAGATAAAGGTGTTCACTTAGTAGACTTTGGTAACGGGAACGCTCCTCATTTAAGTCCTTCTCCAGCTGTTTAGTCTTTACAACATTGGTTTTAATCTCTGAAATAATTATGTTGAGAAATAAATATACTTTTCTTTTCCATTTTTATTGAAGCACTGTGAATTTTGAGGTATTTTACCTGTTAACTGTTGGGTTTGTTCCAGGATTAGTTTATTCAGTTCATCCTTCTCATTGTTCAATAAGCTGTTCTTCATATTCAGCTCCTCCACCATCTAAAAGTGGGATGAGAAAAGAAAAAAAAAACTTTGGTCCATGTCATTATTGTCTTTCAGCTGGTGAACTATAAATCACTGTGTGAATTTATTTATTTTATTTATTTGGTTATTTGATGAGGAAAGCGTATATTAATGAACACTCAGTACAAATAAAACATTACTTTGTGTTAATATGCCAGATTTAGCTGGGAGCTATTTTCCATCCATAGTCCTCAACATTTAAAAACATACAAACAAGTAAATACAGTACAATAATACAGTGTAACTTAAACATTGCAAACTAAATTATTAAACTGATGGAAACTTATAATCTAAATGTATAAGAGAGGTATTTTTAACTCAGAATCCCACAGCACCCTCCACGTCCCATACTCTGTTGCCCATAAAGTTGGAATAAAATATTTTTACCTCTTCTCATGAAATGATTGACAATGTGATTTATTCTTGATAGACAAAGTGTAACTGGGACTCAGTATGACTATTACTGATGTGTATAAAAAAGGAATAAAAGAGGAGTGTGTCTGAAAAGAAACTTATGGGAAACTGTATAAATAAATCATAACTCGAATGTACATGCATGTGGGACCCCACTCTCATGTGGGGGTCCCACAGGGCTCAGTCTTAGGCCCTCTTCTTTTCGCTCCACCTGCTTCCACTTGGGTCCATACTGAGGAACCATGGTATTTGCTTTCCACTGCTATGCAGATGATAGTAAGATATACGTCCCTCTCAAAAAAAAAGAATGAATCTGCTGTCAAACCTCTACTCAGGTGTCTTGATGACATAAAGGCCTGGATGACTATATATTTTTAAAATTTTAATAAGAAAAAAACAGAGGTGATGGTTTTTGGTGGCACCACTGGGCACCCCCTTGTAAATCTGGGTCCCTTGTCCCAGTTCATTAAGCCAACAGTCACGAACCTTGGGGTTAAGTGGATGCTGATCTCAAGTTCGACTATCAGATCAGTTCAGTCATTAAAATCGAGGTTTTTCCAGTTGAGGCAGCTGGCCAGAATTAAACCAATTCTTTCTAGGCAGCACTTTGAAATAGTCATTTATGCCTTTATGTGAGGGCTAGTGGTTCCTCCATCGCCTGTCTTCACATGGTGCAAAATGCTGCTGCACATCTTTTAACCGGCACACAAAAACAAGCACATTTCCCCTATTTTAGCCTCACTCCACTGGCTGCCCATACATTTTAGGATTAGTTTTAAAATTATTTTATTTACTTTTAAATCCCTCAACTGCTGCGGCCTTATACCCCCCCCCCCACACACACACACACACACACACTCAGGTCAGATGATTAACTGCTCCTGTGTGTGTCAAAAACTAAGCATAAGTTCAGGGGTGACCATGCCTTTACTACAGCAGCTCCTAAACTATTAAACAATCTGCCTCTCTATATCAGACAGGCCTCCTCTCTGTCTGTTTTTAAATCCCTTCTTCAAACCCATCTTTTCTCCTTGGCTTTTGAAAACATGTGAGATGTTTGAATGTATTATTTTTATTCAGTTGTTTTATTTGGTATTGGTTTATTGTTCTTTTTTTTGCTGTTGTTTTTAATTGTACAGCCTTTTATGTTTTTAATCTATTCTTGCATTTTATTCTTTTTATTTAGGTTTTATTTATTCTTCTGTACAGCACTGTTTTTTGTTTTGTTTTTTTGTACAGTTGTTCTATGTGTTTTAATTTCTTCTTGTATTTTACTCCGTTATTTTGGTTTTTATTTATTTTTCCTGTACAGCACTTTGGTCCACTGTGTTTTAAAGTGCTTTACAAATAAAGTTGGATTGAATTGGACTGGATTGGACATGCATCTTAATAAACCAGAAAATTACAATAGCACACAGCCTCTACTAAAAGTGGGAGAAAACTGCCCATGAGCATAAATAAAAGAACAAATTAATGAAACACAACTGAAGTCAGGAAAGATGGTTGCGAAAAAGTAGGAAGGAAATTAATAAACGAAAGTTGTATAGTTAAGTTTTAGAAATAAGATTATGGGAATGTGTCATGTAACTTCAACAAGGAGGTTTACATTAAATCTAATCTAAGGTACATATGTGTTTCCACTAATGCTAACATACAGGTAATTTAAGAAATAGGTTAATGTCAGAGGAACTACTGAAGCCAGCAGGCCACGCAGTCAGATTTCGTTGAAAAGTAGGGAGTGGCCTACCTCCTGTGTTGTCTCCCAGTAGACCTTTGCCTCCTTTTCCAGTTCATCTTTCTCTCTTTGGGTGGTCTCCAGCTCCTGGCGAAGGAAGGTGAGCTGCTCCAGCAGTGAGGGCACCGACTCTGCTTTAGCTTTGGCCTCCTGCTCTGACCTTTGCAGGTTTTCAATCTCTCTGCTCAATCGTTCTCTCTCCACACCCTGGGTCTTCTCCACAACATTCAGCCTCTCACTGAGCTCTCTGTTTTCCTTATGCTGCGGGGGCAGACACACACATGCTGTGCATGTGATGCAACAACTCCCAATAACCTCATGTTCTTCTATCTACAGTTTTATGTGTGTGTTGTGTCTGTGAATAACATCTCTTTGTAGAACATTTACCTGTCGCAGATACATTTATATACCATTTTGACTGAACTCACCTGCTCATTTATCTTATGCTGCAACTGCATAATTTTGTTTTCCATGCCAACGTTAAGCTTCTTGAAGTGCTCCACAGAGCGTGCCTCCACTTTGAGTTTCTTTAATTCCTTCTTGGCTTTCATGCGACGTATGCAGCTCTGCAGCAGGACAATGGCAGCCACGGTACGTTTATAATGTTGCCTTGCCAGCCAGCCCTTCACCCACTTCTGAATGACAACAGCCTTTTGCTCATACACCATCTGTTAAAACAAGACCAAATATGTGATGAGGGACTTGACAGACAAACAACATCGAAATGATTTGATTATGGCCTACATTTACCATAGCTTTGTTTCAATAAGCTCATGCAATATCACAAGATTTATTTCTGTCATTTTTTGGACATAATGTTGCTGAACCTAGATATGACCAACTTAAGTAACCCCAGATCATAACACTGCCCCCATAAGCTTGTGCTGTAGGCACAAGGTTGATGGGTAATCATTCATTCACTTCTCCTCTCACCTTGATGTACCCATCACTCTGAGAGAGGGTCCATCTGGACTCATCAGACCACATGGCCTTTTTCCATTGAAACACAGGCCAATATTTATGCACTCTAGCCTTTCTTAAACAACTTGTTGGTCATTTAAGAACTAAGAAGCTACTAACGCTATCAGTTAGGGTTAGCTGAAACATATTATTGCCTACAGTGATTATACAATAGAAGACTATTTTTGGCAAGACTGTGTAATAACATAAAAATATTATATACAGCGGTTTTCAGAGAAGAGTACATAAGCTGTTAATAATGTCATATTTTTAAACATAAGCAATTACAGGGAGTCATGTTTTAATTGCTGTCCTGTGTTTGTGTATAAAAAGAGTTAATAGGAACTAACAACAATCCATCCTGTTTCAACTATACCAACTATGTGAATGAGATCAACATATTCAGTGTGACTACTGACAAGCAATAAATGTTAAATGAAACTGCATATTATGTGTTGTTACCAAAACACTTCCTGACCTCAGCATTGTCACTATAGAAACTTATCACATCTGTACTTCCTCCAGAGCTAAGAAGTTTTCCACATTACATTTTAGACAAACAGCCGTCTCCATTGTGTTTCATAGTACATTCAGCTTTGAATATAATAACGGTCAACAGAGAATTGAGAAATTATTTTCAACGTTGCTTTACCTTATAAAACTGCTGTCGAGCCATATATGCTCTGAAGAAGCACTGGAGGGTGATAGCAGCAGAACGTTGTTTCTGGTAGCGTCTCCTTGTTGCCCACATTCGTACATTGCGTTGAATGGCAACAGCCGCTCTGGTTTGCCTCAGGAACTTCACATAACTGACAAAAAAACAAGTCAGTAATATGGCAGATATATTCAGCTTCCAAATCCCCATCTTACTCTGATGTTGTTGAGCTCCACTACTGACCAGCGTGCCTGGTGACCACGCACATGCTTCTGAATGATGATGGCTGCTTCCTTCATCCTCACGTACTTTTTACGGGCTAGCCAACAGCGGATAGTTTTCTGAATGCGAACACAGGCCAAACGTAGCTTGTCAGAGCGTAGCTTCTCCAAGTACGCCACCTGGCCAGCCCTGAAGAAGATCTTGTTTTTACCAAACTGATATTGATTCTGGTCCTAGAAACAGAAAAAAGAATATGTAGCATATGGCATTTAAGGAATCAGACAAGGGCTGTTTTCTTTGCTCCACTACACATTTCAAACATACCTTAATACATTTCTCTAGGAGATTTTTGCAAGTCAGTTTCCTATCAGGAAGCACGTCTTTTAGTTTCATGAGGACCCGATAACGAACAAAAAATTCTTGATAGGTCCATCTGCATCAATAAAACATAAATATGTAAATACATCTTTTATATGTCAAACGTTTGTTTTCTAAACAATTATTCATACAAAATGCCTATATTCCTATGTTCTTTATCAGAACTTGTTATGGATAAGCTACCTAGATGGAAAACCTGCTGCTGAGATCCGGACTGTTTCAAGGATGCCACAAGCTCGTAGCTGCTGAACTGCCCTCACAGGGTCCAAGCTTTATAACACAGAACATACAAAGACCTGTTACCAAATGTTCATCTGTAAATACTGAAATAACTATTAAACATACTAATAATATCTTCCTCTTACGTGAATTGAGCCTTATGGTCATTTGGCTTGATGCAGCGTACATAGTGAGGAGTTGTAGCGTTAAGTGTGTCCATCAGCAAATGTAGAGACTGACGAAACTATAAGAGAGGAAAGAGGCAATAAATTCTTAAATAGTAAGTACAGAAATGCAGGCTTTGTGCGAAAACACCAGTACAACAAGTATCATACATAGATAAGATAGCTAAATGTGATGTTGTGTTGAACTTTTCCAAAAACAGCAAACACCACTAACTCTATTGTTCTCACCTGCAGTCCAACCGTTTTTTTTGTATCCTTCTGACCAGCTCGTCCAGGGCTAGACTTCTTGTTGCCAGAGCTTGGTGCCTTCTCATCATCTTCAAACAACCTCAGTGACATTTCAAACTAAGAAGAGAAAGGAAAAAAAAAACAGTTTTTAGTGAACAGCAGATGGCAGTGTTTTCAATCTATATCCAGAGGTGTGTGTCATTTCCTCCAATAGTTAGGGTTGAACAATTCTAGGGTGTGTGCCCAGCAAATTACAACACAAATTATACTGAACAGTTATTTGCTTTTACTCACAGGGGTATTTCTTCCTCCTGTGCAGAAGGGCTGACTAACATAACAGGGCTGCAAAATGAGAATATGAAAACAAATGGAAATTTTACCTGGCTCTTTTTCAACACATTTATCTGCTCCTCATTGACCGTGTCCTTGTTTTTCTCCAGGAAGCCCACACACTGGTACTCCACCTAGACATAAAGAATCAGGTCAGTTTTTTTAGTCTAAAAGAGTAAAGGTCATCCTCTAAAATGTGACGCAGACTTATTTATGCTGCTTTAATAAAAATAATTATCACTTTTGCTAAAAGTGTAGAATTTTGACTTTACAGACAAAATAATTACAACTTTAAACTTTGCTCTCTTGGTGCTTTTTACTGGAAAATATAACTCATCCAAGCATCCGCTCCTTTTCCACACTGCTTGTTCTGTTCAGAGGGAGAGCTGGAGACTGTCCCAGCACTCACTGAATAAAAAAGTGATTCATACTCTGTGCAGCATGCGAGTCTGAAACAGGGCTATTATGTACAGATGTATAAAGATATTTTGATACATTGTGTTTCCAAATTGCCTAATGTCTTTTAACAGTGTAAGGAAATTGAAACCTCATGTAGACAAACACACAACATGCCAACTCCACATGAGACACAGATCTCAGCAGTTAAGTACCTTGTCTGCAAAGTGGTGGATGATGAAAGCTCTGTTTGATAACCTGGGTTTATCAAAGTGTGCATTCTGCTTAAGGAGGGTATTGTATAACTTCTGGGCCCATGTGTCATCAGAACCTTTGGGCATCTATGGAAAAGGGAAGAGCTGACACATCAGTTAGTCATGGCCTTACTCATAACCTCTAAACATGGCATGAACTTGGACATGCCTCCAGTAGAAAGTAGCTGAACAAAACTTTTTTACTTTGCACTCCTCATCCAGAAGGTCCAGGACACCCAGCTTGGCTTCAATGAGATTGATACATGGCTGGTTGTCATAGAAGTCGATCAGTGTCCAAGGAATCTCCTCTTTCATGTACTCCTCTTGCTCTAACTTGAAGACATGCTGGAGCAGGCACAAGTTTAAAATGATTTACTGTGTGCATATGGTCCGACTAGAAAATGAGGATCTTAAGCAATGAAAGAGACATACCAAGTTGAACTGTTGTTGAAGCTTCTCATTGGCATAGTTGATGCAAAACTGTTCAAAGCTGTTCACATCAAACGTTTCAAACCTGAAGAAAATGCAAGTTTAACTTTAATCATCATCAGTTCTCAGTAGAACATTGATATAAAAATAGCATTCTGCTTGTGAAAACCTACCCATAAATGTCAAGTACACCAATGAACGAGTGTTGTCTCACTGAAGATTTTAGCGCATTGTTAACCCAGCCCACAATCCAACTAAAGAGTCTGGCATAGATGTGTTTGGCGAGGGCGTCTCGGCCATTGACTGCATTTATTTTAGGGACAGGCTTGACGTAGGTCTCTGTGGTTGTCTTGAGCTTCCTGTGGCATAACCAGTGCGCCATTTCCTCACAGGACACCCCCATCAGCTCACAAAATACCAGCAGATGGGCATTGTCTGGCTGGTAATAAATCAGTGTTAAAACACCTTACACGGGATAAAAATTCACACACAGTTCAGACAAAATACTAAACAATTGTAAATACCCCACAGTATTGACTTTGTAATTGTGTTCAGCTGTATTATGAATTTACCATGACGCTGCTTTTGTCTGCTGACTGTTCTTTTACTTCCACATTGCTAAGATGAAGAAGAGCTGCTAGAATTTGATAAATTGCCATTTGATCACCTTCATTGATTCCTGCAATGACAACATAAATAACCACCAATCATGTTAGACAGAGTACTGTATATTAAAAATGTTAATCAAGATTTAATTGAATTGTTGCTTCTACAACCCACCAAGCAATGAGAAAGCCTTCCGGGTATTGTTCATCTCTTTGGCATCATCTACTCCATCAATGGCTGGACTTTGACCTTGGTTTGTATAATGGAAGTCATCTGCACAACCTGAATGATTAATAAGCAAGACAATAATTATATAAAATACTCACTATTTTACAGACTACATCTTAGAAATATCTTTTATATAAATGTCATCAGTTACTGATATTCTCTTCAGAGTTACTTCCAAATTCTGCTCACAGACAAGACAAATACTACTAGGGACATACCTAACTTGAAGGCTTTGAACTCAGATAAATGGGAAGAGGCACACAACTGGTAGAATATATGGTAGTTCCTTTCTCCATGAGCCTACAAGTAATGCAGACAAATGTTTATCACAATTTTGTTTGTATGCTTAAAGTCTGTATGCATAGCATAGCCACAAACATACAAAATGAAATGGTTAATCAGTTGTTCTGAGGGGCAGTAATGGACAGATGTTCAGCAGAACTTTTCTTTGGGTCATAGATTAGATTAGTTAATGTGTGGGTCTTTTGTTGTTTAATATTCAGTTTCAGAGGGTGTAGGATTTTTACAATGCATTTTTACAGCCACTGAATTAAAGATAATATTCACAAAGCAGAAATCAGACAAAAAGGTCCATGCACTATCATTGTGATTGCAATTTCAGCATGCCTGGAGAAGATTTCTGTGAGATGAAAACAGTGCTAAAATTTAAAATCTAGAGGTACTAGTGAAGTTTGCAGTTGTTAAATAGTTGTTAAAATACAGATTTATGGCTATATTTGAGAATTAAACAAAAATCTAAAAATCCAGGCCATACCATCCATTCACCACCAACATACTAAAAACCACATTCATACACTAGCAAAGACAGACCTATAGATGGACAAACACATAAAATACATGCAAGTTATACTCACCTGAAACACAACTCTAGACTTTTCCAGTAAGTATGTCCTCATGTTTGCTCCAATTATACAGTGTTTCTTGTCAAACCCAATCTCAATATACTTTCCAAAGCGGCTGCTGTTATCATTTCTTGTTGTCTTGGCATTCCCGAGGGCCTGATTAGAACACACATGGGGTTGTTTGTATCCTTTGTTTGTTTTATATTCAAGTCTTATTTTTCTGTAGTTATACACGTTACCTCCATGATGGGGCTGGAGGCCAGCACTTTCTCCTCAACATTGGCCTCACCAGAAGAACAGCTGACAGTGGCAAAGTAACGCATGGCATATTTAGCAGAGACTGTTTTACCAGCTCCCGACTCACCGCTCACTATGATAGACTGGTTTCTTTCATCTCTGAAGACAAATATATGATAATGTAGAGACAAAATATATGAGCAAAGATTGACATTTCACTTCATTCAGAAGGAAAATTTAATTTGTTTCAATGTGTCAAAAACCTGGCCATTTGTTTGTATGCTTCCTCTGCTACAGCAAATATATGAGGGTCCATGTCCCCCATATTCTGCCCCCTGTATGCATGGATGATATCCTCTTCATAGATAGGAAGGCTCTCATAAGGGTTGATAGCGACTAGGACAATGCCTGGACAATAAAAGAAACAAAATCTCAATGTTAGGTGGGTTAGTGGGTTTAATATGAGGAACAGCAAAGAATCATTTCATGTATTACTTTCATAGTCATATATAATACATATTAGCATCCGTTCCTTTAAGAGCAGCCAAAGCCACAATAATCAGCATATTGCAGATTATGTCATTTCATACAATGAACCAGGCTCCAAAGTCTACACTGACAGTGATAATGTGAGTCAAAGGAGAAGGGACTCATTACCGCAGTATGTGTAAATCAACTTGGAGTCCACAAAGCGCACTTTGAGATTGTGTAGGACTGCAGGTTCATGGAGGTAGCTGAGAGCTGTGAGATCATTTTCTCCCACCAGGATGTTTGGGTTTCTTAGTGGTGGCAGGTGGTTGGTCCGAGTGTCTATTTTATGTTCCACATCCTAGAAAAAAAAATTGTCAGTTACCTACTTAGATGGTGGTTGCCGGCCGTCTGTCTTGATCTGTATGTTTGACATTTAATACATTCAGATCCAATCTAACAAACAACCTAACCCATCACAGCAGCAGTAGACCAGAAACTCTGGAGTTCTCTGAAATAAAAAATATTGTTTTGTCAAGGGAGTCTGGTAACTTTGAAGTGTGTGATGTAATAGCTTCAGTTTTTCATTAGAAAAGGCTGTCTCACAAGTAAAGCAGTGAAAATATTCTAAATATACCATACACTTCAACTGAATTATTTTTTTGGTGGCTAAAATGTTCTTTTTGCTGTTGCCCCCATTTACAGCTATACATTACTTAGCTCTTATACTGTCTCTTTTGTCTTTTCTAAACTCTCTCATCTACTGTAGGCAAAACACTGACCATGGATATTTAGCTTATACAATTCTACTTTAAAAAAACAGACTAACCTTTCCAGCATATCGATTATTTTAGTTTTTTAAAAAGGGACATGACTGCAAAGACATACAGGGGGGAAAGCCACAAAACAAGCAAATGTAGATAAGTAGGGAGACCTAATGCTAAATCTACTTTGCTTGCTCAAGTTCACTCATGATAATACCTCAGCCTCATTTCCATACCTGCATGCAGTGCGTGTCCAAACTTGACATCACAGCTACAGGTACTAACAGCACTCACTCTGTGAAAACTTTTCAGCAACACTATTTTCACATTTTCACCAAAACACCTCTAGGTCTCTGGTGTTCAATTTTTTGCAGGGTTGCCAATGTAGATGTGGGGTTGTCTTGCATGGTGCATTGCATTTACCAAAACAACAACTGTTCTACTTCAATCCAAATGCAAGCACAAAACATATTGGACTCCATTATGTGTATAAGACAAATGTGTGCATAACTCTCTGACATAATGCATTCATTTCTACCTCAGTGCTCCAATCTCTCTGTATGACTGTCTGGGTGTGTTTGTTTTTGGCATTTGACTGTCTCACCGTGCCATCTTCCAGCTGTAGAGACAAGGTGCTGTCCCCAGGAGTGTAGTCTTTGATAAGCTCTGCTGACTTCCACACTTCAGCTGCATCTGGGATCCATACACGGGCATACTGATGGACACAAAGGAAACTGGGTCAGACTCATTCATCCACTGCAGTTAGTTTCACAGTCCCTTAGGAAAGCACACTAAAAGAACAGTGACACGTACAGTGGTGCTAAGAATCCTTCCCAATTTTCTATTTTCTGCAGAAATATAAATTAAAACTAGGGCATGGTCACTTTATCAGTTGGCCACTTTAATCCTATCACGGATATTGGCAGATATGCAAACATATAACACAGAAAAATATGCTTATTTTCTTACACATGTTATAAACTGTTGTATTACTGAAGTCAGACTCATTTTGTGAAATATCCTACCTGTTACATGTCTTTGTCGCCACTGTTCAATAACCACATTTGAGGGGTCAACACAGAAAATACATAGCCTAGTATATGATAGATATAATTGTCTGGATTTTTTTTTACACCTAATATCAATAACAATATCAGCCCCACAAATCGAGTGGTGGTCAGGTTTTACATAAAAACATTATAAGATTTTCAGAGATTCCCCTAAAGAAATAAAGCCAGCCATTTGTTTATTGTGGAAAACTGTCTGATGTTATATTTGTGTGTGATAAAAGTACATGAACCCATGCCTTGAATAACTCCTGTGTCTCCCTTTTCAGCAACAGCTTAACAAAGGGTCAACATGTAGATGGACTGCCCTGGACATGAGTTTGGAGAGATTTTAGCCCATTTCTACTTATAGAACTGTTTCAATCCAGGGATGATGACCTTCCTACATGAACTTATTGCTTCAGGGTCTTCTACAGCATTTCTATAATTTCAAAGGAAAAACTCTGACTTAATCATTCTAACATATTCAAACTCTCCTACTATAAACAGTACTTTGTAGAATGACTTCTTTGTTGACCTGTTTTTCTTGCTGTATGATCCACTTTCTGTTGAGTTTCACTTCATGGATGGATACCTTGAAATTTTCTGGTAAAAATCAAATTCATGGTTCAATCAATGATGACAAGCCGTGATACCGCCATGTTTTACAGCTGAGATAAGACTCTTATGTAGGAATGCAGTGAGTGTAACACTTATTATTTAAGCCTGAAAGTTCTACTTTGGTCTCATTTATCCAAAGAACATATTTCTAGTGACTTTCTGGTCTCTCCATATGATGTTAAGCAAAATGCAAATGTGCAGCAATGTTCTTTTTGGAGAGTAGTGGCCTCTTCCTTACATCTCTGCTGTGTGTACCATAGTTATTCACTGATTGAGGGCTGATGCACAATGTCATAAGTCATGATAAGAGAGGCCTTTTATTCCTAGAAGTTACCCATGGGTTGAATGTGAAGTCTTGGACTATAAAGCATCTTGTTGGTGTGAACTTTGTTGGGTTAGGTAACAAATGGTGTTAAACCTTCTCCATTTGTCTGACAGTTTACTCTTCGAATTTGTTACCCTTCTCAGCCTGGTGACCAACAACTTCCAACAACCAACAATTCTTCTTTTTCATAGGTTTTCTTTGTTTGAGCAATGACATGCTTCCACAAATCTGTGTTGTCAAGATCACATTTTGATAGTCAAGAACACTGGATTTGTCTTCAAAGGTTTGGCCTCACACACACACGCACGCACGCGCACGCACGCACACACACACACACACACACACACACACACACACGCACACACACACACGCACACACACACACACACACACACACACATCAGATTACCATCCCAGTCACTAAAATAACTCTGATATCCTTTAATAGAATAAATAATCTTAGAGGTGCACAATGTTAGATTCCCCTTGTCTAGTTTTAGGATCATGTTTTGAACTATATTTATTCGGGAAAAAAAGAAAGTTATGGAGGGTTTGCAAAGTACCAGTGTACCTCAGGAAAGTGTCCACATAACCAGCTACTTGGAGTCACCAGACAGCGGTCATGCGTATAAAACAGATGGATATGGACTGATTTAAGTGGCAGAAATTTTTTTTAAAAAAAGCGTTAAAGGAAGATTAAACTCTTAACTTGTAGAGTACAACATATGTGAGGTAAATACTAATCATCTGGAGCTACTTGCGCATCCTTTTTGAAAGGTAAACTTATTTAAGGCTAACTGTAGAACTAAGCTAACATTAAAGGTGATGCATAGAAAACTATTGAATGAGCGACCGACACAGTTTAATTAAATCCAGTGTGCCTACCTTGGAGTAAAGTTCAGAGGCAGCCATGTCTTTCAACCCTTAAAAAGTGTCTCTGAGAACAGGCTGAATCATTTTGCTGACTCTCAGGGCAGATCGGACCACACCAACTTTCCAGCTCCGGTCCTGGACTCGGTGCTACTCAGCGCGAGGATTCAACAGCTGTCAGTTCGCCGCGCGCACGTCTCCCATCTCCCTCTCGTGCATCTCTGGTGCCTTCCAGTGGACAGCACGAGTAGGAGCAGAAGCTGTATATTTAGTTCTAACCCTAAAATGGACTATATCAAATGTCACAAAAATAATTAATCATTCAATTAATTAACATACGTAATTCATATATCCAGTATTTATCATTTCTTGATAGTCAGACTTTGATTTTACTTCAAGAAACACATTATTACTTCACTTCCGGTGTATACAGGAAGTCACACTTTAACAAACTTTGACTTTACATCTACAAAAAAAAAAAAAAACAAAGATACTCCAGCTTCCTTGAAATCCCTTACTTTAACAACATCATCATGAAATAACTATTTTTGTCTTGGATATTTTACCGTTTTGGGTTTTTTTTGTTTTGCTTTGTTTTTTAGCACATACTACCTTAAGGACCTGGATGAAAGATTAATTTTTACTTACCAACATTTCATTTTTTTTTTGTGGTGTTTTTCCTGTTTGCATTATCCTCCAGGCCTTTTAGACAAAATCTGAAATACTATTATCTTCTATGACAGTACAGCTAAATAAAATCAATAAAAACTCTTGCATTAGTTGCAAAATGTTTTGTCACAAAATTGAAAACAAGGCTGGGACAAATACACTGTATGATCATTTCTAGAATACAGTGTATTACTGTAATGTTAAACATTAATAGTTATAATATTAATCCACAAACATATTTAGCAGTAAAATACTGTCAGCTACCACATCTCATGTATTGCTGTTACTTTTCATAATGCATTTTTCTGATATTAACTTACTAAAAATGTGGTAAAGTTTTGAATGCAGTCTTTTTACCCAAGTATTTTAGCTTTGTGGTATTGCTACTTTTACTACAAAAAACTATCTGAATGCATCTTCAATTAATGACTGTAGTTTATTAATCTCATTTGAAAAATAATTCTGACCACTACAAAGCCAAACAAACAGTATGGAGACCAGTTATCTCAAAATGCAGACCGTGAAGAACTTCAACAGATTGCTTAATCATTGCAATTCATGTGTCATTTTCCTTTACACTCTTGTTTTTTTCCTGAGTGGTAATACTTATACACAGTAGATATACTTTTATCAAATCTGAATATCTGTATTACATCTTCTTTTAAACATTTTGTACTTTTTTTTCTAAACAGCTACAAAAACCTTACAGTGTGATGCATATTTCAAACTGTAGAGGCCTTACCAGTATATGCTGTAAGAACTACACATTAACTCAATTATCAATAAATATATTAATTGATCATTTCATGTGTATATTTTACTGACAACTTTTGAAAATTCTCTTATTGCAGTTAAATATTTCAACACTACTGAATAATGCTCTAAAGATGGCAACAGTTTTAGTATTTCATATGCCTTTCATTTATTTTTACTTTATTTTACTGCCTTTACTACCTACAGCTATATTAGTTTTAGGTCTATTCTTTTATTTTTACTGTATTGGGTTAACATTTTCACTCTTCCCTTTTTCTGTTTTACCTGCTATCCTCCATTTATGGGGATTGTATTGACCTCAAAAACATTGAGAAAAATAATGTTTAGTAACATTTTATAGAAAGAAAATGTAAAACAGTCAAAAACTGTACTCATAAGATATTATGCAAAACTATTTTATTTACAAAACAAATGGCACAGTGTGACCGCACAGCAAATGCACATGCACACTCCAAACATGTCCAGGGAACTTGTTTCCATAAAACCCTAAGTGATTCCAGTCAGACAGTGACAGACATTTCAGGCAAGATCCACAACTAAGATTCTCACTGAGGGAGCAAATATTGCTCAAGAGGAACAACAGTTCATTACTTTTAAGGCCATTTTAGAGGTCAGAATGAGATGGAGATCAGCAGCAAACTGTGAAGACTAATGTCACTAAAATTACTTAAAATATAACTGGCTACAAGTGTGTGATTGAATCTTGCGTTGGTTGAAAGCACAGATCTTTACAGAGAAAGAAAAGGGTACAAATAAGAGAAAATTACTATTTTTTTCACTATTTAAACAGACATGCCTCCATATTTTCAGATGTCCATAAGTCTAGAGCTCAGAACTGTTTCAAAATTAAAGAAATATTCCAAAAATCACTCACACTTCTACATCACACACAAACATCAAGACAAACTTCAATTATATTTTCTTTCTATGGTCCAAACTTATAGGAATTTTTTTCTCTCTTTATAATTATCAGGAATAAGGTTATATTGTGAAAACAATTCTGCATTCAGCTACTGTTGACAATGGACCTTCCATGTAGTAGAATGGAGGCATATATCCTTAAACGTGAAAATGTTCTGCCAAAATAAGAAAACACTAATATCCATTCAGGTGTCTGAATGTGATACCATGTTCAGCCAGTCTTTTTTTCTAAGATCTTGAGAAACATTTTTAGCTACAGTTTTGCTCAACATAACTGGCAATTCAGTGCCAGAACCAATTTGTCTCAAGTATTTGGCTTTGTGCATACCTTGTTCTAACAAACTACATAAAAAGGGTGAAAAATAAACAACCAACATGTAAACGGTGTTAGGTATGGTAGGGGAGTTGGAATGGTAACAAAATAGTAAACATGAAACCCATTAACCAGCCAGTTTGCTGGCAACAATTGTCTTTCTTTGAGGCAGGTCCTGAGGTGTTGGGATGTGCCCTCCTGTGATCTCGGTCTTCTCCGCTGGGGCTGACGGCAGCTGCTTGTTCTTCATTTTTGCCTTGGCCATGTTGTAGTCACCCGAGTCAAAATACTTTTGCTGAACAAACAAGATGACAAAATGAAAATAAAGGCAGATCCTCTGCTTAAATGAACAGTTTACTGGGCAAAGGTTGGAAACATACCCCCTTCTGAAGTCTTTTCCTGAGAAAGTCTGATCCTCCAGGCTTGGCTCCAAGGTTTGGATACCTGGCCTTCAGTTTGGCTTCCTCTGCTTTCTCTGGACTGATTACTTTGTCCTCTACTTCCTGTTCATAGAACACAGAATGGATGTCATTCGCTCCGCCTAACTGGTTTGGTGGTGAAACTACTGTACACGCAAGATTTAACATGTAATATAACTGGAACAACATGTACATTATGACAACAGTAGTCACTGGCAACGCAAGAAATTACTACTTTTACTTCAGTGTTTCAGCGCCGCCATGGGGGAAACTCCAACTGACGTTACTGTTTGCACTAGTCATAATTTCACCATAAACTTCATGTTTAGCAACTGGATTAACCTTTATTAACTGATATATCAATCCCAATACACAAGATACAACTCTCTACATGTTAGTGCCCGGCAACACTGGCTTCTTTTGCTCCGTAGTAGCTGATTAGCTAATTACTTGGCGGTAGCATCGTTGGTAGCAGGCAGAGTAGCTACAGGCTAACTAGCTGCTGCTGCTGCTGCTAACCGCCTACTAATTTTCTGACTCGGAACAGGTTTATTAAAATTGCATTTAGGGTCATTACTGTTTACCTGCTGATCTTCTGAGTTCATCGTATCTTCAGCCTCCTCGGACATAGCTGTTTGGATTCCTGCTGTGCTTACGAAACTGTGGATGTCACCGTCCTAACAGCTCCTGGGAGATGAATAGCACTGACAGCAGCAGCAGCTAGGCGGGCGAACAGCAGCGGCAGTCTGAGCCTGAGTCTGAGCCTGAGTCTGAGCCTGAG